>JAVGVS010000134.1:0-372500 GCA_032718565.1 Distichodus sexfasciatus
ATCCCTAGTTAAAGCATGAGGATTCTTGCATTACATGAACTTAGAGTACTTTGCCGATGTGGCTAATGCATGGGAAGAATGACCAAATCTTACGAGAAATATAGAGGTGATAAAACCCTAAAATAGGGATTAAGACTATCATGTTTAGATGTGAGTTTGTATCTACACTACCACTCAAAAGTTTGGACACACCTTCCCATTCAGTGTTTTTTCTTTATTTTCATTTCTGTTTACGTTGTAGATTCTCACTAAAGGCATCAAAACTATGAATGAACTGTGTAAGGGCTATTTGACCCAGAAGGAGAGTGATGGAGAGCTGCGCCACATGGCCTGGCCTCCACAGTTCCCTGACCAAACCCAATCGAGATGGTTTCGGATGAGATGAACCGCAGAGTGAAGGCAAAAGGGCCAACATCTCAGGGAACTCCTTCAAGACTGTTGGAAAACCATTTCAGGTGAAGCTCATCGAGAGAATGCCCAGAGTGTGCAAAGCAAAGGGTGGTTATTTTCAAGAATCTAAAATATAAAACATGTTTTGGGTTATTTCAGACTTTTTGTTTACTACATAATTCCATATGTGTTCATTCATAGTGCCTTCAGTGAGAATCTACAATGGAAATAGTCATGATCATAAAGAATAAAACATTGAATGGGAAGGTGTGTCCAAACTTTTGACTGGTAGTGTATGTTACTAACAATTAACAATATTGATGGACTACAAACATGGCCTCCCTCCGAGAAGGTTGATTAAAGCAGCTGCTCCAAGATCAGTGTCCGAACACAACCCTCGCTCTAGCAACACAATTATGAGCCGAAATCAAATCAGAACAGAGCAGACAGGCACTTACTGTCCTCTCCTGGACACGGCATGCCAGGCTTCTCCGGGATACTGGGAAACACTGAGAGAGAGAGAGAGAAACAGAGAGAGAGAGAGAGAGAGAAAGAAAGCGTGGATACACAAAGATCACAACCTTTATTTCCCTGCATTATTATTAATGATAATGCAGCTATAATCTTCTTGTCACATTTCCGCTGCAAATGTCTGTATACTGTGATTACACTCCTAATAACATGTAATCTGCTCTTATTCATCACATCAGCACAGCGTCTCCAACAGAGCTGATCTGGGAAACCTCAAACCCAGCGCAACACCTAAAACTATTCATCATTCTCATTTCTATACAGCCTGTCTCAAAGCCAGGGTCGCGTTACAGAAGCGGAGACATGAAACAATAAGCAAGAAATAACAGAACAAATCAAGCAACGACAAAGAGTTGCCACGCAGTCTCACTCTCAAGTCCATTCAAATTGAAATCGAACACTAAAATCTGTGCCAATATTTCCCCAATATTATTGTGATTACAAAGCAGCCGCTCCTGATGAACCCGTGACATGATGTACAGCTCTACGTTACGATGAGTGCAGCAGATGTAATTTTGGTACCATGAAGCAGGAGCCCAGAACTCTTGCTTCTGTTGTAGATGCGAAACGCCTCCTCCAACTCCATCTGAGAGGAAATGGTGCATGGGTCCCCTGCAAAACACCAAACACACGATCATGATTGCTGTAGCGCCTGCTGCTAACAGAAAAAAATCCAGACCTTTTATAGCCATTACTATGCAACTCAACCAGTTTTATTCTCATTTAAGTTGAGAGGTCTATAGTTTCACGCATGTTGATGGATGGTTCAAGTATTTTACCTGTGTTACCTCAAGTTTATACTACAGTAAAACAGAAAAAGATCATAGACAACAGGTCCTAGACAGCTAAAACTCCTAGACTCTAAAAGTAATGTTTGTTCCCAAGAGACGCAAATCAATTTGCTCTTATTTGTGGTATTGAAAGTGAGTGATTATTTGTCACTGTGAACACAGCACAGCACACAGTGTAGTGCACCACCTCTGCATTTGACCCATCCGTGAAGAAGCAGTGGGCAGCTAACAAGGTCAGTGCCCGGGGAGCAGTGCTGGGGGACGGTACCTTGCTCATGAGTACCTCAGTGGTAACTTTACCAGCCCTGGATTCAAACCTGCGAGCTTCTGATCACAGGGCGAACACCCTACCGTTACGCCACCAGCTGCCCCATCCTTTAAGGGTGGCAGTAATGGGCTTTTGGACGAACAATTCCAAAAACAACACTTTGCAGGAATAGTTCTTATGAAATAAACAGTCATTTTGCCCAGCACCGGAGGAAAATGATTGTAAGTATTATCTATATTAAAAGGTTTTATTTACTTTTTTAAGGGCTGCGTGTGTTGGCTTTTCAACTGGTGTTCCGCGGTGGCAATGCAGGTGGTCGGTGGCATGCACCTCAGATTCGCTCCTGAAATCTCTTTTCAAAAATGATTTCATTTGATGCAATTTTCAGAACATTTCCAGATGACTTGGGCATCTTTATGAATAATGAATTTAAAGCAAAAATTCAAAAACAGAATAGAAAAAATACCCCCGACACACAGTGGGACGCAGACTACTGCATAAAACACGGTAAAGTTAAAGACACATACGGACACGGAGAGAGCCTTCTGTCCGTAATCTCTGTTCAGTTCGTACGCATTTGTGCACGTCCTCGGACAGCTTGCCGATGCCTATAGAACGGAGCAGTCAGTACGGCTGGAAATCGTGGGGGCAGTTTAGCCAATAGTGACTATGTGGTATTTTTAGAAAGCCACGAAGAAGAAATGGTGGACACTTCATCCGGGCACAGGGAGGAAAACATCGTAACAGAACAGCTGGGAGGAAATTGGGCGAGAGTGAAATGAGACTTGGACGGTAGCCGAGGAGAAATGGCGGTCCGTGCGAGGCCGATTTATTCGTGCTCACAACAATTTCACAAGCAAGTGGAGTGGACATGCTGTGGACAGAGTGGACCTATTTTGCAGCGTCGTGGGTGGCTGAAGGCGTACATAGATCATCTAAAGGGGCCTTTAATATATATAATATCACCACCGTCGCCATATTTGTTGTCAAAAATATTGGGAAATGGGGATTCTGAACTGCTCTCTAGGATGTGCCGCTTAAGGCCTCGTCCACAAGGACGTTCGAAATGAACGTTGTCTGAACGCCATACGTGTTTTTGCTGCGTTTTGTAGCTGCGGTCGACTGCCGTTCGCAATAGCGTCGTTTTCCTCGCGTACGGCGGGATTTTGACGCCAAGAAAACGTTGCATGCAGCGATTATTTGACGCCACCCGAACGCGCAGCCGGCCGAACGCCAGTGTGGACGCTTTGATTTGCTCCAACGAGCAGAAAAACGCCTGGTTCAGACGTCCATGTGAACGAGGCCTAACAGCGACACCAACGCAAATGACACACACACAAGAACGTGGACGGTGTTGAATTAAACGTTTGGAACACACATCCTTATTTTTGTACGTGAAGGGAGCATGAATGGGCCTTTAGTCTGAATGGTGGTCTCTGGGCAGGACCGGTTGAAACCCCATGGTTTAAGTTACGTTTCAGAAGCAGGGATTCCAAGCAGAAGCAACATGTGCACTACTGTTGTTAGTGCTGTCATCTCTGTAAACATTTTTGTAGCATTTCGTAGATCAGTGGTTCCCAGACTTTTTCTGCACGGCCCCCCTTTTCTAGATAGGAACATTATTGAGCCCCCCCCCCATTCAAACTACACAGGTTCAGATTGAAACTTTATTTGATCATTCATTCATTCATTCACTCACCGAACCGCTTAATCCCAACTGGGGTCGCGGGGGGACCGGAGCCTATCCCAGCAACTTTCGGGCGCAAGGCGGGGACCAGCCGTGGGCAGGCGCCAACACACCGCAGGGCACACGCACTCACACGGTCACACACACATTCACACCTCGAGAGGCCAATTTAGAATCGCCAATTAACCTATAACGCACGCCTTTGGACTGCGGGAGGAAACCCACACAAAAACACAGGGAGAGTATGCAAACTTCACACAGAAGGGCCCTACGGCCGACCCCGGGGTTCGAACCCAGGCCCTTCTCGCTGTGAGGCGGCAGCGCTAACCACTGCGCCGCCGTGGCGCCTGTGAAATACAACTCCCTTTTCTAATTGAGCAAATGCAATTACTAATGGCGCCATTTCACCACTGTGGGAGAAATAAAGAGCAAACTGAAGTTATAAACAAGAATAAACAACTGTCTCCACAAAAATGGCTGGGAAAATGAACCAGTTCCCAGAAAAAAAAACATCTCAAGTCTCACACTCTTCAGTGGCTGGTGTGGACTTGCTTTGTGCTGCAAATCTTCTCAATTCAGGGTTACAGCTGGGAAACAGAACGTTTCTAGCAGTGCTCGAGTGGAGCGTAGACTATCCCATTGGTGTGCCCCTCTCCAATACCTCTGCGCCCCCAAGTTTGGGAACCACTGCCGTAGATGACGGAGAGCCTGCACTTCTTTTGTCTTTTGACTCAATGTTACTGACATGTTTGGAATCTTTGACTTGCCTGTAAGGAGGACAATTGTTGATACACATGAGAGAGAAAGAGAAACTCTACCAACATGTGCAATCTGAACGACCTATGTCAGCGTTTTTAAAAAACGTTATGCATTACTTTCTGCTCAGCCCTTATGTTAAATGGTGGAAGGAGTATTAAAGGGGGGATTAAAGGGGCATAAAGAGTTAAAGGGGCACTCCTGGCCAAAAATAAAGTCCCTATTGTGTCCGTACCAGTTTTCAAACTGTACCGCAAATAGCTACGTTCATTAGATTCGTCCTCCAAGCCTCTTTCTTTCTTCCTCTCCTTTCTAACAGACCTGCATTACGCTTCTGGGGCTCGGTGCTGCCACCTAGTGACAGGGACGTGTCTGATGCCTGCGTTTTCTTCATTTACAACACATCGTTCATACGGCCAATGCATGGCATTCAGTCCACTTAAATAGGCTTTTAAAAAAGTTATTTAATCCTCCACATTTTTCATACGAAGTGAAAAGTTGTATGGTTCTCGGGGTGGGGTGGGGTGGGCTGGGGGGCGTAGAGGTGTTGTCATGCGCACTGCCTCCCGCGATTGGCAATAGGACCCGGAAGTGGTCGGTCGCGGTTCAGGAAGTATAAAAGGCGTCATTTTCCCGCAGTGCATCGCTCTGTCATTGAGTCTACCAGCCCGCCTTCCGACTCTGCTCGGCTTCAACCGTGACTACTCCGGTTACTTGGTTTATCTCCCTGATAGAGTGTGTGTCAGTTAGAACGCGGGTTCTTGTGGGAATCCTTGCTCTGCGCGTCAGCGAGTTCTTATATCAACTCGCGTGGAAATCCTGCCTACTCGCGCTCTCAGCCGCGTTTGGGTTAACCACCACGCTACACGGGCTAACGGCTAACGCGTAGCAGTCTGTTATATCCTAACCAGATCACTGGCAGACTGTGAGCGTTCGGCATTCGGTTCACCAGATCCCTGTCCGAATCGTGAAACAGTCCGACTGACCCGGCCGTCTGACCCGGCCGCCTGAAGATTGTGAACGTCTGGCTTTCTCATCCAATCCTAACCAGATCCCTGACAGGTGTGAACCTTCACTGGTGACGCGATTCGATTCGATTCCAATTATTAGGTCAACGATTTGATTCGATACGACAGGATATCTCAGTGCATCACTACGCATCTCATCAATTTTTCTACATTACTTTGCAGTGCACGCAGATTGGGCATGGGTCGCAGGTCGTACAGCCATAGTAGCTACCGAGATGTTCTTCTTAACTAGAACTTTTATGATGTAGCCAGACAATCACCAAGCAATGTCATTATGATATAATTCAGTGGTTTTCAACTGCTTCTGTCCCAGGGACCACCACTCAGACTGAGCTGTCTGAGTGTGGGAGGGAGTATTTTTTGTCGTACTTTTTAGATATTTGCATGAAATTAATTATTCATAAAGATGCACAAAATAAGTTGGACATTTTGTGAAAAATAAGATAAATGAAATATATTTCAGTAGTGACGCGGGACCACCGTGACACGCAGAATTCCGCCAGCGAACCACTAAGGGGCTACGGACAGCCTGTTGAAAACCTCCGTTATGATCGATTACGGTCTGCCATTGCATCGATGAAGAATCGTGCACGTCTGCATCGCAATCCATCGATTATGTGGTTCATTTTGACACTCCTGGCGGGTAGTAACGTGTTACAGGTAACACAGATGAGTAAAAAAGTCTTTTCTTTCAAGGATACACTTCGTATTCCTGTTTTCTAAGCTGTAATTTTACTCTTACTCAAGTAAATATTTGAGTATATATGCTACAGTTACATCTGTCATTATGCCTTCATTACAACGAGCCTATTCCCAAATCCACATCAGAAGAAAATGCTCCGTTTAGAATAGGGATGCACCGATCCTTTTCAGTACCGATACCGATACTTAGGCTTTGGCTATCGGCCAAAGTACCGATCCTGAGTACCGATCCGATACAAGTTTTTAACCTTTACAGTCCTAAGAGAATTTGGGGGATTTTCTTTACCTTTGTTTATAGGCTTATTATAGTGTTTGTGTAGAAGTGAGCCATACGTGCTTTATGTTGTTGTGTTCAGAGCGTCCTGTACTACTGAGATTTGACATAGTTTGATGTGTAAATGCTGACATCAGTCCATTTCTGATATAAAGACTAGAATTTTCTTCTTTTTTTTTAGCTTTATGTAGTATAAAAGTGCTGGCACTGTAGACACGACTACTAGAAATAATAAGAACAGTGTGTTTTATTGGCTTGCAGAGTTTTTTTTACATAATTTACACATCGGCTCCAGAGATCTGCCCAATGCCACCGATACCCCATCCAGCTACCTGAGTCATATCGGACCGTATCGGATCGGTGCATCTCTGGTTTAGAACACGTCTCTGTCTCTCGGTGCACACAGAGTGGAATCATAGGCTGTGGAATACACCTACGTACATGGGCCCCAAAGCTGTGGCAGTTTCAGACCGGATTTTAAATGAGCGTTAGTGGGGAGCCGCGACACCAGATGTCATTCACTCACTGTTTCACTGTCTCATTTATTCACTGACATGCACCCACTCTCATTCACACAGATTCTTTCTCACACACCCACTCACTAATCTTCTGATAAGCTATTTGTAGAATGAAATGTAATTTGTAACTTGAGTAACTTAATAACAAAGGCGTTTTTTTAACTCGTACCTGAGTAGGTTTTTCAAATGGGAATTGTTACTTTTACTCAAGGCATTTTTGAAAGAAGTCATTGTCTGCTGTGTCTGTTGAAAGACCGGATGAGAGGATGAGTGGCGTGTACCTTCATCATCAATCCATTTGAGTGTGATGGGCAGTTCCTTCTGAACACTGCACATCTCCCTCACCTCCTCACACAGCTCGGGGAAGGTCATGCCGGAGTCCAGGTCCGAGATCAGCATATCCCTGCATGCACACACACACCACATGTACACACACATATAAGTTTTAGATCTTCTCATAAAGGCAGTGGATTATAGAAAACCGAAGCTGGATTTCGAGAACCACTAAACCTACGTTTATTTGAGTGTGTGTGTGTGTGTGTGTGTGAGCGTAGTGTTTTCTAACCATTTTGAGAACTTAAAACCTCCACTATCCAGAATAGTACACACTGTGCAAGCTATATTCACCTAGCATAAAACACTCATGCAAAATACATGTGCTTGAACCTAGTGATGGACGACATGAGAATTATCGGCCGATGGCGATGGCCGATATTTTTCATACTTATATCTGCCGATGCTGATACCGATAAATGAGGACAGCAGAGTCGAGCGTGAGCGCAGGCAGAGTTGGACGGGTAAAGACAAGATATTTTGCTTGCCCAAGTTCTACCACGGGCTCAGAATTCTGGCACAAAAATAGCGCCGTAGCTCTGACATTTCTAATACAGCGCCAAGTCAAACAAGCGTGAAAGCAGAGTGGAGCGAGGGCAGAGCATTTCGAGTGTAGTGCACAACATTTGAAGAAAAAGTCACTTCCCGTCCTATGTGGTGTACCAAGTCAAATAGGGCGCGTCATTCTCCATGTGCACTATCTAGTGCGCAGAGAGCCGTTAAGATACAACCCTGGCTATTCCCTGAGATGCATACTGCCACACAGAAAAGTATGAAAAGTGCACCTTACCTACCATACTATTAAGTGCGGCAGTACGCGGCTCGGGACACAGCCCATATTGCGAGCTCACATTCACAGTTTAGTTTAAAGAATTTTGCGCGTGCAGGGAGAGCGCTTAAAGACAAGAGGTGTTGCTTGCAAACGTTCCACTACATGCTCAGAATTTTGGCACAAAATAAGGCAAACTTTTTAAGCTCGTAGGCACGGGCCGTATAAACCGCTACCTTTTCAACGTAACATAAACGCATCATCAAATATGTGACCCTCCACGGCAAAACCAGTCGCTTGTCGCAAATCTTCAATCATTTGAGTTATTATGTTTTCTTGAAAGGCCATAAATCAAGCTTCAAAACGATACCTATATGGAATGAATCGGACGACATATGACTGAGATATCAACATTCAAAGGAGTCGGGTTTCTCCTGTCACGCCAAGTGAGAAACGGAGAAATGAGATTGACTATCGCATAGCACTCACAGATGCTTAGTGCGGTCGTGGCTATGTTTGTATTCCCTTGTTAGCCTACATGCATTCACAGCCACCGGATAGCCTACCTCGTTAGGTTAACTGAACTCGGGAAGCCAGATGGATTCTGGAGAAATATCTTCCGCGCTAGTCAACCAGTGGATTTACACGTAAATATTGAGTAGGCCGGTCAAAACAGAAGCACAACATTCTGCTGGAATTGAATTCCTCACCTCAAGAAAGTCACGTTTTTAGGATGAAAAGGGTACGTTTTTCAGCAAAATTTATTCACAACAGTACAGTATAGACCTTCCACTGTTTCAAAACACTAAAAACAAAAAATCCAAAATTTTACCCCACGCAACATAAACGCTCGTTTTTCTGGGAAACCTCCGTGGCGACAAGCGACTGGTTTTGCCGTGAAGGGTCACATATCGGCAGAAAATATTAGGTAAATCTAAGCATTGGTCTGATGTTGATGACTTAAAAAAAAGAATTTACCGGCCGATTCCGATATGATTCCGAGAATATTGTGCATCCCTACTTGAAACATTTGTTTTTCTTTCTTACAGTTAAGAACATCAGTGACGCTTCTGATGTCACTGCAATGTACATTTTAGTGTGCTCTTGCTCTATCAAAGCCATTTAGAACTCAAGGAGAGCTTTTAAATGATCTATTAAGCTGAGTCATCTCTCGTTCTCTCTCTCTCTCTCTCGCTCTCTCTCTCTCTCTAGTAGTAGAGCTTTTCTTTTCCTCCTCAGTAAAACACTATCAGGTCATTTCATTTTAATGTATGCAGACTCCTGGTGGAGTTTGAGATGAGTCCACTTCCAGAGTGACGTGTAATTTACTCACTCCCTTGCTACAGGGAGACAAAACACTGCCAGGTGTCTATAGAATATGACCACTACTTTCTAACATTTTTTGCGTGTTCTTTCGGTCCAGCACTGTTTAATTGAACACGGAGAAAGAGATCTGTCTAGATTTGCATCTCTGCACTGGCACATAAAGATGCAGATTCTGATCTGTACCAATCTGTCTGTTAGCACCTCCACAAACACATTCAAATTGGGAGATTTTATCATCAGCAGAAGTCCATGTCATTACTGTATTCACCATCCAACAAAAACAGCAACATTATTCATATGAAGATTTCCTCTTCGTAGAGTCAGAATTAGTAGCAGCAGTGGAACTTCTGGAACTTTGCATCTGTTTCAACTCAACCTACCTCAGCTCTTAAATTCTGACATTGTGAAACTATTGACAGTGCAATTTATTAACATTTTATCGAAGAAAATTTACAGTTTTAATCTTCTGCTTGTATAGCCATGCCCTCAGAGAGCAGGATTATTGGCACCCTGTTGGAGTTGAGCAAGACGGGCTATAAAAATGTCTTCAGTATTTATCAGCTTGGCCTTAAAATAAAATAAAACAATTTTTTTAGACATGCTTTAAGGTTCATGTACTGGACTGTCTCTCATAATATCGTCTCGCTAATTTCTCTCCTAGGCTCCCACTGTAAGATTAAGTTGATGCAATTTCATAACCTTCTTCTCATCTTCGGGGGAGGCTATAATAATTCTGAGAGCTGTGTGTGTGTGTGTTCCTACTCGTTTATTAGTTTTGCGATGTTCCCCTCCGCCTCAGCTTTTGCTAAACCGGAGGATAAGAGCCGGAACAGCACATTCCAGAGCAGAACTCTTCTCCGTTATGAAGTGGAGCTACACAAAGGTCACTTTCTGTTTGAGCGGCCGGCTTCTAGGAAACGCACATGTGCACTGACTCACCATGGACACACCCAGCCCAGAACCACGCTGACCTCACACTCATAAAACCAGACCAGAGCCAGCCAAACACAACTCAGCACTGAGAAGAGGCCAGAGAAGAAGGAAACTCTGACTCAAGCACGAGGACGAAAAATGTTGCAGTTCACAACGCTGCCCTCACCTTCTTAAATTGTTGTTGACGTTATCCAATTTAAGCGAGTGATTATTTGTCATTGTGAACACACCACAGCACAACATACAGTGCACCACAACCAAATGTGATCTCTGCATTTGACCCAACTGTGAAGGAGCAGTGGGCAGCTTTTTTGGCAGTGCCCGGGGAGCAGTGTATGGGGATGGAACTTTTATCAGGAGTACCTTAGTAGTACCTTTACCGGTCCGGGACTTCAACTGGCGTCCTCCCAATCACGGGACCAACTCCCTAACGATTACACTACCAACTGCCCCAAATGCATTACACTCATGTGTAAAATATTTATCATGCAACTGCAGCAATTATACTGACTCAATTAGCAACGATAATAAGTCAAGTGAGACATAAAAATCATTGGAGATGATGATGATGATGATGATGATGATGATTTATTTGGACCTCCCACATCCTCCCAATCTCAGTGTGTTATGGTAGTACCAAGCACTAGAGGATATTAGCGTAACTGGGTGAGGTCCAAGTCTTCTGAAAAAAAGTCATGCATTAGTCATCTATTAGCCTTCATGCACTTTACTGTAAGAGTTGGAGAAGCTGAGATTTGGAAAACTGATCCAGGTAATACACACAAACACACAGTTTGAATTTTTCAGTCGTTCCAGTGGTTAGCAGTCGCCTCACAGCGAGAAGGTTCTGGGTTCGATTCCTGGGTTGGTCATAGGGAGTTTGTGTGCTGTCCCCATGTTGGTGTGGGTTTTCTCCGAGGGCTCCGGTTTCCTCCCACAGTTTAAAAGCATGTGCAACAGGTTGATTGGTTCATCTAAACTGGCCCCATAAGGTGTGACTGAGAGTGGGCTTGTGTGAGTGTGTGTGTGCCCCAGGATAGGCTCGGGTCACCGCGACCCCAAAAGGGATTAAGTGGTTCAGATAATGACTGAATCAAATGTGTTCTTTCAAGAGATTTTTCTGAGATTTTCCAGCACTTTTTCTGTGTTGTTAAATACATATTTATATTCATATGTAGAAAATGTAACTATTTTATCATAATAAATCTGACAAGGAAGGCAGCAAATCAGCTTTTTGAGACTTCGTTTTAAAATAACACATATTATACTGTACAAAGTGTCCTTCTCTCCATTCTCAGCTTTCTACTAGTCTTTTTGAGCACAAACAACAAACTCGATCCAATAGCCGTTATCTGAAAGATTTAGGTGGAAAGAAGCTGAAATAAATTACACTTACATGAATACAGGATATATTCAAAATCATTCTTTTCACCACATCCAGAGACAAAATATTCTGCAAATCAAATCAACTCGAGTTGATGTACTGTCATTGAGTCCTTGAGTTGAAAATACTAGCCCACTAATTCACAGATACTTCAGCAACAAGCGCTAGCAGAAATTAGCATTAGCCAGTGAAGACTAGCCTCAAGTAACAATGAACCACAAAGAAGTGTGTATAAACCCTCCAATGTATTTATATCTAAAATACTAACAAACTATTCAGTCACATGGCAATTAATTATGAAAGTAATGCAATTAGTTTCAAGTACGTTTTTCGAACTTCAAGCACTTTCAAGTAGAGAAGCATGACAAAGGATTTTTCATGCTTATATCCGCCAACGCCAGTAAATAAGGGTGCCATATTTTTGACATTTCTAACACAGTGCCAAGTCAAGTGGGCATGAAAGCAGACATTTGCGCACAACATTTTAAGAAAATGTAGTAACTTCCCGCTCCATGTGGTGTACGAAGTCAAATAGGGCTGTTGTCACCCTCCATGTGCACTACCTAGTGCGTAGAGAGCCATTAGGCTACAACCCCAGCTATTTCCTGAGATGCATACCACTGCATAGAAAAGTATGATAAGAGCGCCTTACCATAACAATAAATAAAACAATAAATAAAAGCCAGTGAGAAACTAGATTGTCATTTTGAGCCTCGTTTGACAGCGTGCCAATTTAATCAAGATTCATATTTGGTTACTGGGTCTGATCCTTTGTGCACACAATGCAGTTCTAGAGAGTTCCGTCACACCCCTCACAAGATGTAGAGGAGCCGCAATGTTATCAGGCCTGAAGTCCAGTAGGTGAATTCCAGAGTCGAGTCTCGGGTCCGATACCGCGGCATGACAGCAGCTCTATGCAAACGCCGAATTTGCAAGGTATTTATAGCCTCACTTATCACATCATAATGTTTCAGCGCAGGTAGGCAGGGGTGTGAAAATAAAACAAGACAGACTAACCTTGGGCACTTTCACTGGAGTGAGGTTAATAATTAAAAGTAACAACGGCAATCACATCATTTTTAAGAATCCAAGCACAATCATTCGGATCTCGTTAAGTATTGGTAAAAGTGATTTGTCCTCCCATAACTAAAGTATTGCAGGAAACAGGATCGCAGGATCCCTGACACATTCCAAGCTCCCAAAGATGCAAATGTAACTCACAGTGAATTAAAGCTAATGCTAATATCACTTTTACTGGAATTGCAATTGATAAACAATCAATTGTGCTTATGTGCTTATGTTGTGCCTGGACTGGGTGGAGGACTGACCTCAAAATAGTATGGAAAGTCCCTCAGGAAAGTATTAATTGAATAATTCAACAAAGATTAAGTTCATTAATTTGGGGCAGTTGGTAGCGATTGTGATTGGAAGGTCGCCGGTACACCCATGTCAGCTGCCCACTGCTCCTTCACGGTAGGGTCAAATGCAGAGGTCACATGTGGTTGTGGTGTTGTGCTGTGGTGTGTTCACAATGACAAAAAAAAATCACTCACTTTCATTAATATCATAGAGCATTTCACAGCTCCTAGACAATCTGCTCAGCTCTCTCAAAAGTCACTGTATCGTACTTTGTATGAAACTGTATGGAACTTTATCATCCGCATCTATTTTCTTTGTCTATTTTTATCTTCATTTAGATTTAGAAACACCCTTATAAAAACGAAATGTTTGTAGCAGTTTTGGAGCAAACTTGTCGTTAATTTGTGGCAAGCAGTGGAGTTTGACAGAATATGTTGCCTAGTGGCAAAGTTCTGAGTTGAAGTATTTGTTACTCCATTTTTTTTTTTTTTTTAACACATTTTAACAACCCTAGGGTTAGGGTTGGTGTAAAAATAAACCAACATTGAACCAAACATATTGGTTCAAAACGTCTGTTATCATTCCTCTTAATTGGTCATAACCAGGATCAGTTTCGGCACTGAAAAAATCTTATTGGTCGACCGCTAGTATGTGGTACTGAACTTCTAAGAACGAATTCAGAGCGTTTCAAGAAATCAACCTGGAATTATGTACACTTTGCGCAGGGAACTGAATTTCTGAACCACGTCTTTGCTCTAATTTTTAAAAGGAAGTTAGTGTAATGCTACAATTACCACTGAGGCTGCAGCTTAAGTCAAGCCGATGTTGGGCACAGAGAGCTTGTCCGTGGCACTCTGTGCTGAGCAAACAAAAGCCTTTTTCCAGATCACACAATAGACTGATGTCATAAGACTACAAGCAGACAAACAGCAACTAAAACTCAAACAAAAGCCTGGCATGTCAAAATCTGACTCATAACAAACCACATTTACAATAAAATCATGTTAACACCCAGATACTCAGCAACTAAACACTTCTTTAACAGACGACATTTGGAGGCCTCGAGCTGCCTTTGTGAGCTCCTGGGAAAAGGTGGAGTTCCGACATGGGAAGTATGAAACACGACTTAGAGAGCGCTCAAGCGTTCATGTGAGAAATGAATCAACAAGGAGAATGTAGTTTTAAGCTTTAGCATTAACAGAATCAGAATTACTGTTGACATTTAGCCTCATGTCACCCTTGTGTTAGATTTTGGCTGCTGGGAGTTCACAGGTTTTGTGTAAATGTTGAAATGAGTAAGTAACTGTATAACTGCCTAGCATTTTGGTAGAAAATGTTGTTATTCATTTATTATAAACAGTGTTCTCTTTCACCTTTTTGGTAGAGGGACCAGGGCTGGGCAATATAACCTGAAATCAATATCATGATTAATTAAACATTTTAAATGAATTATGATTAATTAATGATCCTTTGGTCTTTTTTGTTTGTTTTCTGTCATCACTGAGTTCTGGGTTCACTGACAAGGTGTGAACTGTAAAAATGTTCAACTAATAAATCTGGGATATTTTTTCTAACAAAAGAGTGCATATGTTTTGTGTTTTGGACGGATCAAAATTATGATCATGAGTAAAATTACATCAATTAGAGGTTTTAATTAATTATTGATTAACTGCCTAGCGTAAGACAGACACAACTTGGAATGTCCGAAATTCTACTCCTAACCCAAGGCTCACATTCTCTTAATATTTCTGATGTGACACCTTGAAATTGAGATGTATAGGTGCGTTTAAGTCATGTTAGAACCATAGTTAATAGGAGACTTGAGCAGACAAACACCACTCGCAAATCAGAATTGCCAGTAGGGAATTCTCTTACTGCTACGAGTGATCAGCTTTCCAGTGCTCCTAAAATGGTAGAAGCCAACAATATTAACGATAGGTCAACAAAAAGTTTTCCACAGCTGCCAGGGAAATACATAATTACCTGAACAATTAGGAAAAATGAGTTCTTCAACCCCACTGCTGCTAAATTCTAACACCAATTAGCCAAAATTTAACAAAACAGCCGCTCTAATGCTAAAAAACTCTCCAAGATGAAGGTTTATTTTCCACAAGAGCCCTTGAGCAAGTTCGATTAGCTGAAAAAAGCAGCATAACATCCCCTCTTGAGAAATATGCATGTAAACCACATAAATAACACATTTCCAACTGTGCAATCTGCCCGCATCTCTCTAAATAATGGAAGATTTCTGTTTTGCAGGGTGGGGCGCTGGAGTCTCCAGGAGGAACAGAACTAATCCGGTGGCTGAGGAGTGGTTGCTAGGTAACTGAGGGGTGTCTGCAGCGTGTTGAGGAATGACGCCGATACAAACCTCCGCCAGAAATATTTGTAGAAATGGAAATCTCTCCGGCTCGACGGGAGATCGAGGTAAATATGACCCAAATCCGGGCTTTTTTTAAACCCTCACACTCCTGAACGTAAACTTCCCCAACTCAGATCAGACCGTCTGTTTGATTCCTGCTCTGCGGAACCACAAACTTCCTACCAACACTTCTCTATACAGGGTCAAAACTTCATTGAGGGCTAAAGTAACAAGAAAATCATGATAAACAGATTTTTAAGTGCATGAATTTCTGTTGGAGTGTATCATTTGTACAAGAAAGTGTGTATCAACGTTTACTGGAAGTATTTTCTTGCTTTTATCACGCTCTGCTTGGTCATTATTGCTCTCAACACCTGATTATGCCATATCTTGTTTTTCTGAAGAACTGTTTTTACACTGAACTCAACTAACCTTTTGATAAACACAGTTTTTTACACTTAATTTGAAAGTGAAAGTATGGGAGAAACTAATCTTTGTAGTGACACACTTCAGTAGCAGAATGCATTGCCTGTGGCTTTGTGATTGTTCATAAATCCAGAAATGTGTGTTTAATCTCAGAACCTCCACTTGGGTTTATATCAGAACATTTACGGCTCTGAAACACATATAACTGTATTTTGGTTTTCAGTACACATTAAGTTGTGAAATACAACCAAATACAACAAGCCAAAACATTTTGACTTGCCTTGTTTCAATGGCACCAGACAGTAACTGAGATATATTAGGCGGCAAGTGAACATTTTGGTCGTGCAGTTGATGATGTTGGAAGCATAAAATATGGGCAACTTTAAGGATTTGAGTGCCTCTTGTGGGATGTTCCCGGTCTGCAGAGGTCAGGACGGAACACAAGTGATCCAAGGAAGGAAAACTGGTAAACTAGCGACAGGGTTAAGGCTAGCCAAGGCTCACTGATGCACATGTGGATCCAATAGAAAGTGAAAGTGAGTGAATATTTGTCATTGTGAACACAGCACAGCATATAGTGCACCACAACCAAATGTGACCTCTGCATTTCACCCATCCGTGAAGGAGCAGTGGACAGCTAACAAGCGCCCAGGGAGCAGTGCTTGGGGTAACTTGTTCATGAGTACCTCAGTGGTAACTTTACCGGCCCTGGATTCAAACACGCGACCTTCTGATCACAGGGCGAACACTCTACCGTTACGCCACCAACTGCCCCGTAGAAGAGCTACCATGGCTCAAATCGCGGAAAATATTAATGCTGGTTTTAAAAGAAAGATGTCCAAAAATACAGTGCCTCACAGTTTGCTGCGTATGGGGCTGAACAGACGAAGGTCTACTCAATATCAGGCCATAATTAAGTTATGGCTGATCAGTGTAAATTTCACCTTGGTGTGAAGTAACCCAGTTGCCTAAATGTCACTGAGTGCAAGAGTGATAATCACATCCACACCTCTGAGATCTCCACTGTGGCGTTGTGTCCCCCTCCTTCCTTGCCACACCTGATTCAGCTAATTAGATAATTGGCTTCATGAGCTGAATCAGGAGTATAAAAGCACGCAGGTGCGTAAGCCGTGCAGCCCTCCAGGTCCTGAGAGAGGCAAATAAGAGCCGCTGATCTACGCAGGCGGTCCTTTGTGTATTGCATATCACCACAGCTCAGCTGATAGCAAGTATAACAGACTGGAAGCTGTTGTTGACCAAAGGCAGGGTCACTCTCAGAGGCCTGAGGAACACCTCCACCTGGTCTGATGGCTAAAGGATGTGCAGGATAGAACCTAAAGTAGAATACTTTAATATTTGATTAACCTGATAAAACAGCAAGGTTAAAGGAAAATTCACTCATTTGTGTGCGGCTGCGTTGGCCAAGTGGTGGGATACTCGTCTGTAGACCAAGAGGGTAGTTTAAATCCAGCTCTATGATACTGACAGAACTACCACCATTAAGCCCCTGAGCAAGACCCTTAAGCCTAAGATACTTTCGCAAAATCTGGCCAAGCAATTAACTTAAAATGCGGCAAAGCCATCATTTAGAACCTCTCGCCAACTTAACCTCGATTTAAGTTTAACATTGGCTTAAACTTTTTCCCCTGTAGAAAACATGATGCTGTGATTGCATATCTCACCCACATTCAACAAAAATCTCATACATAAAACTACTGTGAATTACTGATTCATGTGTTAGAACCATCCACATGCAGCAAAGAACATTTTAGAGCTGGTTATTATGTTGCAGTTTGTTGTTGTTGTAGGTTTTCTGAATGTGTGTGCGTTGGGAGTTAATACTTTTGAAGAAAAGTTAAAGGTTTTTTTTTTTCTGCGAAAACTACAAGAGGTAAAAGATTTACTTTTCGCTACTGATGATTAGATGTAGCTGCTGTTACACAAAATTGTGAAGCAGTACCTCACAAAAATAGTAAGACGGTGTGTGTGTGAGTAAAAAGTTCATCGCCCCTGTAATTGTCCAGTAAAGTGAATTTTGTTTCTGATTTGGTTGGTGAAGTCCGTCACCGGCAGCAGTGTAACGCGGCGTAATCAGCTTTAACAAGCGCCGGGTAATACGCTACTTTAACACCGCACCGGTGTGTCGTTGTCTCTCCGTTAGTGTGTGAAGTTTGCTTGGCCGTGTCACTCACCCGCCGTAATGCGCCTTTATCTTCACGAAGTCCGCGCGCAGCTCCATCACCGAGCCGTTACTGACCGGCATTATAACGTTAGAAGAAAGTCCCGACGCGCGCTGGACAAACAAACAGAGTCGCTCGGCGCGAGGAGTTTCCAGGTGAAAGTGGCGAGAGAGAGAAAGAGAGCGGCCAAGCTAAACGTTAACGCCTCACGGGCGACTCCGTCCGAGAAGTTTCCGGTGTCATGTCGCCTGTAAAGTTTCCTGTCCGGGGCCGGTACCGGGTGAGCTTGTGTCCGGTTCGGTGGAGCAGCCTCGAGCCTTGTTCTTGGGGTGGAGAGGGTTAACGTGTGGCCGCTGCGCGTGGGCCTCTAATCCACCTGTTGTTGAGCTCGCGCCGCGCTCCCGGGGCTCGGTGCTGTCCACGCGCACGGCGCGACACCTCAGCATGTGATTTAATCAGACGACCAGCGACGGGTTACTTCCCCGTTACACGTTAACGCGTTAATGATAAGGATAGTGATACTTAGTTCGGGTGTTTTTTAATGAATTATAGGTTTTTGTGTCATTTTTGTATTTTTATTTTCCTAGTTCTTGTCATATCCTAGGATTACAGAAAAGCATTGAATGTAATGTTTTTGCACAAAATCATTGTGTCTTAGACTACTAACGGTTTGCTAAAGCTCTTAACTTTGGGAAATTTTACCAAAAATACCATGTTCGGAACTGCAAGCGCAATGTTTACCGATTGAGAATTGTCCAACAGTAGGACGTAGACAACATGATGACAAGATGATGAGTGGGCAGAAACCTTTCAATGATGCCATCTTGCTATGTAAAAAAAAAAGAAAGTACATATACATGTGTATATATATATATATATATATGTGTGTGTGTGTGTATGTATATATGTATAGTGTGTGTGTGTGTATGTATATATGTATGCGTGTATATATATATATATATCACAATATATGTTGATATGTTGATATGTTGACTTTTATTTGGATATGAAGACAGAAATTAATTCCAGCTAGATCTGGTTTAATATTTTTAATGAAATTACCAAAAAAAAAAAAAAAACACCAGCAAAGAAATAATGTGTTTCACTATCTTGCTTGTGTTCTCCATCTACAAAGCTAATTGCTTTAATGAGGCAATGGTGTAGAAGAAACAAATTAGTGAGGGAGTGTTGGTTTCTGATTGGAACCTCTTACTGTACCAAACCAGAACAAAACAGATTGGCCATTGTAAAAGTGTTCATATAAAACTACAGCAGAGCAGCCAAAAATGGTGGTCAATGTTTGGTTCTACTGTTGTTGTTTTATGTAGATATTAACAAGCTATAGCACCTTCACAGGGCAGATATTTTAAAGAAAGCCATGTTTGCAATCCATTATTTTAATGCATTAACACCAGAATTCAAAGATGCTCCACTGAAAACACAGAATGTGAAATGCGTCTGTTCAAAATGTTTTCATATGTTTGATATCCAAAAACCTTAGATATGCATATTTCTTTTGAAATCACACATTTTTAATATGGGGTTTTTCTTGGGAAACATGCCAATAAACCACAGCCTTATTTTCTGTATTCATCAGGTTAGATGGACAGGTTTTGTAAAAGTGTGTGTAAAAGTGTAAGAGTAAGTGAAGTAAGAGTGCTTCTTGCACCTCCCTGTCTTTTAGTGTGGGTCGAGTCTGGACGTGTAATCTCACAAAGCACTTGTTTCAAATATCACTTGCACTGTAGCCTGACACTTGTTAAAAATTAATCAAGCTTACACTTTATCAGGGCAGACTTAGTATGCAAAGTAACAACCTCAGGGTTAAACTAGCACGCTTTTATTGCTGAAACGCTAACCGCTAATTTAACACAGTTGATTTAGCTGTGTGTCTTGCCCTTTGCTAAATTCCACTGACAATCATAAAGATAATAATCAACTTATATTAAGACTTGGTTAGACTCAATGTTGATCAGAAAAGTCAATATTAAGTTTCAGAGTGCATATTTGGATCTGACACACTGACATGTAATTCATGTTATGTTTTACTGTACTTTCTCACAGCATGGCTCCAATGTTTTTTTTCAAGTAAAACCACATGATCAGGCTAATCCCTTGATGCTTAATTCCAACATGGATGGAATAGTTACTGTGGCACAACCTGACTGTTTTTCAGAGGAGAAAATGCGTCACTGTGGTGGCTACACAATAGAATAGAACACTATGCTGTATATATCTTGAGAGTCTTGAGAGTTTGCATGGTGTTATGAAATCTAAAGACTGCCAACGAATTCTGGAGCACAATGTAGAGCCCAGTGTCAGAAAGCTGGGTCTCCGTCAGAAGTCATGAGTCTTACAGCCGGACAATGACACAAAGCATACTTCAAAAAGCACCCAGAAATGGTTTAAGACAAAGCACTGGAGAGTTCTGAAGTGGCCATCAATGAGTCCAGATCTAAATCCCATAGAACACCTGTGGAAAGATCTCAAAACAGCAGTTGGGAGAAGGAACCCTTCAAATCTGAGAGACCTGGAGCGGTTTGCAAAAGCAGAGTGGTCCAAAATATCAGTAAGAGCAACTGGCATCAGTTATTTCTTCCTAAGGTTGTGCTACCAAATATTAAGTTTATTAAGTGCAGAAGATGATCACCAGAAGGCTGTGGAAGACTTGGGAGGACACATCAATAGTTTTTATAGTCTAACGTTCTATCTCAATATCTTCTGAGAACATGACATGTTAGGTTATGTACAGTATCATAATGCACACTGTGTAAAATTGATTCTTTTTGTGCAGAATACCAGCAGGCCACCTGGTGGCCGAAAAGTACAGTTTCAGGGTTTGTTTGGTTTTTTTTAAAGAAACGGAGAAACTGTTACATTCCCTAACACTAGTTTGGAAATCGTTTCTTTCTCTCAAATAAATAGACAAAAAATAAAAAAGTACAATGTGGTGGTTTCCCAAATAACTCAGTAGAAAATGACAAATTTACCAGCATCATTTTTGAAAAGTCGGTATCGAAAACAGCTTTTACACGATTTTCCCAATTTTAATAGAAAAATCTGTTAAGATGAAGAGATTTTCCCATCCCCATTTATTTCTTTTCTCAAATGTTACAACTCTCTTGTAGTCGTTAAATAACGAATTGTAATTAGTCCGACATAAATGTAACAAATTGAATCTTGAGTCTTATAAGTGTGCAGTATGATTTCACATTTACTATGCCATTACAGTTCCTAAATAATAACTAAAAAGCTGTAATAAATAAACTAGAGTCTGTATGCTAAAAGGAGCAGAGAGGGTTTGCTGGTCATTGGTGTGAAGCGCTGCAGCTGCAGGAGCGTCTGCGCACATATTGCGCAGTTTTCGGCCGAGGCGCTTCGATGACGTTATTGAGAGTCGACAAAACCAAACAAGTATGCAGAGCGTTAGCATGAACCACCCCGTCCTGCCCCGAGTTAAAGAGTCTGTACCCGGAGACAAATCCCTCGCTCTTGGCCAGTGTTATTCACAGAAACGAACTGAGGCATTTGTTATTCCTTAACTGAAAGTTGCTTCGTTTAGTCGAACGGGATTGGGGCAAGATTAGCCGGACACTAAACTAGCTAGCGTTGGCTAACTTTGCTGCCGAGCTTGGAACTTTTGGATTCCCCGAAACACACACACTTTTTTTTTCTCTTTTTTTTTTAAATTGATGCTTGTTTAATATTATAGCATTTTGACGAGGTGAAGTGCTGGAGAATTCTTTTTGAACTGCAGCAAACTAAGACAAGCCGTAACAGTCCTCTAGCTAAGTTAGCTGAACTTAAAGGGACACTCCACCCAGGGATGCTAACGCTTCTGGCAGTAAACGACACTAATGAGCCCATTAACCTTCATTCGATGTTAGCCGCGATAGCTTCTTTGGGAGCAATGTCCCTGTAAACACGTAGCGACCTGGGACTAATGCTAAATGTTCCTAATTTCATGCACTGTTAGCCACATTAGCACTTTCGGGTGGACTGGCCCTTTAAGCCGCCTCCTCATCGTCATGCACCGGGATGAAGAGTTTGCCTCCTCTTTGTTAAGCCCCAGTAGACGCCGCATATGTTTACATGGAGGGACCATGTGGAGGATTCTCCTGGTCATTACAGTGCTGGGTCAGTAAAGTGCAGATCATTTGGCATCTTCTAACACCACACTGCAGAGTCCTAATGTTAAAGTTTGAACAGGAGGTTTTATGGCTTATGTTGAGGTAGAATATCAGCTGCAGTCTTATTTGCAGTATTAATTTTGGGTATGGACCTTGACACAGCGTTTGTAATAACTGTGTGATAAAATGTGATCTGTGAAATATCTGAATTGCATCACACATTGTCTCTCCTCTCCTTGCTCAGGTTACAGTGGCACTGTTCGGAATGCTGATGCATATGGTGAGCATGTTGTGTCATTCGTTTAGACTCAAGTCACAGTGTTGGTCATTTCTACCGGCCTGTTAATGTGTCAGACATTTACATGCACTTTCTTGTGATCAGCATTCCATTATCACCATGTCAGTCCTTTCCTGTGTCAGTCTAAAATATTCACTAGTTGCTATGTTGGTCGATCATATTAGCTATGTATTTATTTCTACAGTATTTATACTATATTTCACAGCAGTTTATCTTCATATTACAGTATGTGTCCCCATATATCGCTGTCAGTCATTTATATTCACTGCACCATTTTCTGTTCTTCATATTCGCTTGCTACTGGTGTTGCGTACATTTTTTTTAAACTGTCTGTTGCCCTGTCAGGCACTTCTATTAACATTACGGTACGTTATTTACATGCAACATGTCCGCGCGAGCTTGGCAGTTATTCATATTTAAATAAACATATAATTTGTTCATATTCACATCACAGTGTCGGCTTAACGTTATGTTCATCTTTCAATCGTTCGTCTCGGTTACTTACATACACTTGTTACTGTTGATCATTTATATTTATATATGTCCTTATAATGTTTGTGTAGATTCATGTGTCCACCATGTCCGTTATTTCTGTTTACATGTTATATTTATATTCACATCACTACATCATCCATGATCATTCACATGTCAGCTTTTATACCTTTATTGTATTCATTTAAGTCCCATAGCAATATGATGGTCATATTTTATTCTGATTTTATACACAGCATTATGAAGGTTTAACCCTGGTGATATGAACGTTCCACTATCACCTTTCAGTCATTTAATGTTCCCTTTCCTGTATCACTCTTTAATATTCACTGATTACTGTGTCAGCCAGTTATGTCCGTTATTTATTTACCGCAGTCATCTGTTATATTTATCAGTTATTTATCTGTTATTGTCACATCACACTGCATTCATTATTCATCATTTATTGTTCGCATAGCACCAAATCAACCTGTATAATCATTTAACTGTATCAGTTGTTTACATTCTTGTAGAATCAGAATTAGAATGAGCTTTGTTACCAAGTATGTTGTCACAATGTGTTTTGGTAGTTGGTGCTAAAATAATAATAAGGTTAAAAGCAATATGACAGTTAAACGTGTCCTTCTGGCTGCAGACGAGGTGCGGGTGAGGCTGGTGAACCGTCAGGGCGGCCGCTGCTGGGGCCGGGTGGAGGTGTACCAGAGGCACCGTTGGGGGAGCGTGTGTTCGCTGGGCTGGGACATGCTGGATGCGGCGGTGGTGTGTCGCGAGTTGGACTGCGGCTCTCCCCTCGCCACCCCCAGCGGGGCTCACTTTGGCCTCGCCAGTGCCGAGATATGGTGGAGTGACGTGAGTTGTTTAGGGGACGAGTTTGCCCTGGACCTTTGTCCACGCTCCCTCGAACAAGGTGTGTGTTCATACGGCGAGGAGGCTGGCGTGGAGTGTTCAGGTGAGACGACGAGGACGTCCTGCTCTTCTCTGACGGTAGCTGTTTCTCGATGGAGATGGGAGCACAAGAAAAATTCACTTGCGATCTCGAGAAGCACTTTCTTTTTCTTGTAAATTTGCTCTTGTCACTTCAGCAGAGTAGAAGTTGTTTTCTTGAGATCAAAACTTATTTTCGCCTGTGATCTTGTGACAAGTTTCGTGTTTTGGGATACATCATTATAAACATGGACAAACGTGTCCAACTTTACTTTTATTGTGGATTTTCACCAGTCACAATAACATATCATATCAATATCTGTCACTTCAGAGCGTGGCTCGGACATTTGCAGCTTTACTGTCAGAGAGATGCAAAAAATAACTTGTGAACTTCTTTATGTCAGGATCATGAGTAAAACAGCTTGTGATCTTGTAAAAACAACTTTTTTTATATTATGATTTTGTGATATTGAGAAAACGAAATTATTAATGTCAACATCACAAGACAAATAACTTGTGACCTCAAGAAAATGACTTTGATTATGTCAAGATCACAAGAAAAATAACATGTAATCTTGAGAAAACAACTTACATTATGTCAAGATACAGAGAAAAATAATGACAAACCAAATTCCTTATCTTGATAACAGAAAAAAAAATTGTTTGATATCGAGACAATGACTTCATAATGTTGGCCACTGAAAACTTACTTGTGATCTTGAGAAAACAATGCATGATGTCAAGATTCAGCTTTTATGTCAACGTGACTAGAAAAATAAATCATGATCTTGAAAAAAACACTTTCATAACATCAAGATAAAGAGTAATATAACTTGATATCTTGAGATAACGAGAAGTACAATCCGATTGATGTGTGTGTCTTCCGTCTGCTCACGTAGACCATCTGCCGGCCCCCACCCTGTCCATGCAGTCGCCGTTCCATGCGTACTCGGCCGGAGAATCAGTGCTGTTCAGCTGCAGCGTGCCCTACTGGTGGCTGCCCATGGACTTCCACCTGTACAAGAGTGGGGTGAGCACGCCGCTGGTGACGCAGAGGGCCGACTTCAGACAGACCCGCGTGGAGCTCACCCTCTCTGACCTGGAGCCGGCCCACAGGGGCACCTACCACTGCCAGTACCGCGTCCAGGGCCACCCCAGTGTCTCTCCCCACAGCAACACCATCAACATCAGCGTTGGTAAGTGTGCTGAATAACATTCAAGTTCACCTTTAACACAATCGACATCGAAAGATTGGTACGAGCTGTTGAATTCGGTACGGCCTCTAATCCCTACTGCACTACATAGTGGGGTCTAGAGAATTAGAAGACAGGATCTATCAGGAGCTAGGGAGATCATCATCATGAAGTCAGGAAGAAGGCGCTATACAAACAAAACTGAAGAGAATCATACCACCCCATGCATCGTCTGTATAGAATTCGACCTGTAGCTTCATCCCCTGACGATAGCTTGTGTTTTTCTCTTTCGCAGTGGAGATCCACACCCCTCAGATCTGGTACAACGCGTCCCCCATGGATCAGCCCGGCTGGGTAACCCGGGGTCAGAGTTTTAACATCACCTGCTACACCCAGCCCCAGTATCCGGACAGCTCGTTCCAGCTCAGGCTGATCCGGCCCAACGGGGCCATACGCCACACGCTGCCCGCCCTCTCGCCCTTCGTTACCTTCTCCTTCTCTAACGCTGAGGCCTCGAACGAGGGCTACTACTGCTGCCTTTACAAGGTACAGTTCGGAGGGCGCACCTTCGTCTCCAGGGAGAGCCAGCCTCTAGCCATCTCTGTTCGAGGTATGGAGACAGTTAGGATGTCTGGAGATGTGTATAATACACTGTCTTTGGTGTCAAAATTTGAAGTGGATTTTTTTGTGAGTGATCATTTGTCATTATGAACACATCACAGCACACAGTGCACCACAATGGCATGTGACCTGCATTTAACAACTCTGTGAATGAGAATTGGGCAGGGCAGTTGACGTGCAGCACCCTAGGAGCAGTGCTTTGGGTGGAGCTGTAGTCAAGACCTAAACCGAGACCAAGTCCTGACTGAGTCCAGAGTTTGTTGAGATCGAGACAAGACCAAGACTCTAATTGCTTCACTGGAAGCAGTTCTCCAAACTGATATCATACGATAAACTCAATAAACTGTACTACTAGAAGTAGTAACTACTACAAGTAGTAAGAACAGTGTCACAGTGTTTTTATTATTATCTCAGTGTAAAGTTTTATTATGCAGAGACATTCCATGGCTCAGAAGAAAGGCGGAAACACTTCTTTATCCATTTAGTATCCATCTGGATTAGAGGTGTGAATCTGCACTGGTCTCACGATTCGATTCGATTACGATTATCACGTCTTCGATTCGATATCTCGATGCATGCAATCAATTTTTCTAAATTACTTCACATTGCACGCAGATTGGGCATGGATCACAGATTGGGCAGCTATAGTTGCTACTGAATTTTTATGCCATAGCCAGAAAATCACCAAGCAATGTCATTATGATACAACTGGTTCTGTCCCAGGGACCACCACTCAGACTAAGTGTTGGAGGGAGTATTTTTTGTATTACTTTTTAGATATTTGCATTAAATTCATTATTCATAAAGATCAAAGTCAAAGTAAACTTTGTCATCTCTGCTATATACTGTACAGATATACAGAGAGACAAGACGACGTGGCTCCAGTTTACACAGTGCAACAAGAAACAGGGAAGAAAGAACAAACAGGGCATATAGAACAAAAAGTACATAAATAGAATACAAAATATACATTTTAAACTAGAAATGGAGTATTAAATATAAACTTTAAACTTGTACTAGAAATAGAAGTAGAAAGAGAGAATTTAGATGCAGTATTAACCTACAAAAGTGGAAATTGACTTTTACACTGTATGTGCAAGAGGTTAGAAACAGTTTCAATATGAAAAATTCTATATCCAGTCTATTAATAAAACAGTATCTCTTAAAATAGTCTGACTAACATTGAAGTTTGTGCAGATATTATAACAGCAGTGGAGAACTAGAGTCTGTGCAATACTTTTCAATAATTTGTGCAGATACAGTTAGTTACAAGGTAACCAGTGATGTACACAATCAATGTTCAAAACATGCAAAAATCAGTTGGAAATGTTTTGAAAAATTAAAAAGGAGTAATTTTTTATAAAGTGAGTTCATAGTAAAGGGGGGCTGCATGTCACAGACCACCTGCAATGCCGCCGTAGACCGCTAGGGGGCAGCGCATCGCCGGTTGAAAAGCTCCGTTAAAATCGATTACGAGCTGCCATTGCATCGATGCAGAATCGTCCACATCTGCATCGCGATGCATCGATTATGTGATTAATTTCAACACCCCTAATCTGGATACAGAATAAAATTATTTGATAACAAACAATGAATGTCTTTTCATTTATTTTTTATCTATTGATTACTTGCTAACGTTATAAAATAGGGGGGAAAAAAATCTTTGATCAATTGAAAATGAAGAAATACAAAATTTTTGTGTAATTTTGAGATGATATGAACTCATTTTGGCCTATAAAAAGACCTGCTTTTGGCGTTTCTGGGAGAGAACTACATTTTTGCGCATGAAGGCGCTAACGTGTGTTTACATTGCAAAGTAATTAATGCATTCTATTCAGTTACTTCATTTTTTGTGCACGGAATTACTCAGAAATAATTTTACATACAAAGGAACGAATATAATGTCCAGTAAATTCAAAGTCTTGTGATTTAGACAGTGAGTGTATGGTTTCTGTACGTTCTAAATTATTAAAACCAAATTAATAAACAATGCAAAATACCTGCATCGGTTTCAAAGATTTTTAATAGTAATATTCTCAGAGTTGTGGTTTTGGCTGGTCTCAAATTAAAATCCCATGTCCTCTTTGTCCAACAAGACCGAGCACAAAAACGACCGGTTCCGAGACAAGCCCGAGACTTTTAAAAACTGGTCTAGAGGCCCGAGACCAGTCTCGAGTACGCCAACACTATCTTGGGGGCGAGTGCTGGGCATGTTACTTTAAAAGAGTAATTAGTTATAGTTACTAGTTACTTCTCCCAAAATGTATCTAGAGTTAGTAACTGAGTTACAGCATTATAAAAGTAACTAACTGCATCCAAGCTAGGGTAAGGATTAGTTCATTCAGTTATACTTAAGATTGGTGCTCTTTATACAATACTCTTAAAGCAAATGAATAATGTGAAAAATATGAAATGATGTTAAAAGTGATAACAATGCCATCAATTATTATATATATATTACTTCACATTGCACGCAGATTATTCAGTAGTTTGGATCCAAGATTGTGAGTAACTTGGATTATTCATTATTTTAAGCAACGTGTAAACATTCATGTACTGTAAATATTCATGTTGTTTGTGATCAGGAGCCGACCCATTACTGAGCCCCGTGGTCATCAGCCTGCTGGTGTCCGGTCTGACGTTCGTCGTGGTGACGTGTGCCATCCTGATAGTGGCCAAGGTTTACTGTAAGAGAGTTCAGAAACCCACTGTGCTGGAGCGGGAGTCCAGGACCTGTGAGTATCACCACACATAGTGATTATTACCTGTCTATCTAACACTGGTAAAGGGATGTAGGAACAAGGCTCACTGTAGTCTTGAGAGTTTGAATCGATGTCAGCTGGACGTTTTTAGGTTTCTCGAAGACGGTTCACCTCTCATGTAAAAGGCTTCAGAGAGTATAAAGGGGAATTCCAGGTGTTTAACCTCTTTTAGGTTGGTAAGTACCTGGAACTCCCCAGCCGATTTTCAGGACTGAAGAAGCATAAGGGCAGTTGGTGGCGTAATGGTAGGGTGTTCGTCCTGTGATCAAAAGGTCGCAGGTTTGAATCTAGGGCCGGTAAAGTTACCACTGTGACCACTCATGAGCAAAGTACTGTCCCCAAGCACCGTTCCCTGGGCGCTGCCCTTGTTAGCTGCCCACTGCTCCTTCATGGATAGGTTAAATGCGGAGGTCACATTTTGTTGTGATGCACTGTGTGCTGTGCTGTGGTGTGTTCACAATGACAAATAATCACTCACTTTCACTTTCGGATGAGAGATGAAACAACTTCAAGAACCTAAAAAGCCCCTGAACAGCAAGAACTTGGACAATTTGCTGTATTGTTCTGTATAATGGTGAGACTTTGTTCATGCATTTCTTTATTTGTGCAGGTGTGGACAACACTTACATTGCCCTGACAATTAAGTAATGGGGGAATTATGCATGGTAAGGTTTCTTTAAGTACATTTGTTTATTGTATATGAACTGTATATCTTTACTTGCAGATGTTGTCACTAGAGACTCACTTTTTAAGATTGGCAAAATAATTAAAGAATCCATCTTTTCAAGGTCTGATACAGCTTCTAGTCCACATATCAGCCAATAATATCATTACACCGATTTATCGGTCGCAAGGATTAACGTCACTCTTTATTTATCAGGGTCTGATCAGAGCTGGAACTGTCTACACTCCAACCCAACTGAACTGAAGGGGAGAGATAAACCATTGAGGCCACCTTTCTGTCCCATCAACTCGCCATGGAGTACAGTGTGGCATTGTTAGCAACACCAGTCTCTTTAGGTGGAGTTAAAACGCCATTCTCGCACACTACATCATGGGATTTTATTTCCTCGCCACAACTTGCACTACGATTTTAACAAGGGCATCAAAGTGTGTTACAATTTGCGGACTTGCATCTGAAAATCGTTCTGTAAATGCAGCACCGATGCTGTCTGTTACTGAGAGCTGATGAGATCTTCTCCTATCTTCTCGATATACGTTCTTCCAAGGCCATTTGCAGGTATTTTCACAAAAATGTACTATGTGAGATGTGTGTTTTTGTGTAGGCTAAGCGGGTTTTGTTCACACTGTAAGATGCAATTTTTTTATGGGTTATGTACTTTTTTCGTACTTTTTTGTTGGTTTGTATTTGAGATTTCCTCCTGAACAAAAGCCTCCTTTAATATGCCAGTCAAGGAAGGCCAAGACATAAAACGCCAGAGAAAATAACATCTTTCCTACAGCTGCAAACCTACATCATTGTGTTGCTGTGTTGAACCACATACAAGCTAGGGTTGGCGTCTCCGTTTGGTGAAACCACCCAGTGCAATTTATACCCCTCTCACGACTTCATAACGTCATACAAGCAAAAAACGACGTTCACTCCATGTACGATTCCTTTAGCGGATGTTGACGAGTCTCCTCAAACAGAGGGCTTCTCTTTTTCACTGGCACCCAGGAACCACACTGTGTCCAACCTAAAACGCGAATTGACATTTTTTTCCATTGCAAATCTAAAGCGAGTAGAGCTGGCCTGAGCCAAAGCGTGAAATCTTCTCCCTCATCCCAACGTCACGGCCTCCTGATTTGGTTTTGGCACCACAGACATGGTCTAAACTGACATTGTTGAGCTAGATCTTTACAGTAAAAACACGTTTGAGTTTGATGCAGTAGGATACAGTATGGTTCTTTTTGCCAGTGGAAAAGTGATTTATATTACAGACCAGTGTTCGTTACGGATACAAAAAAGACAGCCAGGATGAACATGGATTATAACCTACAATTTAACATTTCTCCATTTGATTATTCTGACTGGGGTTTTATATCCAGGTTCGTCCCAAGTTCTATGTTAGTCATTCACTCAAACCTTCTAAAGTCACCTGGTGAGCAGGTAGAATGGAAAATTTGACAGGACTTGGATTTGTCAAAGCCAGATTTTCACAGCTCTGTATTTGGAGAAGCATTATTTTAAGCACTACCAGTAATTTTCACTAGTAGAGTTAAGTCTAGTGAGCAGTTTTGAGTTTATAGAAAAGCAGATATATGGTACAAATGATATAGATTTAGTTTACATGCAGTTAACAGTAGTTATCCTTACCAAAATACTTCATTTATAAATGACTGTGTGTGTACACACTGTTGTTAATTTAATGTCACTTGTGTACTGTTTGTTCCGTGTTGTTCATTGTAAAAACCAAAGACGGTATGTGCTGCAAGCAAATGATGATAAATCCCACTGCTGGAGAACTTACTGCACTCCACAATGTAGGGGTCCAAGCACTGATCCATGCAAATAGTTAATGGTGTGACATGTTTTCCACTAAACCTTCTGCACATATTTGTCCACATTTAAACCAAGACTCTTTTTGCCTCATTTGTAAAAAATATGGTTACATGCAGTTCAAAGGCCAAATGTTTTTTTCTATCACAGCCTATCACATATTTGTCATTTAGTTCATTGGTTCTCAATCCTAGACTTTAGTTACCCCTTGACTCTGGACAGATATGCCATTTGCTGATGGCAACACACTCAGTTCTACATTGTTAATTAACTTTTCTGTCAAATCAGGGGTGAAATAGTTTGTGCAAAAAAGGGGTCTGTAAAGATCAGGATTGTGAACTGCTTCTTCGGCTAGTCATGCTTGGACCCCGGTGATTGCTGCTGGTGGTTAATATTTGTGTTCTTTTCAACGTGGGAGGACAGGAATAAGACCACGAATCATGCACATGTACCTCAGGTCAGGATAACTTGCTGTAGAAGGCAAGAGTACAGTCATGCCCAAAAGTTTACATACACCTGAGTGATAATTACACTTCCATTTATGTCATTTACTGTTTAATATTCAACGTTCATTGCATTCCTATAATAATGTCAACCAATCTCTTTCATTTCCATGACTGATTTCAACAACTCTTTCATTTTCAATGGATTTATTCCCAGTTCAGTTAGTAAAGTAGGTCAAAAGTTTACATACACCAGGGGAATGATGCTTTTTTTGTTTGCAACAGCGTGGATTATCCCCAAATGGTTTTCATATGCGTCCTATTGGTTCTTGATTGCAGTTCATTTGAAATAGTTCAGGTGGTGCACACAAGGCTGTATAAAGGGCCAGAGATACCTGCTAATGCCTTGTTTCTACCTGATCCAACATGGGAAAAGGAAAAGAACACTGAAGACCTAAGAACAACAATAGTACAGTTGCAAAAGTCAGGAAACCCCCTAGGTGCCACAGCCAGGCAACTAGGAGTACCGAGGTCATCCGTCCAGACAACTGTACAGAGATATCAAAAGTTTGGGACAGTGAAGACCCTTAGAATATCAGGCTGAAAGTCAAAATTGACACCAACTGATGAGAGGCCATTGGTTTGAAAGGTCAATCTTTGTCAATCCCAAGATGACAAAGACACAAGTATGCCAAGAATTGAAGGCTTCAGGAATCAATGTCCCACTGCTCACAGTCCAGAGATGGCACCATGAAGAAGGAGTCTTACCTGGACATACTTCAGGGGAACCTGAAGCAGTCTGCTCGAAAGTTGGGCCTTTCAACAAGACAACGACCTAAAGCATACCTCCAAGTTGGTCACCCGATGGCTTCAGCAGAACAAAATAAATGTTTTGGAATGGCCAGGTCAAAGCCCAGATTTAAATCTTATAGAGACAGAGAATTTGTGGAATGAACTTAAGGAAAATGTTCACAAAAGAGACCCACCAATTTGAGTGAACTGTACAACTTCTGTCAAGGGGAATGGGTCAGAATCCCATCTGGTTATTATAAAAAGCTAACTGATGGTTATACTGCAAGACTGAATGCAGTTCTAAAAGCTAACGGCAGTGCAACAAAGTATTAGGCAATGTGAGTTTGGAGTGTATGTAAACTTTAGACCTACTAATTTTGTAACTTGATTAATTACACTGTAAATAAAACCATGGAAATGGAAACCAACAGGAAATATTATTGAAATGGAAGTTGAGCGTATTACGCTCAGGTGTATGTAAACCTTTGGGCACGACTGTATGTTCACTGTAGCCAACATTCATGCCAATGGGAACAACTTCTTACAGAAATGATGAGACTTGGGATTCATTATTTAAAAGTGGTACCTCTACATTGTTGTCCATATGATTTGGTTTTGAAATTAAAAGCAGCATTTTTGGTAAATGTGTGGTTTTTCATGTACTATTTCATATGCAGTGTCACTTAAAAAGATTTTCTTTTGATAAATGTTAAATTCTTATTGTTTAGTTTTGTGCAGGTGAGAAATGACATACCTTCCCTTTAATACATACGTCAGTCTACTATTAAAGCAATAGAGATTTTGATACACGCTTTACACATGGTCTAAAAACAGTCTGAACTCTTCTGTTATTTTCATTTCTTAGGAACACCAATGATGTTCCTGGGTCAGTTTGACCCGGGGCATGTTTAATTATCCAAAAGTGTCAGAAACCAAGAGTCATTGTTTATATCTCACTACTAACTCCATTACTAATCATTTCAATCAATATTTGGTGTAATGGTGTTATTAACCTCTCACAGATCATGGTTTAATGAGGATAATTCACTCGTTTTTCATAAAAAAATGCATTTTAAAACTTTTTTAATGTACACTTTGCAGTTTTAATGGCAGTGAGTATTGGAATTCCAGATTTAGGTTTTGGCAACTGAGGAGAGAATGCAGCAGTAGTCCAGAGGAAAACTCCATGATATTTACATTAACACACTAGAGCTCTTATAAATATTTATTGGCCAGGTGCATCCTGTATTCTCTACTTCCTCTTTTTTACACACTAAATGAGACCTTTAAAACACTGTCTAACACAATGTCTGCGGATATTCCAGGTAGCCGTCTTATATTTAAAAAAAAATCAGAATACTTCTTTTTATATTTATATCCAGACAGTATTAGTAAATGTGCTGGAACAACTGGTGTATGAATACATTCATAACATGCTGAAAGTGTCAACTGTAATTCTGTAACCACTTGTAAAAATGACTTGTAAAAATCTCTTATAAAAATAAAATCCAAAACACTACAGCAGCCTTTTGAAAGGCATCATCTGTGTGACTTCTATGTTCAAAAAGACGAACACTAGGACACCGGCAAATATCAGAAAAAGCAGAATTTGCAGCCACAGCGGAACAAATCTCTCTGAACTGGGCCGTGCTGCTGGCTCTCGCTGGGTCTCGTACGTGCTGCTTGTGTCCCGGGCGTAAAAGGTACTGCGGTAGGGCACCTGTGTATGGTACACTGCGGGCCTTCAAAATGTCAGAAAAAAATGGATTTTAGCATTTATTCCCTTTATTTAACCATCTGAGAATCTTAGTGGACCAAAGAGGCAACACTCACTCATCAACAGCGTCCAGGTTTCTGTATCGCAATACTGGGTTTTTCCTAAATGAAACACCAGCAGTACTTTCAGTTTCATAAAGTTACAGTGCTTCAATGTTTTAGAGCTCACAAGGGAAATTCATTTACCTTTCTTCAAAACCGTCATACCTCAACTAAACAACAAAAAAGAGAAAAGACAGTGACTGTAAATATATAAACCATTGATAAAGTCTTCAATAACTCAGTTTGGTCTGACCGGTGTGGCGGTACTTACAGGTTTGCGGTGGCTGATGTGGGAGACCTCCTCCTCTTTATAAAAAAAAAGGTATACAACATTTTAAATATGAGGCAAAACATTCATCTTGAGTACAAACAGCACAAAAACTTCACTTCTACTGTAGTGTACTCACCTTCCTCTCTGCAGTACGTTCGGTTCAAGTGTGGTTTCGATCTTCTCTCTTTAGCCATGGCCTCGCTCAGTTTTTTCTCATAGAGACCTCTGGTGGAGTCTGTAACACGCACGATTATGACATAAAAAACGACTTACTTCTCTTCTCTGTCAAATCCCACTTAATACCGAACTTACCAACCACAGGACCGTGTTTTATTTCATACTCGTCCAACATCCAGCCAATTTCTTGGTTAGATTTATTCCTCAACTCGGCCATGACTGTAATGGAGATTATCGGAAGCTCTTAAGAATCTAAAAGTGGAAATGAAAGTAAGTTTATACTTTCAGACACTCCCTCCTATTTCATTACATCGTCATTGCAGAAGTTAATACGTGATCGTGTTTGAGTTTCATGTGCAGTTATAAGTTTCCCATCGGAATGAATAAAGTATCTATTTATCTGTCGAATGAGTAGCAATTATTACATTTGTAAAATCATTCGGTAAATGAGTTGTAAAATAATGCAAAATATTATCTTTATTTACGCCTAAAGATTAGTAAAGAAAAGCAACGACTCGTTAAACTTATCCAAGTATTTTTAAATCATTTTGTTAATAAATAATACTGACGTTAACGTTCACTACACGCTATGCTGTACCAATTTGGCTGCTAATACTGACATTCAAATTTTGCGCTACAAACATCAGTATTCAATGTTAATGCGACTTTACGTGATCAATACTGCCCTTTCTGAGGCGGTTTAAAGTCAAAAACAGTGAACACTCACTTCATTCAAAAAAATCCTTACGAGAGGCTACTTTGTGCTACTTCCACTGTAAACAGCGGCACTTCCGAGTGGATTCGGAAATACGGTGGGGGGACGAGAGTCGCCATTTCTCTGTTTTTCTCGAAAGAACCACTAGATGACATGAGTTGAACAGTTTTGACAGGGAATTGTGTTCCTCTGCTACACTGTTATTTTAGTATCATGTGAAGTGACAAAAAAAAGTCAAAAAATCACAGTGAACAATAATCTTCCATCATGAGCAAAATTAGTAATGCCTAAAGCAAAAGTGGTAGTAATATGCCAGTTGGTAGACATCACGGTAGAAATATTTCAATTTTATACTGCCTGAATTAATTGGTAAAATAAAAAGTAGATAAGCTATGAGATTATAAATTCACAAATCTCACGGTCGCGTCCGTTTTTCTCATAAATTTTTGAAGATTTTATCTCGTTTAAATGTAACACTTAATGACAAACTTATGACAAACCTCTGAGCATTTCAGAATTTGTTCTCGGAATTTCAGTTTTTTTGTTTTGTTTGTTTTTTACTCTCTCCCTCACCTATTTTTTGATATACTGTAATATCTATATGATGTTAGATGTTATGAAAGTATTGTCCCTTAAGTTAATAAAATATTTTACCACCACTTCCCAAAAAACAAGGAAAACATGCAATAAGACTTATGCATTAAAAGTTATTCCTTGCATCTAAATCTTCAGAACTTCAGAGTCACTTCATGTCCCTAGACTTTATGTCTATGTCTTCAGACGTTATATCCTCAAACTGAAGAACTGCCTCTTGGTCATTATTTATTAAATAAACAATAAACTCATTAACATATGTTCTGTATGTTAACCAGCAGTTGTTCATTTGTGTACTGGAGATATAAATATTAGTTATACGGTTTTGGGGGGGTTTCTGATAGGGCCTGGTAGAGTATTAACTACTAAACTTGTAGAATCTAGTGATTCTTCAATTCTTTTTTAGTGTTTAGTATGTGAGAGAGAGCTACCAACTATGTTACTCTGGATAAGAGCATCAGCTAAAGGCTATAAATGTAAATATGGTCCTATCATAGTGCATTTGATGGCCAGATCAAGCCACAACTAGTGACAGCTGTAACATTTATTTTCAGGAGACTAAAAGCCTAAAATAGGTCTTATCTTCAGGGGTAGTCCATTTTAGGTGGTCCCTCGCATGCTTCTCCTTTTATCCAAAGTAGGTCATATTCAGCCAGGTCACCTTGTTTTCATTCACCCAATTACAGGGGCCAGCCAAGGATCAGAAACTAGACGTCATGCTGCAGAGTCTGTCCTAAAACATTCTTTCAAAGTTTGCAGATGAAACAATACGCAGCATTTGTCCACTTCTGAACAGGCATCCCAGAAGTCCACATTCTCAGTGGGTACAGAGCAGTACAACGACGGGGCACCTTGCTATAAAAAAGGGGGTTGTCCTTCAGATGAGATGTAAAAGCAAGTCCCTGACATCTTTTCAAAAGAGTAGAGGTGAAACCCTGATGTCCTGCTAAAACCCCCACCATTAGCCTTTCTACTCTGGACTGCACATCACCCCCTATCTATGATATGTGGTACTGAAGAGACTTTTCTGTCTCTTCAGTACCTTAGCTAATGTGTACTGAGTGTACTGGTGCAGAACAGCTGCTGGAGCTTCATCCAGGTGGAACTGCACATTGTTGCTGGTTGAAGTGGACAAACGTTGAGCCTCCTTCACCAATCATTCTTTATCTTGATCTTTTATTATTTGAGATTTGTTCTCATGTAAGAACAGAATCTACAACTGCTGAAGAGCACTCTTTCAAAAAATTTATTGGATGCATGTTTATGCAAAACATTGGGTCATTGGGTTCTTCAATTTTTCAATTGTATTATATTATACTATTCAAATGTCTTTTTTTTTCTTAAGTACACATTCACAAAAAACCTGGTGAATGTCCCACTGTCTATGTAAAATGCTTTAGAGGTTTAGAAAACAGCTATATACATCTAACATTCATTCATTCAACTGCTAAATGGCCTTCATCTATCCCAGACAATATGGATGAGTGGTTATGGACATAAATCAGTATGTTCTGCTTTGTACATGTTGGTTTGACAACAGCTTCCCATCAGCATTGCTTATTGTCTTGTGGCACAGCAGTCTTAGAGACTTAAAAAATATGTTGCTGATAATTAAGATTGGGGGTTGAAATTCCTGAAATCACTGAGGAGCTCTTTGACTCTTAAACCCAAGCTGCACTAGAGAGAATGTCCCTGTGATTTGGACATGATCTTCTGCTGAGTGCATTAACTATAAATGTATTGTTGACACTTGGACTAGAGATTAGAATAAATTCATACATGCAGAAGAGATGTCTGTAATAGAGTTTTACCCCCATTACCACACCAATGGATGCAGTTGACAGAAATATGAATAACTGAGAGTCATTTTCATAAGAACAAAGAGATGTTACAATGCATATTAGAAAGCAATTTAACCTAACATTATCTTTACTCATGCATATGCATCACGCTCGGCACATATCCCACTTTCATTAAAGATGCATTTAAAAACGCCAACAACAGAATGTTCAGTCTGTGGACTGTTTGCTGCTATCTGTTGAGAAAGTCGTCACGTAATACCGTTTCATACCTCGCTTATGGTCACCATGGCTGCAGACATAATTTAATGATGCCAAATGGCGAATCTGTTTTGAAGCATTTACTTTAGTGGATAGTTCATGTTCTGCAGGACTATTTTTAAGTGAACTGAAACTCAAACTGGAAAGCCACATCCACTCTTCAGCTCTGTGTCTAGCTGCTATAACATTTCTGCATGGGCTCCTGGAGGGTTTGTGAGATGTTAGCACTGGCTAAATCACAAAATTTCAGGATAATACTGCATGTATACGTACAATGCGTTCATGGATTATAGGCATTTCCTGTCATTCAACTTTAATCAACGTTAATGTTATTCCTTATTTATTCTGAAAACGTCCTTAAAATCAGCCAAGTTGGAAAGGAAAAGAACACAGCATTCTGCACAATCCATTGATCTAGATCAGTGCTGTCATGATCCAGTCCTGGAGGGCCACTGCAGAGCAAAGCTTCCTGCCTAGCTTAACACACCTGATTCATCTTTTTAGTTCATTAGTTCATTTATTCCTTTGTGAGTTGACTTTGGGTGTGTTAGAAGGGAAAAAGACTGATCTCCACAGGGCTGAATTTGACACCGTCATGACATCTGAAACTGCCTGAGGGGATTCCATCCATTCTTCAATTAGTCTGATCCTAACATTTGGACATTTTGACAAGAAGAGAGACAGAAATGAATTTTTGAAATGCAGGTCCATTTTCACACAGTCCACATTGATCCAACATTCCTGAGAGGATGAACGTGCATCATCGGGGTGCTATGTATTCACCTTCTGAATTATTCAGCTTCTGTAAATGCAATTTTAGGTTTTATTGTCTGTTTTCCCCATATTGTACTTTTAATTCACTATGAAGCGTTCAGTGCACTCTCCAGTGTGTCCTAAAGTAAGATGGCATCACTCTCAAATCTTGTTTCTTTCTTTTCTGTTAATCTACAACATTAACTTGGTTTAGAAGTTTATTCCCACCAAAGAGAAACAGCTATTTTCTGAAAATGTGTATAAAATCTCTAAACAAAGAAAACTCAACATAGTTTCAGTCACAATGACTGCTGTTACTCAAACCAAAGTGTTGAATCAGGAATATTAAAGTAACAAAAATAGTTTGAGCAAATTTGGTTCCTTAGCACAGAGAGAGAGAGTGAGAGTGTGTGAGAGAGAGACGACAGAATCGCTCCAATATTGGACCTTCACACGAGCAATGTCTCGTGTGTATCAAATGTACACATCTGCCTCATATCCTGTGATGTTAATCTGCTGTTGGTTTTCAAAAGCAACAAGTAACACAAGCTCATTGTATTCAGTTACAGGTAAGACGTGCGTTTCGTCTGGCTCAGAGTGTTTCGAGTTAGAGGTCTCCAGGTCCTGATAAACTGAGTCACTATTCTATATTTAGTCATCTCTGGTTAGCATCAGGAGCCCGTGACCTCAGCAGTGAGAGTGAGGTTCTTGGACAACTCAACAGGGCTCCAGTCAGGCTGGTAAAAGTGAATGTTGGACGTCCGAGCCCAGTGGGCAAACACACTCTTCTCAGTGAGGAAGCGATGCCTGCCGCCATGATGGTTTCTCTCATGAGCCAGGTACATGGTGCACTCATCCAGACCGGCCGGCTCGTAGTAATGATATGGCTTGGAAATATGACTGGGAGACCTGGAAAGGAAAGCTGAGTCATTTCTGAGCATAATGCTGGCAGCAGAGTTGTCGGCCATTTTTTGTTTTTGTTATTGAAATTTACAGAACCGTAATTACAAAACACTGTATGTCATGTACATGTCTTTCTTTCAGAGGTAATGCTTCATCATTTTTTGTTTGGAATGTAGTTTAGAATGCGGATTAAATTTTGGCTTAGATCAGCTATCAATATCTTTCAAAATATTTTTCTATAATATTCAGAAACAAATACTATAAAAAACCAAAACACTGCTTTGCTCACAGTGGCAGTAGTGAAATGAGCAACAGGTGATGTAAATTAGAACAGTAATCAGAAGACATTCAACACAGAATGATGTAATGAGGGAGTGGAAGTGACACCCAGAATGCTGTAGGTGCAAAGAAAACACTTGCAAACACGAGTTTGCTGTAGATTCACAGTCTTTCTTTAAAAAGCACAGTATTTTACCGTGTTATGAAAACATTCCGTATGGAAATGACTATATTCACATCAACAGTGGTGAACAAAAATTATTTATAATTAAAAGTTATTTTAACTCAACTCCTAGAGCTATTATTCTATGCAGACCCACATCCGGAATGTCTTTACACTCACCTCAACGTCAACAATTGTGCCAGTTTGAGATGGCAGTGTCAGATTCAGCGTCAACTAGTGCATTCACCATTCTTTTAGTCAAGATGTCTAGATTAAAGCAGAAAGACACTAAAATATTGCTCACTTGCAAAAGTCAGGAGGCACCATTCCATAAACGTTGATCCTGTCACAGATTTCCATTGCAATCACCATGGAGAACCAGCCTGTACTCAGCCATGTGTTAGAGACTTTCCTGAAATCACACGAGTCAAATAGGACAAAAAACATTTATACATTTTTTACGCAGGGGAACAGGAAAAAACCTTTTTACATTCATAAACTGTGTGGTTATTTAGGATTAAAAAACATCAGAATGCTGAAGAAGCAGCAAAAAAATGGAACACCAAATAATAATGTGTGTGTGTGTGTGTGTGTGTGTAAACATGAAATAGGAAATATTCCAGCTGACTACACTGATCCTGTTTGCTAGATCACATGTAGCTAGAGCCGTCCTCCTGCTGACCTCTTACTGACCACTCCTACACTTCATGCGAAATCCTGTTCATCTATTTAAACACTTACAAACTTATTCTGATCAGTTTGATTCATTTCAGCATTGATCAAATATGAATCACACCTTAAATCATGATGACCTCAAACCCATTCCCTTGTCCATAAGATACAGTATTACTGCATACAGGGTGTGTTTGCTGTATTTTTGTTAAGATTTTATTGCATTAACAACAGACTATGTAGTCGAACATCTCAATGCATTTAGCTAACCCTAGAAAGCATGTGATCTAAGACGTTTGCCTAAAAGTACTCTCTGAGGATGTGCCACCCACTCAGAAAGGGAATAATAACACATATTGCAGAGAAACGGTTGAGTCATGTTCAACTACATGATTAGCACAACCTAAGAAATGGAAAGACTGAAACACCTATTTGCAGATTTATTTCATTACTTATTTTTGTACTGGAATTTACATTCAAAATCACCAACACTGAGCTACTCTTTTTTGAAGCCTCATTATCTGGGAAAATATGTTTATAAGTATTTAGTACAAAACCTTTTTTAATGACAGCTGCAAAGTACCATGAACAATATTAAAATGTTTACATTGCACAATAATGGTACAATATTTTTATAAATATTAATAACAATCTCAAAATTAACTTTTATACGAGTTACTGTAGCACTCGAAAGTCTGAATATATTATTTCTAAATAACCGTTTGATCCAAATAGCTCCAAAATATTCATACACAAATACACTATAAACAGTCAACTGATATATTATGATGTTCTAACTCCTTATGTTTTGATATGATTTATGTAGTTATATGGTTTTATCTTGTCATTTCACTTTGTTCTACGTTATGATATGATTAACGTACCTAATCAAAACTATGCAAGAGGGAAATACCATCTAAACAATAAAGGAGGCTAAAACGCTACGTTAATTTATGTGGTCGTACTTGAGGTTTTTTTTTCTTTTTGTTGCTAATTTTGACCTCTCTCACTGACTGCTTTCTTTAATGCTTTCTGTATCAGCAGCTATTGTGCTGCTTTTTGCTACTTATGCTTGGACCCCATTATTGCTGCTTGCGACTATATTTATTATTATTATTATTATTGTTGTTGTTCTTGTTGTCGTCGGTTATCAGTAATCATTTACATGCAGTGAGTCAGGTGTGTTCGGTCTCACCTGTCTTTACCTGTCTCCTTCCTGAAGAGCTCGTCCAGCTGCAGCATTTTGGGCCATGACAGAGTGAACACCCGAAGTCGGGGCAACAGCTGGGTGAGGACGCGGAGCTGGTTGTAGACGAGGCCCTTGCCGTCCCGCCGTAAGTAGCCGCTGGGGCCCCACACCAGCAGCTCCGCGTCCGGACTGGAGTCCAACAGCTCCCGCCGGTTCCGCATCACTCTCTGCACGCTGGAATGAGCCACCACCCGGAGGCTCGTCCGCTGGCCCACGTCCCGCCCGTAACCCCTCGTCGGCGCATCGTTCATCCGGATCACACACTCAGCCCGGTCGATCTCGTCACCTCGCAGGCTTCCGGTCAGCTGTCCGGAGCTGGTAACCAGCGCACAGCAGTTACAGTGCATTCTGAAGGCCTGTGGTGCGAGAAATTCCGAACTTAAAACTCCTGCTACTACCAGGTCCATATGTCTCCCAAGTTTCTCAAGAGAAACTCTCTATGAAGGAATGTAAGTCGCTCTAGTGAAAATGAAAGTGAGTGATTATTTGTCATTGTGAACCCAGCACAGCACACAGGGCACCACAAAGAAATGCGACCTCTGCATTTGATCTATATTTAAAGGAGAAGTGGGTAGCTAGCAAGGGCAGCGGTTGCGGAGCAGTGCTTGGGGACGGTACCTTGCTAATGAGTACCTCAGTGGTACCTTAACCGGTCCTGACATTCAAACCAGCGGTCTTTCGTTCACGGGGCGACCGTCCAAACTCTTGCCCCTCTAGGGTAGCAGCAAGGACACAGTGAAGAAACACTTTACCGCGGCATCGACAGTTAACAAAGTAACACTAAAGCAATACAGAACTCAAATGTGTTAATAGACAACAGGGCTGTTGGTGGTGTAACGGTCAGAGAGTTGGCCAATCAAAGGGTTGCTGGTTTAAGTCCTTGGCCAGTAAATGTACCACTGAGGTACTCATGAGCAAGGTACAGTTCCCACGCATGGCTTCCCGAGGTCTGGCAAAAAGCTATCCACTGTTCTTTCACGTGGGGGAGGAAGGTGAGAGGAAAACTGTCTGCAGCACCGAACTCAAACTGGATTAATAATGGACAGAGGTGAGGATACACACACTCTGCAATGGGCTTTTATTCAACAGCCAAGGACTGACACACACTCACAGACACGGCCACACAAGACAAGGACGAGAACCCACACGCTTTCAGCTCGCTAGCATCTGAAAACCCTTAACGCTAGAGTGGTTGATTAGAATGGTCAGGGTTCAATAAGTGGGGCTGTTTCCGTGGAGATGTCTGTGTGGTAAAGTGTGTCTGTGTGTGTGGGAGTGTGTGAACTGCCTTCCCACACTAGCCCTCAAATCATTACTGTCACTGTCAGCTGTGGACAGGGACAGGGCGTCGTCACGTTGACATCTATATCACCCTGCCGCACTCTCAGCCTCCATCATTATATCTATTTTCACTCAGTTCCTGACGCATTTTCTCTCTTCCCATATAGGATATGTTACAAACTGAAAATGTATTACAGTGAACTCTGTTAATATTCCCGTATAGGAGTTGATACTCATCATGAAGAATAGTAATGATTCCAGACTCCAGTACTGGATAAAAGTCCACCATAAGAATAGCTACTTCAGTAAAAGTATGTAAAGCATCTTTGATGGCATATTGGGGATATTGTAATAATAATAATAATAATAATAATAGTTGTGGTAAAATTCTGAGAGAAATTCCAAGATTAAGCCGTTTACCAGAAAAAACTAGGAGTTTCTGACATCGTCCAGTCATAAATTTGCAAGAAAAAAAGTTTTAGCCGTGACTTTACAATATGAGAAAATATGCAAAAAATCTGACATTGCAGTCATAAATGTGCGACTTTAATCTCCAACTTATTGACTCTGCAATATAATATCCATCATAAGTATCTGACATGAATAATATAAGCATAAATGTGTTTTGTTGCTATTTGTATGGCGTCATTACAAGAAATACAGTATTTAACTCATAGTCTTAACATTAAGATCTTTCCAATACTTGTTTTCCAAAGTATAAAGTTCCTGAGACGGGCCCAGTGCCACATGGGGGCGTAAGGCGCGGACGCCCACTGAAGTGGACAACCCCACCCCCTTTACAGAAGCCCAGAAATTATTTGAATAATCTTACGCGATTTGCTAAGTGTGTGTGTGTGGGGTGGGACTGGTGAGGCTTGTGATGTGTTTGTTAAAAGTACAGTTGCACACTGCTGTCCCAAAGTTTTTTTTTTTCTTGCTACCGCCCCTCTCTCCACTGAAATCACCCGCTAAGTCATTTACTGATGGAGCTGGGTCTGTGCTGAGACGAATCCCAGTTTGTCTCAGAGATCAAAAACCGGCTGCTTTATTAGCAAAAGGGATCTAAAGTGAAAGATTATTTGTCATTGTGAACACACCACACCACAACAAAATGTGACCTCTTATTTAATCCATCCGTGGAGGAGCAGTGGGCAGTTAACAAGCACCCGGGGAGCAGTGCTTGGGGACGGTACCTTGCTCATGAGTACCTCAGTGGTAACTTTACCCGCTCTGGATTCGAACCTGCAACCTTCTGATCACAGGGCGAACACCCTACCGTTACGCCACCAACTGCCCCTACGACAAGGAGAGTCCGCAAACAGGCAGAAAAGACAGTCAGGCAAACCAAACAATAACATTAGGCAAAACAGTAATCCAAAAACAGGTACAATAAAGTACAAACCCCAGAGTCGACACATGGAAAATGCTTGGTATGCTGTACGGAACATTGTCAGTACTTAGCAACGATGGAAAGGAAGCAATACATACTTTATACAAAAGGTCAATGACATAAGCGACTAGAATTCAGGAGATCCTGATTTTGGATCTTTCACAAGACCTGGAACGCGAGTCTGGAGTGGACAGTCTGTTTTGTGAAAAAGGGTCATTTTCAAATTCCTATCATTTCAAAATATGATGAGGATTAATCTGTAGCACAAATCACTACTTGCCAATCATTTAAGTGTTATAAAACACTAACTACCTGCCATGGCAGTCTATTCCATCTTAAGGTTATTCAGTTCTGTTTTACTCCCCTCTCTCTCTCATAAATATAATTTGACTATATAATAAATATAATTTCATCTCAGAAAACCCCATTTTCATCAGAACCCATGTGGAAACATACCCAGATCCGTCCGTCTTCTCCCTGAGCTGGAATTAAAGTAATGATCCTGAGCTGCACATCGTCCCACTTACTTTATTAAACAGATATTTGTTATGTCATAAGACTTAAGCCTCTACCAAGGCTTTTCTGTCTGACAATCAGCAGCCCCAACTCCTCCCGTGGCAGGCAAGCGTAATGGCATTTTTAATAACATTTCTCAACGTTTTGCTTCTGAAATATTAGACATTTCTTAAAACCATGTGAATTAGATGTCAGTTCCGGTGAGTGTGAGAAAAACGTTAGATATCTGTATTCTGGCAATGTCCACAATCCTGGAAACACTGGCACAGGAATAGTCCAGGATTCATGTGTGAAGAGGCTCCGTATTCACTTACTTCTCCATCTCCATTCACTCACATCTGGAGACTACACTTACTGGCCACTCTATTAAGAAAACTGATCATATAGGTGTCCAGTCACTGAATGTAACTTTATCTTTTATTAAATAAAAACCTTAAAGCCCCTAACACACTATTGACAACGTTGGTATGTTGGCATTATTTATGTGGAGCTCACTGTATGTGAAAAACTATGTTTTGTAGATTATTTATGTCACTTGCACTACTACATAATACCTCTTTTACCAAAACTGTTTCTGAACAAAACTCATATAAAAGTCGATGGGAAAATATGTAAAAATGGTGTTAGAATGTCCACCAATTACTGGTTAGTACAGAGTTCTACTGAGTCACTTATTTTGTGTTATTCATTTATTTTCAGTGTTTGCATTGAGAAAATCCTTAAAATTGCTTAATGTTCCCGTGGCTAATAAGTTTGTAATCTAACAGCAAACATTTTGGATATAAATACAGCCTGACAGTGGCTCATCAAGTAAGTAACTGGGTATCTGAGGGAAAATCCAAAATGTCAAACTAGCATCAGACAAAACGAATCAAAGCAGCTGTGAAGATAAAGTTGTCCAGTGCTCAACAGTTCTACAAATACTCCTCACCAGAAACCACAGACGCTGGTTGGAATGTTGCCAACGCGTCAGAAAAGCACTGCAGTATTAAGATCCATTTACCGTACATAGGCCCATCGAGACGAACTGATGTATCATTTTACAGTGATCTTCACCCTAAGACACAATGTCCTCAGTTAATCATCGTAGTTTGTGGATTGGGTTCAAACTCAGAGTCCAAAACGTTTAAGATGGAGGTTTGGGCTTTCACTTTGGGTTAAAAGGCTGACTGCTATTTTTCATGGTAAACAGGAAAGAGAGGACAACTGGAAAAATAATGAGTCAGGAAAGGCGGAGAGAAGAGAAGGGGCGCTCGCTGGATGTACGCACATTAGAGAGCAGTTAGAGAGGATTTATTTGCCAAAATCAGATTTTTGTAGATCTGTTTTGAGGAACACTACAGAGCGTTCAAAATGATGGACCAACATCATTATTAACAATATTCTGGTTCTGATCCCAATCACATATATCCCTTGCCAAGAGCTATTATTTTCGTAGCAATTTATATCCAAAAAATTGCTATGAAAGTTGCGGTGTTTTAGGCGTTTTGTTGCAATAAAGTTGCGGGATAAGTTATGGGATAAATCCTGATTTTTTGCCCCTTTATAATGATTGTTTAACAATTAATAAAAATGAAGCTAACAAAACGCTATTATTTTTTATTAACCATTAATCATTTATATTTCTGAAGGTAAATGTGAGTTGGTTTTTGATCACACGTTTCCTGAATCTTCTAAATGTAACAAGAAAGTGAGTTCGCTGACGTATGGGTCAACATTTTGCGGGAAACGACAATGATTGGTCAAAAATTGTGGAAAAGTTGCAGTAATGAGTTGCAGGGTCTAATCATGGCTAACTGTCTGTGGCATGAGAGGACCACCAATGGGAAAAGCAGATCGCCTTCTTACTTTCTTTCCCTCTGTATCCAATCTGCTTATTATAATACTAGATACCAGAGTGGACAGAGGATAATACAGAGCTAGAGAAGGAAGCTCTACACAGGTGTGCGTGTGTGTGTGTTTGTCTGTGGATGTGGCTGTGCTGTATAGGGTTGGAACTGCAGGAATAAAGAGCTCCACAGATCCGTGCATTGATCTTGGACACTCATTCGAACCCACAGCATGAAAGAATCAACAACAAAAGCACTGACTTCATCTCCATCTCTCTAACACACACACACACTCACACACACACACACACTCGCTTGCTATCTTTGTGAGGTACTTCCCATAATGACTACATGTAAATGATACTACACTTACACATAAACCTTAAACTCAATCACCAAAAGTCTTTTTTTTTCATTTAAATCCTGAAACTTTGCTTAAAAAGATAAAACATCTGACAAATCTCAACTTCCCATATTTTTGTAGACAGTCAAGTCCTCTTTAATACCTAAAACCTTGGACACCTCTATCCTTTTTTCTCTCTAAGAAGCAGGGTAGGGAGAGGAAGCGAGTAGAGGAGAGGAAGCGAGTAGAAGAGAGACTGAGCTGATGGGAAATCTATATTTGCTCTGTAAAAGTGTCTGCTCTATCTGAGCACATTTAGGAGAAAACAGCAGTCAGGCGGCTCGCTGTGACGCCTCTGACAGTAGACAGGTATCTTCAGCAGCTATAACCAGTGTTGGGGAGTAACGGAATACATGTACCGGCGTTACGTATTTAGAATACAAAATATGAGTAACTGTATTCCGTTACAGTTACCGTTTAAATAGGTGATAATTAAAATACAGTTACTTTGTTGAAATAAATGGATTACATGGCAGTCTATTCCTGTTTCATATGTTACGCTATCCCCTCTCTATCCCCTCTCTAATTTTGGTAATTCCACGCATTGCCGGAAACCCAAACAAAACACGCAATAAGAGGCTCTAATGGAAGCGTCCTGTTAATGTTGGTGGCGTCAGTTACACAATGGACCCGGAGCCAGCACAACAGAGCCAGCAGTGCCCGGGCAGGAATGCATTTCTTACTCGGAAATTTCGTCTTTCCTCCTCTACCTACAGTAAATATATTGTCTATTCAGGGAGATTTGGGCTTAACAGCCAATTGGTAGAGAAAAACAAACAAGAATTTGCAGGATGTGATTGCTACATTCATGTAGTTGTAAAAAGCATGACAGTATATTAAGTAATCCAAAGTATTTAGAATATGTTACTCACATTGAGTAACTTAACGGAATACGTTACAAACTATTTTGGGGCACTATTTCTGTAATCTGTAGTGGAATACATTTTAAAAGTAACCTTCCCAACACTGGCTATAGCGGCTTATAAACCCTCCCGCTTTATCATTTTTCATATGGCCTGGAATGTGCTTGCTGTCTGACAAACGTGGATGAGTTCAGTGACCCGGCTTTTAAAGAGGAAGAGAGAGCGGAAAGCCAGTGCAGATTCAATAATTTGTCACATAGAATCTGTGATGAAGCCATAACCGGAAGACTAGAATTCAGAAGAGCACATTCACTTGCTGAAATCTTCCCATAGTTCAATTATTCAGAGCAAATACATGCATTATAAATAGAAAGTATGAGGAATGCCACGGGGCTTTCTCAAAGATAATGGGCCAAAGTGTTGCGAAGGCTTCATTTACACAAACCACTACAACGCAACTTACAACACAGGTCAGAGAGAAATTTTACAGGTTGGTGCAGATTTAATGAAGAATTGCATGCGACTTATGAATACCATCATTAAACAATGATTAGATTTTTAGTTTTAGTACTTGAATAATTATGCTTCATTACTTAGCATAAGTATTGTTTTGAGTACAAAACCTAAACTGTTTACAAAGGCCTAAATAATGCATGTTCAGCTTACTCTCTGCCAGTGTGAATGGTGATTTGTGCTCCAGTCTGGTCCTCATCAATTTTGGAATTTGAGAATTGCTATCATAATTTGAAAACAAGCCTATACTAGAAAACTGTGAGATTTTGGATCAAATATTTCTTCTGATAACTAACCTTTACTAATTGGAACAAAACTCTTTTAAAACTCAAGTACAGTTTATATCAGATACTTTAAAACTTTTACTCAAGTAGTAGTCTAATGGGAACTTTTAACTTTTACTGGAGTCATTGCTTTTACTTAATGATGGGGTTCAGCGCCACACTCTTTGTTTGCTTACATCGGTGATAAACAATTCATTTGCAGTTTCTTACCTTATGATCCCCAACACTGGTGTAACTATCAAGGCGAGATGTTCTCTGTGTCTGCTCTTTAATCTGTGATTTTGAAGATCCCTGTTTTATGTGCCGAGTTTCAGACTCTCTGGTTTCCTCAGTACTGTTATACACACACAACACTCCTGTACACACAACCACCACAGCAGCGGTAATCACACCATGGATCTGCGGAAAAGGAAAGAATACATTCTTATTTTAATCATTTCATTAGACTGATGTGCCCTCACTCAAATGATGGTCTATACCTAACACTAATCTTAACCCCAGTCAGCAAAAACTAACATTTTTACCTCTTAGTTATTCCACATGAAACCTGAAACTTTTCTAAGTTAGTCACAAAACACCTCAAGTTTTCTTTTAGCAGACAACGGGAAGGGGGAAATACTTATCTCAATTATTTAATAAGACTGATGTGCAATCACTCAAATGAAATCAGGGATGTGACATATTCAGTCAAGTTAAAAGATAAAAACCATTCATGAAGTGTCAGTTGTCTTTAACATATCTCTATAGTCTACAATTACAAATTCTGGTAAGACAATAAATGACAACAATTATTATAGTAAAAACAACAACAACAACAACAACAACAACAATAATAATAATAATAATAATAATAATAATAACAACAATAATAATAATAATAATAACAACAACAACAACAACAATAATAATAATAACAATAATAATAACAACAATAATAAACAACAATAATAATAATAATACCAATAATAATAATAATAACAACAATAATAATAATAATAATAACAAACAACAATAATAATAACAACAACAACAAATAAATAACACAACTACCAATAACAACACAACAATAACAATAACAATAATAACAACAACAACAATAATAACAAACAATAACAACAAACAATAATAACAGAAAGCAATAATAACAACAACAACAACAACAATAATAATAATAATAATAATAATAATAATAATAATAATAATAATAAGGACAACAATAAATAACTTCAAAGGCACAGTTCACGCATTTGAACGCAACTCTCTGTCTTTATAAAAGTAAAATATTTTCTTTTTGTCTTTAAGTTCTTTTTTCTTTCTTTTCTCAATCCCACTGCTGAATGAATTTCCGCGCCCGCATTTCACCGTGCGTGTTCATGCGGTGATGTTCTTCGCCTCGTTGCCGAAATGTCTGGCGAGGGTAATTTATGCCCGGTGGGAAAACCTGCGCAGTCGAGGCGGGTTTGAGGCGGTAAGCAAGGAAGACGGCGACTCGCCCCCTCACACGCTCTAAAGCGCCAACGCCCACAGGACGAGCATGACTCCGCAGTCGGGTTACACTTGGGTCACCAACACCAACACCAACACTAACACCAACACCCGAAATGCCGCCAGACTCCTGTGTTCAAACCAATGTGCTAGTTGTGCAGGTATGTGTGGGTCAGGTGAAGCATCTGAAGAAGAGGTGCACACCTGAAATCACCCGCGGATCGGAAGAGTCACCGTTCAAGTCCCAGACTGGTAAAGGTAGCTCTGAGGTACCTTATGCGAGTAAGGTAATCAGCCCCAAGTACGGATGTGGTCAAATGCAGACACACTCTCTCAAACACACAATAATCCTATGCACACTTTCTGGAACCATAAACTCGACCTCATTAACCAAATACCAACTCCTGAAAGCTTTTTTAATCATTAATGCATTGTTATGAGGTCAAGCTCTAATCAAATCAATCTAAAAGTATGTACCACGAGAAATACTATCGCCGTTAGTTCAAAAATATTTAATAATAATATTTCCCCAAGTTGGGACAATGTTTGGTTTAAAAGGAGCTATACACATAAAATGAAATGGCAAGGTGAATTGTCATTGTGTCTGAACACTAAACAATTATAAAGTAACAATATTTAAATGCCATATACAGACCATGCATGAAGTATACAGTAGGCCACAACACAATTTACTGTGTTTGTTGAATTGGCCAGCTCTGTCGCTATTCTTTTAATCGCTTCTCGCATGTCTGTGCTTAATATTACTGAATTGTTAGTGTTCACTATCGCATTATAATGACATGAAAAATGATAAATGGCCTACATCTTTCACAAGTTATCATTCATGCCCCAAGGCACTACATTACGATACCATAGAGCCATTTTGTGTATGAATGTGTGAATATTTAGATTTATTGCTTCTTTATAACTATTTGCACAGAAAGTAGATATATGTTTCTGAACTTTCCATAACTTTCCACGTGACAGTGTTACGAAGAATTCTGGGTTAATATGTATACTTTTTAAATGCATCAGTATGTAAATAATAGCAACGGCTTGCCTGATTGATATATATATATATATATATATATATATATATGTGTGTATATATATATTTATATATATATATAAGAGTATTGGAATTGTGTTAGAGCCAGAGAACTAATGGCTCAATATCATATATCAAGATTCCAAGTATCCACAATCTTACATATCTAAACTTCTCCATAGTGTATAAGATTATGTGGTCTTATAATTTGAAAAAATTTAACTAGAAAATACTTTAATGAGCTACACAGTTTTTTTCTCAGGTTTTAACTACTTTTTTTCAAAACAATAATCCAATATTCTCAAATTAGCTGATGTAGCCTGCATACCACTTAACAAATTTGGCAGAACTCCCCATATTTTCTCAAAAAAAAAACCTTCTAAATGACTAAACAGCTATTGCAAAACAAATAACCACCAAAACAGTAACACATCAAACAGAGACATTATATACAATCAGTGACCACACTCAGTATGTGCAACACTCCACCAATGCAAAACCCACACGCACAGAGGGAGCAAATAAAGTACAAAACACAGCTTCGGAAGATAAAGGCTTTACTGGGTGCGTACTAGAACGAAAATCAAGAAAATACATTTTGTCATGTGAGGAAAAGTGGCGGATTTATCGTTTAATTCTCTTGCAGCATCTTTCTCTTCCTTCAGACTTCAGGAAGTGTCAAACTCTAAATTAAATAACACACAAATCAGATTTATATGGCCCAACTGTTGGGATGTATACAACAGCATTTAGTCTTGATATACTGAGGACACAGAGCTATGGTAAACTATAGTGTATTAGGAGTTTTTACTCATAGCGCTGGATATCTCACTTGATAAAGCATCAAACACATGTTGTGTGGTCTGCAATTACAGCAGCCTGTATTTCCTCTAAACGCGGCATTTATTGTCTATTGTTTTGTCTATATAATTACTCCAGCTAACCGCAGGATCTTCTTTGTTTAGTGACAGACATGGAATGAACGCACGGTGAAGTATCGATCTGACAATGATGCTACTTGTGGTTCATGGTCGAAATGGTAAGTGAATACATAGGACTGAGTTTTTCCTCTGGACTAACTGATGCAACACCTGATTTGATGAACATATTTCATTACAGGCTAAATTTTAAGGACTGTCCTTCTGCCCTGACCCTGCCCACTGTTTCCTCTTCCCACGTCCACGTCCACGTCCTTCCAGTCTTGTTTCATTGTGTTAAAATACACCACTTTATTACTACTTTTATACCGTGGTTAGCAACTTGAGTGGTTGAGAGTTAGATTTAAAGAAAACCGCGCAAGTTTGGCCCGTTCAGAAAGTTTTAGATTGGAATTTAGCAGCTGCCGTTATTTTGAAGCAATCGTTTGAACAGACACGGTGATGATCTTTGGTGTTTACCAACGATCACTGGTAGAGACTAGTGTCAGCAAACTTTGTTACCGCAGCGACGTGCGCCACGATAATAATAGTCAATCGACCATCATGGCACACGAAGGGTTACCGGAGAAAAACACCAGATATACTATATTGGCATGCATTGCTATGGGACCCCAAAATGAGGATTTCAAACTTTTTCTGAGCCAGCCTTTATTGTAAGGCACATTTCTTGCATTTTGACTTGCATACTCAAAATACAATTGCATGCTCTCTTACACCAGTGTGTGGCTAACCAATTGAATAGATTGGAATGAAATCAATAGATGAGAGAAAATGAAGACTACAACAAAAATAAAACTTGTCAAAATGATGAACAGCAATTCAATTTAGTGTTTTATTATATTTCATGTTTTATGCCAATATCTTGCCCAGCTTAAACAGATCGTCAGAGCTTCTTTCACAGCATGGCCGCCTCACAGCATCAACAAATCGTCATGAAGCTCACCATGATTCAGGTTTTCATCTTCATATACAGCATGCCGATGGTTGGAGGAAGGATGTGTTGATTAGGCATTAGATGAGTGTGAGCGTGAGTATTCTGTGGGGAGATACCTGCCTTCCCATCTAAAACGCAGACAGCAAAAGCAGAGCTCCTATGGGAATAGGGATCACTTAGAAACTGTAATCTAGTCTGGAACTGAAGGGAAATGGAATCTTATTTATTTATTTATTTATTTATTTAGTGCTGGAAATTCTGTTTACCCAAAGATCAGACTCAGAGGTAAATGACAGTTAAGCTTTATTAAAACACACATCTTGCAAGAGGATGCTATCACAGCCTCTATGTGATCGAAAGTGAGTGCATTTAGCCAAAAGATGTCAACAATTTTAGAATATCCAGATAGAGAATATGACTCCAAATATTTCTTTTAGAATATGCAAGATTAGAATATGGTTAATGACTAATAATACGTTTTACAACGAAACAAAGGGTACATGATTTTGAGAAACACTTTAACAAAACAAGAAACATTTTCCATCACAATTTATTTTATTTTAAAAACTATCATTCTTTATGAATTTTATATAATAAAACACTGTATAAAATTAAGAGATGAATTTATGGACAATAATTTCTGGTTCTGGTTGGTTTTAGTGCCTTGGTCTGTTCTGTTTCTGTCTTTTGAGGGAAGAAAGTCATGGCTTTTAGAACACAGACTTAATTTCCATTTTAATTACTTAAAAGGTAAACTGTACTCACTTTTCCCACACATATGTGTGTTACAGAGTGTGTGTGTGTGTGTGTGTGTGTGGTCTAAATGACACTGTATATATAATAATATCAGTGATCTGATATCTGATATGTATCAAAATATATCAACAGTATCTAAAACATCATTGTCACCAATGTGGACTGTTGCATATAATCACATCAATATTATTGCATATTTGTTGAAGTTTAATTTCTGGACATAAAAATAGTAGATAATAATGTAGAAAATGACAAGAAAACAGAATCTAAATGCATCTTGACACAAATACAGTCATTTGTGGTAATATATCACCACACAAATGTAAATGGAATATTTTTTACTATTATTTATTTTTCATTAATATGATGGCCTGGTGTTTCTCCCGAGAACTGCAACATGTCCAGCCTCGTGAGTTTTTGAAGGCTGAATCAAGGGTCTGATTGGGGCAGTCTCACCCAACCTCATTACGGATTTGTCCTCAGGTTCCATGGTGGTCCTGACATGTGGCAGCCCAAACCTGAAGCTAAGAGGCCAACTCTGAAATCATGTATACCCCACTCAGAGTGTATGCCCATTTTTAAAACATGTCTTCAGATACAACATACCTCAGGGAAAAATGCATGTAGGTGAAGTGGACAAATGACTGTTCCAGAAAACATTATTTTCAACTTTGTCATGGGCATTTAATAACAAAAAAATTATGTTATCACAAGTAATGAAGTTCATTATCTGGCACTGAATTTCCAACAGAACATTTTACCTTGTGAAATAATTAATACAAATGAACTGATTCATGAATTAAATGAATCATGAATCGTAATGAATGGAATCAACCAACCAACAGATCTGCGACTCATTAATCAAATGAACCAACTCTTGAATAAAATGAACCAATTCAAGAATCAAAAGAATCATGAATCAAACAAAATGACTCACGAATCACATAGACTGATTCATGAGCCAATTCATTAGCTGATTCATGAATTGTGAATCAAATGACCTGCTTCATGAATCAAATGAATCATGAATCAAATGAATGAATTCAAGAATCAACTGAACACATTCATGAATCGGTTCACGAATTCGTTAATTCACTTCGTGAATTGGTTAATTTATATGAGCTTAAATTGGTTCAGAATTGGTCTATTTGGGATTCTATTGAATCGGTTCTAATTTCGTGAGTCAAACGATCCAATGGCTTGAGCAATTAATTAGATTTATGAATTGATTTATGACTTGTGAATTAAATGATTCATGAAGCAGTTCATTTGATTCATGATTCATTTGATTCACGATTTATAATCAAGAATAAATCAGCTGATGGAATTAATCATTGATTTATGATTTGCCTTTGGATTCATGATTTTGATTCAAGAATTGATTTTATTTGATCCATCAATCCGCTCATTGGATCATGCCGCATCAGTTCATTTATCTAAGACTGGTTCGACTCAAGCCAGTCTGCAGCATTCAGATATACACGATACTTCAGAGCCATAATATACATACAAAACCACCATTTGTGGTCTTAAAAAACCTGATATGTTCTCAATCATACACTGCACCGCTAAATCAATCTTTTATATGCCAGTGAGCAACACTTGTGTTGTAATTCATGGCATACCCTGCCTGTTACTGTCTACTGAAAATATATGTGCAACAGCATTCCACATTAATGTTTGCTGGATGGGTTCAGGATTGCCAGAGATGGATTCAATCTATGTTTGCGCTTGTTAACGTGAATCGATAATTATTTAAATTAATAAATACCAACCGACTTGAATCCTGTCTTACTGTAATGCTAGAGCAGAAATTCAAAATACTGGGGCTGCACAGCATAATTAAACAAATTCTGATGACGCTTTGTGATAATTTGGTTCATTGTGCTTGCATACTCACAAATGGAATCAAGAGTTTAAGTTTCGTTTTGTTAAACGCAAAAGTTAGATTTATTCATTTTTATTTTATTTATTTAGATTTATTTTTTATAAATGGCTATAAGCTGATTTTTAATGCATTTAGTTTTTCTTTGGTGCTATGATGCTGCATTATGCCCAGCCATAGTTTCAACAGTTCCAACACTTCACTTTTTATAATTTGTATTAATAACTTCACATTTAACAGTTATTAAGAGATATTGGTCGTATAACATCATGTAATATATTTTATAATATTTGTGTTAAAAGCGTTTATTCATCTCCACATTTTGAGAACCTCTCCACGAGGGTTCTTTGGACAAAATGTTCTAAGGAAAAAAAAAACGTTTGATGGACACAATGTATCACTAGGTGGCACCATTATACACTTTAGTGTTCTAAATAGTGGTCTATAGTGCAGCATGAGCCAAACATGCAGTGTAATATTCAATAAAGGGTTGAATCAGAATGATAGATATATTCAAAATCCACATTCTCAAACTAAAGGCAGCTCTACTAAAACAAAATGAAATAATATATATCAAAAGCTTCAGCCCTGTGTCCGAGGCCATCAGCCCTTGCTGTGCTGATAAACCACCTGTCACAGCGAACCAACGGGGCCTGTTTAACTGATGCAAACTGTCTGTGCTAACCAGACCTCCGGGCAGACAGAGTCACGCAGACCAAAATATCATGCTCTGTAGTTTGTATGGAGTCCTCTGTAGCTGTAAACTCAAACACCCATCTAACGACATCAGCTAATTACAAACCTTAATGAGAAACAACAGAGAGAATATATAACATGCAGATTTTTATGAATACATAGAAAACCCTCACATAGTTTTAGACTGCAGGCAACTATAGACCATTGATTTCACATAAAACATACCATAAAAAAGAATGGCAAAGACAGTCGAATGGATACATATAAATAATACATATACACTATGTACCCCTAAGTTTTTGTGTCTGTATTACTGCAGTTTTAAAGCTTTTCCCATACACTGGGAAATCCCCCTGGTTGATGTTAATCAGGAGTATTAGTATAAAACTATAGTAGTTCAGATTTGGGATTAGATGTAAAAAGTCAAGTCATTGCCCAAGCTCATAAAATTTTCTCCTGGACATCTTCTTAAAGATTGACTCTTATAAAGGAGTTTAAAATGCATTGCAGTGCTTATTATCGCTGAAAGTGTAGTTTTTTTCTGTTATAGTATATTGAGTTGTTTTATATCCCAGTACAAGTAATGCTGGAAATATATTCATGTATTAAAAACAAGAACCTTAAAGAAGTTTAGAAAGTGTGGTCTGAAATTATGTCGTGCAAATAAATTGAAATTTTACACCTTTGCGTGTGGTTGGTGTTTAACTTAGAGGCCAGCTCATTTCTAAAGATCTTGTGCTTTATTCTTTGTACGCAGTTCACTTAACAAACCATATGATGTTTGTTAAGTTTTATGCTATATTTTCCTTGACATTCTGCCCTTTTAATGCTATAGAAATGCAACCATTCTCAATACTGTATCTAACATTCCATTATCAAAAGATCTTGAAATGTCTGCTGGGTGGTTTTCATCTGTCTGTGTGTTTGCCGGTTGTTATCTGTATGTCTTTCTGGGTTTTATTGCTTCTCTCCAGGAATGGTAAATGTGCCAAATGAGCAGCATACTGTACTGTTTGGAGGAATGCTGGCGTCCATCCAGCTGCTTTGGAGCTTTTGCATCTCCTTTAAGAACATTTCCGGGTGTGAGTGTTTGTGTGTGTTTTCTGGTAAATAAGCCTGTGTGAGGACCAAAACAAAATATTTTATAAAGGGCATCAACGTTTTGAACAGTAATGACATTGTCCAAGGACCCATAAAAGGTATAAAATTTGTGATGACAGATGTTTATGGATTTGGGAGGACATTTGTATATGTGAGGACCGGTGTTCTTATAAGAATAAAGTGCTTTTATACAATCACAGATTTTAAGTGAAGAATTAAAAGAGGTAAAAGATTTACTTTTGGTTACTGATGCTATGTTAGTTATATGTAGCCGTAGTATTATCTAAGGCGTAGGGAAGAAGTTAACTAAATTAGTTGATGTTTACCCAACTTCACTAGTTTTGTTCAGTAGCTTGTCAGTTACTTTCAAAACGCTGTTGTTTTTTTAAATGTAATTGTTTTGAAATATAGTAGCAGCATAGCGTTGCTAAACGTGGAAAAACGATTAATTTCCTCTTTTTACAAAGACGGATATTTCCATCTACCAGGTGTTTCTGACTGCGTTGACTATTGGCAGCTGCAAGATGGAGTCGGAGGATGGAGTCCACCTTGGCTCAAATGGAGGCAGGAATCAGTGACCGTAAAATAACTTTGATGTAGTTACATTTTAACTGTAGGTTGCGCTAACTACTATTGCTTATTAAAAATTGTAGCTTTGTTGTAGCTTGTCTACTTCTAACAATGGAAAGCTACCGTTTCTGAATTGCATGTGAAGACCGGTCCACTTAAGTCAAAGTCAAAGTCAAAGTCAACTTTATTGTCATCTCTGCTATATACTGTACAGATACACATAGGAGAGACGAGATGACGGGTTCCAGGTTATTTCAGTAAACAAAACAAAAGAAACAGTAGAACAGAGAATAAATACAGGGCACTAACAGTACATGGAATAAATAATAAATAAGTAAAATACATATTAAACAATATACATTTTAGACCAGACAATATACAATATACATTTTAGGACTATTATTTGTAATATATATATATATATATATATATATATATATATATATATATATATATATATATATATATATATATATATATATATATATATATATATATATATAATTAGAGGCTAGAGACAGACATAGAGGTAAATTATGTTTATTTTAAGTCAGGATGCAGTATTCTTAACAGGTTGAAATTGATATTTACACTGGAGGTGCAAGGAGGTAGAGTTATAATAGACAGATACTATATCCGGACTATTTTCAAGTACAATTGAATAAAATGCTTGTTTGTGGAAAAACTAAAAGTAAAGGCTATTCACTTTTGGTTACCGAGGTAACGGTTAGGTTTAGCTGTAGCATTTTTTGCATCCAGTTATTATTTGAGTCAACGGAAGGACCTGAAAAAGATGATAAACACGAGGTGTGTGTGTTCGCGTCCTGGCGCCCCACGCCCCGCCCCCTTTCGCTCGAAGTTTGCCCTCGCCGCCTCCCCCTCGCGCTGTAAACACGGTGTCGCGCACTGCGGGGCCTCGCGGAGCGGCAGCGGTTATAACGGCGCACGGACGCGTTGTCACATGAGATCCCACCGGTGAGCCGACGGACAATGGCGAGGAAAGCCATCCCTCCATCCTACTACGGTAAGCCCGATGAGCAGCCGACACTACACATAAACACACCAAGTTTCCACTGGCAGCGACAGCATGCAGCGCTGCCGCTTCCATAATGCACGCTTTGCGTAAATCTCCAGCGTTTACGCGTCGGCAGCCCGTCGCCGAGCTGCACAACAACAATAAAAAACAACATCAGTATTTGCAGTTGGCTCACCGAACAAAGCAACACTGCGATTGCTGACTGCAATTCGAATCGGATAAAACCACTCACTTTTGTTTATGATCAAAGATCACGATTTGTTATTCTTCTCACACACAAAGTTGGCTAATGAGGAACATGCAGCGAGTCGTAACCGTGATGCGCTCAGAAATATGGAATAAACTTAGGAATCAATCAGAGAAAATGCTAACCTAAAGTACATGCTTAAAACTAATATACACACTCTTTATACAGTATGTGTTTAATGTTGAACTGAATCTATGTCTATTGAAGTGTGTATATATACATATATATATATGTTTGTGTGTGTGTGATTGTGTTGTGTGATGGACATTGTCCTAAGACACTTTGTACTTTGACAGTCACCTTCATTCTCCAGCTTAAAGAGCTACAGAATCAAATTTTATTGTCACTGTGAGTAATAGCTAGATTTCAATATGAATGTCACGCAGGGATGTTGGTAGCCCTGAGACTTTGTCTTTCATTCTTCAGATGGTCTTTGTCTTTATTGCCAGTTCTTATTGTTCAATTCTCCTGACACACGACATGGAACTTTTATCACATTAAGGGAGTACATTTGGATTTCAAGGACTTAACTTGGTTAAAGGGTTGAATGATGTCAGCGTGTAGCCAAACTAGAACAATCATTCTTTGTCCGTATATTTATAGATCACATAATGCATTGGTGTCTAGTGCTTCAGTAAATGTTGCTGTTATTTCCCGTACTTTGTACTGAGTATTATTAATGTTAGCAACGCTCACCCTCTAGTTGATTATAGTTCTGATGAAAGTATTTAACTGCAGGACATTTCTACTGACAAATTTTCAACTTGTTCTGTTCTGCTCTTGATTTCATCTGTTGTCAAGCTCTTCACTTAAAGCTTTTCAGTTATTTTTTGTTATGTCTAAACTCTACCAATAGTAGCTGTCGATATCAGGTGCTTTCAGCCAAGTAGTATTCAAAAGGAGGACTTTTAACTTTTACAGACATTTTCCTTTTTAAAATCTTGGCTTTAAAGTCTTTGTAAAAAGGATTTAGATTCTGTAGTCGTGCTGTTATGAAATACACCAGAGATTGTGGAATTGTGTCAAGATTGTGTAAAAAAAGTGGAGTGTGTTTGGGCACAAACACTTGGCTAAATATTTCTGTCCCTTCATACAGTCTGTCTAATTCATAAGAGCCATCATATCTTGGCGATTGAAATGGCTTATCTGGAACGCCAACGAGATGAAAGCGACTGTACCTTCCCAAATAGCACTGAATTATTCTCACCCCCCTGCAAAGCTTATGTGTTGGTGTGGGCAGATTTTGTTGGTCGAGGGCACCTGAATGACCCCTAGATGTTGGAAACCTGATGACCTTTTCTGAAAGTTGTTTCCAGAGAAACTGGTGCCAGAAATATGATGAGGTAAAAATTTTATTTTAGTTACCGAGATTAAAATAAAGTTTCTGTAGCTAGTAGCAAGACTATAGTCATTATAGAGCCAGAGGAAGAACCTCACAAAGATACCAAGAGGCAACTCTGTGTGTGAGAGAGAGAGGGGGGCTATTTTTGTCCCGGTGTGCTGTACTTTGATTCCGAAGTCACACCTCGTTGTATGTCAGATTACCACACAAATTTACCATACTATCTCAGCTAGCAGTAAGAGTTTTTGAGAATGTTCCGATAAATCCACTATCAGCAGAAGCAAAAACATTTTTCTATATGGATTTTACAGAGGAAACCAGAAGCTAGAATGCTACTGGAACGCAAACAAACTAACCCCAGACTTGTCTAAGTAGAGTAGTGGAATGAGATTTGGGGTGTAGTGTTTGTGACAGCAAGGTCGCGAGGCAGCAGCTGTTCTACGGTTTGTGTGAGGCAGGGGCTCGACCTCTCCATGCTGACCTTGTGTGTTTGTTAAGTTCCCACGAGCCGCCTGTCAACTATGCCTTCTGGGCCATGGTATTGTCCAGTCAGCACAACTGTTTGTTTGGCAGTGAACGTCTTTTAGTTTTGAAGTCCAGTTAATTAAGAACGTACAGGAGGACTTTCGTGGTGTTCGGTCCGTCTGTTGCCATGTAAAGTTGGTGTTAGTTCTGGGCTTGCCCTTTATTAACGATCAGACCAAATAAATGTTCTTGTCTGGATATTCATTCTAGCAGATATACTTAGTATGTGTAAGTAAAACTGCAAATATTCTTTGTCTTTTTTGCACTTTTAGAAACAAACACACTAGGGCTGGGCAGTTAATCCTGAATTAATCTGAATCAATATCAGAACTACTAATAAATCCAAATTTTTCTTTCTTGTTATTAGGATTATTAGGACTATTGTCTTAAAAATTAATACTTACCCCAGGATGTGTTCATGTACTGTCCACTTAAAATCCAACTACCAGTCGGTGCCACATGTGTTGTGCACCATTTCATTAGTAAAAGTATCCCAGCTCTAATAGTAAAGTATATCTGCAGTACAAAACTTGTAGTGAACTATGATGGCAAAACTAAAACAAAAACCAAAGCAAGATTTTCCCCTGGGTTCAATCCCCGGGTCATGGCGTAGGACCTTTCATGTGGAGTTTGCATGCTCTCCCCTTGTTCGTGTGGGGTTTCTCCGGGTGCTCGGGTTACCTCCCACAGTCCAAAGCCTGCACTATAGGTTTAATTGGCCCGACGCAGGAGTGAGAGGTGTGATTGTGAGAGCCCTGCGGTGTGTTGGGGCCTGCCCAGGGTAGGTCCCCGCTTTTCCAGGATAGGCTCCAGTGCCCCCGCGACCCCGGTTGGGATTAAGCGGTTTAGATAATAAATGAATGAATGGATTGATTTGAGGTCATATCGCCCAGCCCTACACCAACCATGTTAGTGTCACTACAGTTGAAAATGTGCCAAAATGCCCATATAATAGCAGCACAACTGGGCTCCTGTGGAAACAAAACTGGACAGTAGGGTAGAGGGACGGGTTGGAACGATAACAGATGTGTTTTGTCCTTGTGCATCAAATAAGTACAGCCAGAAGGTAGAGTGAATTCATTAATTCATTGTTTCATGTGGAAACAAGGTAATAGTTGTTTAGTTTTATAGTTGCAAGTCATGATTGTTTCCATGTTTAAACTGTAGGTGACTGCCAGACGTTTCGGTCACAGCTCAAAATGTAAGTTCTAAAGTTGAAATGATTCCTTAATTTACAAAAAGTTACGGATGAAAATTCTTTGCATGAATGCTTTGTTCGTACAATATATTTTATAACGCTCTGTGTTTAGCAGAGACGACAATAACTTGCGCAACGCTCTCGCACAGCGGACATGTGACAAGAAGACTTGATTTGATTAGCAAGCTCTGACCAGTTAAGTTAGTTATGTTGCACTTTTGGCTTGCAGTTCTAGAAGCCAAAGCCGCAGCTTTTAAAGAGGCACAATTTTGGCAAAACAGATAATGTGAATATATGAAAAGTGAGAATGTAATACTTAAATGCACTACAGCCTGAGTTATTCATTTTAAGAGAGTTGTTTAATTGTCTAATGTATATTTACAATTGCTCTTTAAATTAGTAAAATTATGTTTTACTTGAATCATAAAGTAATCCATAGCTGCAGCCTAGTTAGCTCATTACACATAAAAACGTCACATCAGTAGTTTTGCTTACCTCTAAAACTACAGCATGGCATTATGAGACAAAGAGACATTATAAGTTCGGACAAAGAGAGATCATCATGATTGTTAATAGACTCTTTGAACTGAACAGTAACTGTTAGTATGGCCATCAAGGACCCTGTTAAAGTGCTTGCTGGTCCAGGCTAGCGTTTTCGGTAGGGGGATGTGATAAGTTGCTTCTTAATCCTTCTGTGATGATGCCAAGAGGGCTCTAATTTACGCTTGAGCTGCCAGGAAATGGCTGGTGTCAGCACCTCGTTAATTAAAGTTTAGCACCGTGTTCTGGGAGAAACGTTTCGGAATGTTTCACATAGGGGTGAGGAATCTGCTGAGAGAGACGGACTGGAGAACGCATCGTCATATTAGTTCTGGCTAAGTATATTTGGCTAAATATATTCATGGTTATTACGGAGAGCTTGCTCTGCTAATTTTGCACACTTTTCAGCTCAGTTTAATTTCACCGAACTTCATGCTGAACCAATCAGGGAATTCTTGAACATCAACCACCTAAACCTGGAACCTAAAAAAGACCAGGAACCACACTCAGAACAGGTTCCTGCGGTGTGAAAGCACTTAGTGAGGAAGCCTTGATTTGTTTGTAACAAGCAGCTCTAATAATATGATATACTAGCATAACTGCAAAAGGCCGTAACAGTGAGAATGATTGGTGCAGACCGCAGAGCCAAGCTGGTCTCACATGGCTGCAACTTTCTGTAACTTTGTCAAGGTCTCAAGATCATTCCTTGCATGCTTGGCCTTGAGAAACAGCTTATCTCTTGAAGTGAGAGCGTCTCAGATTATGTGAGCTCCCAGAGATCTGATGTTTCTAAATGCAAAGCAGGATGTAGGCATTAGGTAATGATGCATCGGGTTCACATTGATACATCGATGCAATGATAAACAATCAAGAATCTTGATCCGACATTATACATTTTACAATATCCCTCACTAAGCAAGCAAAGCACTTCAAAATTTAACAGATTTATTTTTTATAAAGAAAAATGGTTTGGAACAAGTGAAAGTTAAATCAGTAATAAATTGTCTATTGAATCAATGTAGTAAGTAAGATTATTTCTCATTATGAACACAGCACAGAAACACAGTGCACCACAACCAATTTGGAACCTCTGCATATGACCCATCCGTGAAGTAGGCGTGGGCAGCTGACTTGGGCAGCTCCCTGGGAGCAGTGCTTAGGGCGGTACTTTGCTAGTGAGTACCTCTTCACTGGTACCTTCAACTCGACCTTCCAATCTGGTCCGGCTACTAACGCTTACCAACCACATGATTTCGTTATTTTGAGTTTCCAACAGAAGATCTTGATCAGGGCACCTAAATTTGATCGGCAATCAACAATTGTTGTGTGAACACAACAAAAACGTGATCAAACAAACTCGCTGACTAGTTAAAGACTCTGACCAAGAAAATCGCTGGTGAGCTACAGCCAATGACAGCGCAGAACATGAGTTTACAGAAAGCTTTTTCTTTGATTGTGCCTTTTTGGAACTAATTATTGTAGCCAAACAACATTGTAGCGCTTGTTTTTGTTGGAATATATATTACCGTAACTTTTTGTGATGTAAGAGTATTTTGTAGACCAGGTGAACCAGTTGTGCTGAAAGATGGTGTAGCTGGTGACCGTGTCGCTGCTCTGTTCACTTTACACCACTGTGTACTTTGTGATCAGAAATCTCAATAGTGAATAGTACTAGTGAATAGAATTGTGTAGTGTGGACAAGGCATTAAGGGAGTGAATTGTTTGGTTTTTTTAATTTAGAAAGAATTCAGTGCTTTATTTTATTAAAGTGAAGTGAGTGACTATTTGTCATTGTGAACACAGCACAGCACAAAGTGCACAACAACAATATATGACCTCTGTACGACCCATAATGCGAAAGAGCAGTGGGTAGCACCCGGGGAGCATGGTAACTTGCTCATTAGTACCCCTGTGGCACCTTTACTGAACTTTACTGAACATAGGGCCAATCTTTTAATTTAGAGAGCGCCGCACACTTTTATACAGTTATGTTCTATTATTTGCAGTGTGAATGGGGAAAGCAGTAATGCTGTGGTTTTAGCCGTTATTATTTAATAATGATTAGTAATGTTATGTCATTTTTACTCTAGTTATACAATGCTTTTCATTAGGGGAATTGAGAGTTAATCTGTGATTTGTATATGTGGGACGTACAGTAGGAAGCGTCACTCGTCTTGTTTCCCAGTGTGATGGATTGACTTTCTGTGCTTTGTCTTCGCTGCTTTTTGTGTGTGTGAGTCAATAACAATTGTGGATTAGCTCAGTATGTCCGGGTGTTTGATAAACACAATGGTGTCATCTCCTCCCCACACTGCACGCTGCACGATACACAGCTAGTTGTCTGGATTTAGTAAATGGGCCTCACACACACACACACTATTCAAACCACAACAAAGCCCTAGTAAGCCTAGTGCTGAGTCCTGTTTGGAGTCATTTGCCACAGTGAAAGTGAACAGCACTATGGATGAGGAGAAGAGACTAAAAAAATCATTGAACCTAAGCCTAAGCTAAGCATCTAAGACTCAAGTTTTTTCAACATGTTCTAAGAAAGTTAAGCATTTAAATAGTATAATATTATACTACAATATACTATATTAAAATATAGAGCTGAAAAAAACCCAATGAGCAAATGTATGCAATAAAGTGTACATGCAATAAAATGTGCATATGAGTGCTTTTCAGCAGTTGTAGATTCGCTTCATACCTAAGAACAGATCTCAAACAACAAAAAAAATTGTTGGATGTTAGAATCTTTGTGAAAGCTGCCTAAGTGGGTTTTTAAAAACAAAGTTCCTCTTAAGAACAATTGGTGAAAGAGGCCCAGTGAGAACAATGAAATCTCAGAGTGAGAAAAGGAGAGAGAGAGAGACACACAGAGAGAAGGACTGACAGCTGGAGAGATAGCGGGACTGAGAGATAAAGTGAGTGCAATGGAGAGAGAGATACAGCGCGAAAGTTAGACGGAGACTTGGAGAAAGATACTGCACCTATTATAGGCTGCCTCAAGAGGAAAGACTAATCCAGAATGCCCTTGAGATGGACACTAGTGATTTCTCTCTCTCTCCTTTTCTCTCTCTCTCTCTCTCTTTCTGTCCGTTTCTCCGCTCGTCCTAGAGGTCAGCAGTTAGGGAGATTGTTCCACGGCTCAGTTGTTTTGCGTGATCTTGTGTTCTTGTGTTGAATAGCAATAGTGGTCTTCAAGGCTGTTTCCCATTTTGCTGTGGACCTCAGAGAATCTATATCTGGATCGTGAACTGACCTTTTGTTTGCCATTGTGTTCTTTGGTTTACAGTATATTGTGTAATGACATGTTTCTACAGTGTGTCTGGATCCGAGCCATGTCCACTTCTGGTAAATGTGTTGTTCCTGGAAATAAAGTATGGAGGTGCAAGAATGAAAGTCTCCATTAGCTATTCTTCATTGTTGACTTTGTTGGCTTTTTGAACATGTGACTCACTTAAACAGGAAGAAGTTGGGAGATGTTGTGTCTGGGTCAGATTAATAAAACACTGAAAAACTCACGTCCACTCAGTGTAGTGGGAACTCGCCTAGCAGATGCAAGTTTTAGTGGAAATGCCCACCTCATGCATATGTTGTCAGCAATGCAATTAATTACACTGCAAAACTTCAGTACGACGAGCTCTCAAATTTACCCCAAAAATTTGGGTTGTCTGTGTGCAGAATATGTTCTCCTAGGCACCGGAACAACTGACTTCTCATGTACACCCTGCTGCCTTTAGAATGTGCTGACCTTTTATTTAGATTTTATTTCGCGAGGTTAAATTGGTCATATGTTTACTGTGGAAAATTACCGAGAGACGTGCGAGTGTGAGGGTTTCTACATTATCTGTTGACTTCAGGTGTGCGAAGCTCCTTGAAAGGGATATACCAGCCACAAGGACACTGGCTTCACGTTATCTTACCACTAGTGAACCACCATTTAGAGTGGGCTTTTAAAGTCTGGTGTGAACCAGTAGCATTATAGTGGATTATCTTTAAAATTCAAGAAAAAAATGTATGTTCTATCCGACGGACCATCCCATGTAAGGTTTCAAAGTCAATGTGGTGGAGAGAGTAGTCAAACTTATACAGCTCTGATATCTGACTTGCTGTTAGTCAGCGCTGGTGGCAAAGTCTATCACATCTTTAAGCAAAGCCTCCATCTCAGCGTAGGTAAATATGGAGTAAATGTGCAATCGTGATCAATATCAATATCAGCGTCACAATATCAAAAAGAGGGCACATATTATCATAAGAGGTGGTGTAAATATTAAAAAACAGATATGCTGCCAATAGCATCTACTAATTAAGAGTCGACTGTTTATCGACCACGGATTATCAGAGGCCGATTTTATATTTTGCAGATGATCAGTATTGGTGTTTAATTAAGGTGTGCTACTGTGGCTCCACCGTCGCCTCTTCCTGTGCCGTTGTTTGACCTTACCATTTATTTAATGTTCACCCACAACAGTCTCTGATGGACTGTATGTCGCCACTTTGAAAGCAGAAATAATCAACGCTGAAGCCCTGTTACTTTGCGACACACTAGCGAGTACTTATTTATAAACAATAAAGTTATTCAAATAAAGTTTTGTCTTGGTGTTTATAAAAGAAATTAAATGACAGATTATTTTATTATTATTAATTAATATATATATACTGTATATATATTTTTGCATGTCAGTTATCGGCACTGTTAACTAGCAATAGTCGGTATCGATATCAACCCTGAAAAACCAATATCGGTCGACCTCTACTGCTAATAAGATTATATTCAAATTAATATGTTGACTTTTTAAAATTAAAACAATGTTAAGAATTTCTTTTCACATACTTTGATACTGATTAATAAAAAGCATCTTTATTTACTTTCTGTGAATTAGTGAAATAGATGTCAGTAATCCACACTGCAACGAGAATTGCTCGACTCTACTCTCAGTGTGTTCGCTGCTGTCAGCTTCTCATGCTCATGCGTAATTGATGGGGTTAACTGAGCTCCTCTGCACAACATGAACTCCCTAATTTACACTAAAGACGCGGGAGGAAAGCGAGTGCTCCTGTGCTCCTGGGACCTGTGTTATGTAACATGTTTGCCCACAACTTTACTGAGGAGAGGGAAGGCGCTGAGAGCTGAATCACTGCTGATACAGTTTGGCACAAAGGCAGCTCTTCTATTGGCTGGAATGTGGGCAGTGCCTTGCTGAAGTGAGCCAGTCAGACCAGGTTGTAATTTTTTTCACAGGCCCTCGTGAGCTTTGGGGAGGTTCGAGATAGTGCTCGGTGCTGTTGTTACTTCTGTTTGGAAAACGTTATTCAGTCGTTGTCAGATGAGTATGAAAAAGGTTTATGAAGATTTGCCATTTGTGCTGATGCCAGGTGTTGCTGGCCAAGACACAGAGAAATGGATTTGTAGAGAGAGGGAGGAAGAGAGAGAGAGTGAGGGGGAAAGCGATGAAGAGGCTGTGAAATGGTTGAAGAAAGGAAAATAGAGCGGACAAACAAGGAGAGAGTGACATGAATGGGTGGATGGATGAATAGATGTGTGAATGGATGGATGCATAGATGAATAGACAGAGGGATAGACAGACAGAATGATGTTGTAAGAAGGAGGTTAAGAGACAGACAAAGATGCGAGGAATGGGACCGAATGAGTCCAGGTGACTGAAGACGAATAGACAGACAAGGAGAGTGACATGGATGGCAGGATAGATAGATGGATAAATGAATGGATGTATGGATGGCTGGAGAGAGTGTCATGGAGAGACAGACAGACAGACAGACGGATGGATGGATGGATGGATGGATGGCTGATGAATAAACAGCAAGAGAAAAAGAGATGTGATGTTATACACTACCAGTCAAAAGTTTGGACACACCTTCCCATTCAGTGTTTTTTCTTTATTTTCATTACTATTTACGTTGTAGATTCTCACTAAAGGCATCAGAACTATGAATGAACTGTGTAAAGGCTATTTGACCAAGAAGGAGAGTGATGGAGTGCTGCGCCAGATGGCCTGGACTCCACGGTCACCTGACCAAACCCAGTCGAGATGGTTTGGCATGAGATGGACCGCAGAGTGAAGGCAAAAGGGCCAACAAGTGCTCAGCATCTCTGGGAACTGCTTCAACACTGTTGGAAAACCATTTCAGGTGACTACCTCATGAAGCTCATCGAGAGAATGCCAAGAGTGTGCAAAGCAGTGATCAAAGCAAAGGGTGGCTATTTTCGAAAATCTAAGATATAAAAGATGTTTTGGGTTATTTCACACTTTTAGTTTACTACATAATTCCATATGTGTTCATTCATAGTGCCTTCAGTGAGAATCTACAATGGAAATAGTCACGATCATAAAGAATAAAACATTGAATGGGAAGGTGTGTCCAAACTTTTGACTGGTAGTGTATATGGATGGATTAATGGACGGATGGATGAAGAGAGGTTAGAGAGAGACAAAAGGGAGAAAAAGGAGAGAAAAGGTGGCTTATCTTTCCTCGCGTCTTCTTTTCCATATGACAGTAAGGAGACATACAAGGAGAACATGACAGATGGTTGGGGAGAGATAGAGATGGTGCGAGGTTAAGCAAGAAGAAGGGGACAAATGGAGACATGGTGAGAGACAAGCATATAGAGAAGGGCAGAAGAGGGAAAGAAAGTGTCCTCATATTTTCTGTTTCATATGGGACCTGTAAAAAGAATCTTTGTTAAACTGCTGAGAGTATGTGTGTGAGAAAGAGGCGAGGGAGATATGGGTAAGAGAAATAGATGTTGGACAAACGAAAAAGACCGAGAAAGGGGACAGAAGGGGATAAGGAGAGAAAAAAGAATATAGGGACAAGAGAAAGGCAGAGGAGAAGAAGAGAGTACTCCCTCCCACCTTATATTTTCTTTTCCATATGAGAATCTAGTAAAAGGAAGCGGTGTTAAACTGCTCTCTCTGGAGGAGGACGGACAAGGAGGGAGTGGGAGGGAGGACGTGAGTGAATGAGTGAATGAATGACTTCTTGTTCTGTAATAGAGTTGTCTAGGTGATGTTTCTGAATCGTGTTGCTGTTTTTAGTCTCAACTACAGTACAGCTTTCATACACACAAACACAAAGATGGATTGACCTAAAGGAATGAGGCAGCTAACCATGTAAGACCACACTACTGGACAAAGAGAATTGCATTCGACCTCCTAAACATAAAATAACGGTGCTAAAAATAAAATAGCAAATACCATGTCGAAATACTGATGACCTTATGAAACCGCTTTAGTGCCTGACCTGTCCTTTAGCTTACAGTATCTGTAGCTGAGCAGAAAAGACTACAGCACGACCTGGACAACAGCACAGAGCCTCCGAGCATCAGTCAGATGATAATGATCAGAGAAGGAGGTAGAGAGTGAGATATATTTTGTACTGAAAAATGTCACCATATTCACTCCTGTAAACATAAAACTATAGGCCTCATTCACAAAAGTTGTTTCTTAAAATTGTTTTTAAGACATTCAAACAATATTATGCTACTATAGAATTGATATAATCAGCAGTTGTAGATTCTGGTCTTCGCCAGGAAGGAATCTCAAGTAAGAAAACATTGGTGAAGCTGTGTATGTGGGTTTTAAGAACAGATTTCTTCTTAAGCACTAGAGGTCGACCGATATTGGTTTTTCAGAGCCGATATCGATACAGATTATTGCTAGTCAACGGGGCCGATAACCGATATTTGGAACCGATATGCAAAAAAAAAAAGGAAAATCTCTGTCAGATTGTAAAATTTTATCTACACCAAGCTCAGTTGAAACTTCTCTCTTCTCTCTCCTCTTTCTCTGAGCTTCATGCGGTGCTCATGTGTGAGTGTGGTGTGATTGACAACAAGGCTTCAGCGTGGATTGCAAACCTGCTTGTGTGACGTATAGCAAATCAGAGACTGGGTGGAACGTTAAATGAAGCAGTGAGTCGAGAGCAAATGGGACAGAGAGAAGAGACGGCAGTGGAACCACAGTAGCGCAACCTGTAATTACTTAATATCGGTGATGGTCAAAATTAAACACAGATATCGATAATCAGCAAAATGCCTAATAAATGCCACCCGATAATCGGTCGACCCTTATTAAGAATGGTCGGTGAATGGGGCACAGTGATAAGAGAGTGAGGGAAGTAGAGGAAGAGACATGTAGGGCTTGACTATAAGGTAGAGACCTGCGCGGGACGGATTTTTCAGTCCCGCTCCTGCCCGCTCCCGCAAGATTCTGTCCCACTCCCGCAAAAATATATATTATTTTCTCCCGCTTCCGCCCGCAGTATTCAAGTTTTGCCTGCTCCCGCCCGCAAAATCCTGCAGGTAAACATATAAGTAGTTTTATTTGTAACGCTTCTTCCCACTACTCTGTTATTTGTTTCACTTGCTTCCTTTTTGAGTATATATATAAAAAAGAAACGGAGTCTTCCACTCAAAAAAAAGGCCATATTCCAGTCATCTGTTTCATCATTGAGGTTTGCTTAAACTTCGTCTCTTCTCCTTCCCGTGAACCCAATTTACGTGTAATGTCTCATCTTGTGAGCTGAGTCTCTCGTCACACCCCTAATATTAAAGTATATTTTTTATACATTTTAATTCATACAAAAGTGATCCAAAAATGAGAGCGTTTGTCCAAAGCCATTACCTTCTATCCGTTTCCTAATTTTAGGGCCAGTCTCCCTGGAGTGACTGGATAAAGGGTCTTGCACTGGTATCCAATGGTGGTAGAGCTGGAGGCATGATAGAGCTGAAGCTGAACCTATATTGGTCTATAGACCTGTATCCCACCACTAGGCCATCACCTTTGTGTGTGTATGTGTGTGTGTGTGTGTGTTAATAGCTTTGCAGTTTTCCTCAGTCAGACAGAATTGGCTTTTCATGCAGCTCGAAATTAGTTTTATATTGCGCCATTTATGTGCCCTCCCTTCTGTACTTGCGTGGAAGACTGTTTAAAGGGTTTTAAGAGTTTTAGAGGGTGTGTGTGTGTGTGTGTGTCTGACATTTTAACACACTGTATGTGGTGTGTGTGTGTGTGTGTGGTAGGATGGCGAGGTGATGATGATCCCGGGCACACAGAGGAGAAATGAAACCCGACAGTGCTGCCATTATGCCGTCGTTCCCACAATGCCTTGGGGCTATTTTCCAAATGTCCTGACCGCTTTGTCCACCAGCACACGGACTCACGGACTGTCATCAATGTTGCTCTCTCGCACGCTCTCCTTCACTCTCCTTCTCTCTTGAGTATGATTATGCAGTTAAATGAGTGCTACGTGCTTGAGAGCTAGGCGCTGAAGTAACTTCATGCTAGTGGTGATGTCTAACTTGCTAGCTATTACTTGTTTAACCCGAGGCGACAGTATGCTATAAATATCGGGTTATATTCTGCTTAATGAAACTTTCAGAGCTGCTGCCTAGTTTGTGATGACTTGCTGTACTACTGTTTCTGTGGTAGCTCATTATCCTTTAGTTTCACTTTTAATCAGGATGGTGATAAAGCAAATCGAAATGCTACTAAAACTACTAGGGTTGCACCGATACCGATACCAGTATCAGGTATCGGGCCGATACTTCATTAATATACTCGTACTCGTAAATAAATTGCTGATACCACGCACCGATACCACTCAATGGTATTTCACTACAACAAACGTCGTAGTCGGCAGATGTTATTTTGTTGTCCTAACTGACTTCAATGTCTAGGTGGAGACAACCATCCAGAAACTTAGGTTCAGAGGTCCTGCCCACAACTACAATGTTCGCCAGTGCGACTGGATTTTTTTTCCAACTAGTTTGTTCTTTCCAGTCGCCAACGGCTACCGTCTCTCTCAATCCAAGGGATTTTTTTTTTTTTAAAGACGCAAGAAACGACTTTTAATTATGCGCAGATAGTCTCAGCCCCAGCGTTTCCCGCAACGCTTTATAGTTAAGGTGGCCGTCGTGACTACGTCCCCGGCGGGGAAAATAAATAAGCATAAAAATCCTGCTATATCCATAGACAGTAAAAGAAGACCGCGTTACGTTGAAGCCGAATAGCGGCATCTAAACTTCCGAACTCAAAAGAAGATGCTACAATGTTTATATGAAATAGGACCGAACGCGGAAGTTCCCGACGCTTTTTGTAGCTTAGCAACAACAAGCGCCGAGAAAGTCCTTTGGAAGTGAGGTTTTGATCCACTCTCAGCGCAAAAAAAGCTGGTTTTTCTTTGTTTTTTTAACCGCAACGCTCAGAGTGCTTCAAGTTGAAATCCGTTCAACTTCTAGAACAGTGCTTTGCTCGTCAACATCACTTCTCTCTTGCTAGCCAATCAAAATCGAGGAAGCGTTAGTCATAATGTAAATATACGCCAGGCTCCTAACTTCTTTCTTTTGTCTGGAGCCCTGAATGTGTCAACAGAGTGAGTTTTGCTGACTTTAAAGTTGCCTGTGTTAACTATGCAGTACATTTCATTTCATTTATCTGCTTATATTTACATTTTGTCTAATGTGATGACACTTTTTTGTTACAACCAGAAAGATCTGTTTATTTTTGGCGTGGAATAGCCTTGTGTTAATGATTTGATATTTAGCCTTATTATAATCTGCAAAGGAGAAAATAAAATCTGCCTCCCAATTAATTACATCTAAGAATCTAAGAAGTATCGGAATCGGTACTCGGTATCGTCAAGTACACAAATAAAAATACTTTTTTACAGTTTGTAAAAAAGTGGTATCGGTGCATCCCTAATAACTACTGCGCTAGTATGTGATACTAAAGTACTATTCAGGCAGGATTAGTTTTACATGAAGACATGGGGTTAAAGTAATTATTACCAAAATTTCCAATAGTGTTAGTATATTACCTTCTGTAAAAAGGTATGAAAAAGATGACCTCAGATAGGGTCAGATAGGATAGCGATATTTTAAGCTACATCGCAATACAGAATACATATCTCGATATATTCTCCATTTCTGGGGGAGAACTACATTTCTCACAATCTCCTGCGCCGCGACTCAGAGCAGCGTCACAAGTAAATATCTATATTGTGAGTAGAACGCTGGTTGTTATTATTTATCAGCTAAAATATGAGGTTTGTCTGTAATAAAGGGGAGGATTGGACGGAGCTGGAGCGTTTTTGTGAGTGTTGGTGTTCCACATTGCGAGTGTGAGCGCCCACCCCACACACATAGTGCGTTTACATCGCGGAGAATGTCATTTATGCGCGTTCCCACATTTACTTCTGGTTTTGTGCACAGAATAACAGAACTTTGGCAACAAGTCATTCGCTTCCATCTCTAATTAGTGTATCTGAAATCGGGTGGATATTCACTTCTCTCTCTGCATGCTCACTTCTAGGGCTGGGTATCGTTGCTGATTTCCTGAATCGATTCGATTCCGATTCACAAGGTCATGATCCGATTCACAAGGTCATGATCCGATTCAATTCTCGATTCGTTTCGATATCGATTTATTTAGAGATTTTTGTGAGTCAATAGTAGTTTTGCTTGGTTATAAAATAACTTGTTTTAAAACCGGAGTGTTGCCAAACATCGACCTTTAGGCCAGACAGTGATTTGAGCGCAGCAGCTTCAGTCATGGCTCTATTTGGTTTCGGTTTCGCCGGTCTCACGTTTTTATAGCTCTCCTTGCGCGGTTGCGAGAAGTAGTGCATAGCCGCAGGAAAAGATCGATCCGCGAATTTTGAATCGATATCGTATTTTTTGAACGAGAATCGATATTGATCGGTGAACCGATTTTTTTTTTTTTTTTTTTTTTTTTTTTTTTTTGAACCCAGCCCTACTCACTTCCCTCCGCTTCCGCTACAAAACGAGCATGCGCTAGGAGAGTGTTCTGGGTGGCAGGGGAGTGAGCTGTCTGTTTTGAGAGGGCAGAGAAGCGAAATTTGAAAGTGACGTACATGCCGTCGGTTTAACGATAACGTGAGGATTTGTACTCGATATTCACAATATAGTCTTTTACCACATCCCACGTGGAACAAGCCGGGATGGGCTACATCGAGTCTGTGGAAAATGCAGAAATTCTTGGCGTACGACAAACGCAGTTCCGAAAAAAAGAAGGCCAAAATCACCTGTGAGAAGCACAGAGTTTCTCATTGCTTCAGGTCAGTGCCTGTTACCAACAGTTAAGCAAGCAACGTAGCACGCACATGACGACAGGGAGGTGACGTCGGTGCGTAAATCGAGATAAATGCAAGGCAGCAATTTAGATTTCACTATTTTGAGTGTGTGTATGTGTTTGCAAGATCCTCCATGTTGGCACGGCTTTCTTTGTCCTGCTCCAGATAGGGACTGGAGAGTCGACTGACAATGTCCCTGAAACATTTTTTTTCTTTTTTTATCTACGGTTCCATTTTCCAAGGTTTTCAACGGCCGTTTCCCAGCCTCAGACTTTCACACACATCCGATTCATTTCTGTAAGCTTCGGTTTCAGGTCTGGCATTCTACCAATTAATTGGCCATGGAATCTTTTCCCAGCTGGTGGGGATTTTTCTGTGCCAGTTCCCACCAGACCGCTGTGGACCGGATCGTGATATTTCTTCATAGATTACTGTCAGGTGACATGAAACGGCCCAAGTTTTTTCATCTCCATTTTCGGCTTTTCTTTTCTTCTTCCTTCCATTGTCATACAATCTTTTCTTTCTTTCATCATCTCTTGCAGCTGCACCAGTCTCTTGCCCACATATTTCCCGTGGAGATATGCTAGAGTTTTGAGCTGTAAGTGTGTGCGTGTGTGTGTTTGTGTGTGTGTGAGCTCAGAGGCTGAGGACTCATTCCGGTTTATTCCGGCTCATCGCCTCTTAACCATGAAAGCGCACGGAACAGCTGAAATCTTCATCAGCTGTAATTTGCTGTAAATTGACCCTTGCTGGCGGTATTGCGTCTCCTGGAGCTCTTAGCCGACCTGGCTCTGTCTCGTTCGGTGGACTTTATGTGGAACACATACAGAAAGAAATGTGTACAATAAATACGGTTCAACCTCAAATGAATCCAGATGCTATATCACGGATAGTTTTGCCATGCTTGTTTCATTTAACTCCAAGATCTGCAAGCTGTGATGTTATCATTTCCTTTTTAATTCTCATTTATCAGCTGTTTTAAAGCAACACTTTGTAGTTTTTCAGCCTTCAAACTATATTTCACAGGATCATTCTGTTGGTAAATCAACTCACAGTAAGTTAAATGAAACCTTTATCTTCGTTTGAGAGCGCCGCCTGTATCGCCTATGAAACTTCGGGTGTCAGGTAGGAACCTCGCCACAAAAAGAACTAGACAACTGAACGGCTTTACTGCATACGTCACATCCGCCCTCCCCCTTCAAAAGACGAGCAGTAAACAGTAAATCTGAGGGGTAATTACTCACCTAGATACTGCTTCAAGAGGTGTGTCTTCAGACGACGTTTGAAGACAGCAAAGGGACTCAGCAGTTCTTGTGGCAAGATGTCAATGTCAGTGTTGTTCAGTATTTCACTGATCTAACTACTCTATTACTTGAATTCTGATAACTCTGCTAACAGTAAAAGAAAGCTGTTGGGGACGTCCATCGTTTACGTCATCTTGCTGAGGAATTCCGGCATTAAGCCCTGTACTTATTGACTTGAGGTTTGTGTTAACCCTCTAGCATATTTACACTTACGTTAACATGTAATAACATAATTAAAGGAGCTGTACGTAAGCTGTTGTGGCCAAAACTGGTAGTGCAGTCAAATTCAAAATACTGTAGCTCGCTGTTTCCCTTCCCCCTGCTCCCCAGACCCCAGGTTGCCAGATAGGTTGGCGGATCCCCATATTTCGTCTATTCTAATTCAATCCACTGTCTAATGTTACGTTTGGTATTGCCATAATTAGCGTGCTAACGTTTGCACTGTTACCACACTGTCTCAGCGCAACATGAAGCTGACGTTAGTCTTTACAAGTCACCGTTTTTGTTTCTCAAACTATTCAGACGGTTCGATGACCCCGGTTCGTGATCGAACATGAAGAACGTTATTCACCTGTTGAAAAGATTTAAAATACTCATCCCTACGTCTAGTGGTGATACAAGTTATCCAACCTTGACTAAATCTGACCTGTCCAGGAGAAAATTAGCCGCTTCAGCATCTCTCTTCTCCACTTCTTCTCCGCTTTCAGCTGTCTTCTGCTTTCAAATGCATCTCCTACGCTGATCCTCGTTTTGTTTCCGCTTTGGTCAAAACGTTTTTGAGAGTCATAGCGAGACCTTTTAGTCTTAGTAACGTCAGACATTCGTAATCCAGAATGCTTGTAGCTGCAGCTCAGTGACAGCTGGTAACCTGGATGCCGAAATGCTACTGACTTCGTGATTGGGAGATAGCGCTGGGTGGCGCTACAGATGAAAACACAAAACCAAAACATTTACGTTACGATTTACGTGCTGTCCATTAAAATTTAAAATGTGAATATTCTGGCTGTACTAATTTTGTCAGTGAGATCAATATTTCAAACAATCCGGTACCTTATTCCTTAATCTCTGGTGACATATTAGGTTTTATGATTACGTTTTACTCGCCATAAATTTCTTACATGTAGCTCCTTTAAACAATCTGATTTTTTTTTAATGTAAAATGTGTACTTAATAATACTGTTTTGGTGATGTTATAAAGGCGAGAAGGTGGAGACGCTAAAGAAAGGTCATCTTGTGCTACAAGTTCTCATCAGCTTTTATTTAGTGTCACAGGAGTTTGCGTGGGAGTGTGTGTGTGTGTGTGTGTGTGTTCACGCTCAGTCTGAATGAGCAGATGCCGGATAGATCAGTTGTGACCTTGGCGGTTCTGAAGCCTTTCACACTACTTCAACAATGACCCACCGTCACAGATACACACACACACACACACACACACACAGAAGGAGGAGATGAGAGGGAGGAGTGGAGATGAGAGGAGTGAGGCAACTGGCATTTGAGAGAGAGGGAGAAAGAGAGAGAGAAAGAGGCAGATGGCCTCGTCTCACGCTGGTCTCTCTCCTCTGCTGCTCTGCTCAACTGATCTGTGTGTGTCGTCATTATCAGGATGGAGAAGCTTTACACCGTCCTGGCTACTATCCCACACACACACACACACACACACACACACACAACAGCCTTGACATTTGCACCTATCTCAGACTATTTAAATCTGCTCCTGAACATGACTTGATGCTGTCTCTTTGTCCTGTCCGTGTGAAGGTTGTGTCTTGACTGTAGACGCAACTTCAACTGCTCCCATATCAAAACCCAAAAGAACAGATGAGGAAAACAGATGAAGTCGTGTTTTCCTCATGAAAGGGTGAAGCACTCGCACCTGGACTGCTTTTAGTTGAGCTTATTTTACAGTGTTTTCTGGAAGGTTTATGGAAAGGATCCATAAACTTTAACTCTGCAGGAACCAACATCCCATAAAACATCCCTTAAAAGACTCTCACATCAAAGAATTGAGTAAAATTAGACAAGTTCTTTTTATATGTGCACTGGTAAATGAAACACGACATAAATAAAGGTCATTACTGTCAACTGACGTGCTAATATCAGAAGAATCTGCACTGATAAATGTCTGATAAATGACACATAATAATTATAAATACATTATTTATTACATTATTTTAAGAAAGTGCAATTTCTTGAAATAAAGCAAAAGTTGCACTTTTTACTGATTTTAATTAGTAATTAGTGAGTGATTATTTGTAGGAATGCACGATAAGGGAATTATTGGCAGATGCCGATACCCGATATTTTTCATGCTTATATCTGCCAGTGCCGATACTGATGCCGATAAATGAGGAGCGTGAGCGCAGCCAGAGTTGAGCGCATAAAGACGAGATATTTTGCTCGCCAAAGTTCCACTGCGTGCTCAGAATTTTGCCACAAAAATTGAGTATTTCGAGCATTTTGAGCGTAGTGAACAACATTTTAAGAAAAAGTCACTTCCCGCCCTATGTTTGTTTACCAAGTCAAATGGGGCTCGTGTGACACTCCATGTGCACTATCTAGGGCGTAGTGTGTATTAAGCTACAACCCCGGCTATTTCCTGAGATGCATACTGCCACATAGAAAAGCATGATAAGAACACTTTACCTACCATAATATTAAGTGCGGCAGTACGCGGCTCGGGACACAGCCCATGTGTGAGCTCACATTCACTAAGTGAGGCAAATACCCAGTTTGGTTAGTTACAAATTTTCATAAAGACAAGTGCTCAGAATTATGGCACAAAATAACGCCAGACATTTTAAGACAGAAGCCGTGGGTCGTATAAAATCCCACCTTGGACTTTGGACAATCCTGGCACAAGTGTTACCTTTCTGTACAATAAATGCGTCAACAAATATTGTCTGCAAATATCAGGCAAATCTTAGCATTGGTCAGACGGCGATGACAAACAGAAACTATTATCAGACGATTCTGATATCATTGTGCATCCCTGATTATTTGTCATTGTGAATACACATCATCAAAGCACAGAGTGCACCGCAACGGAATGTGACCTCGGCATTTGACCCCTCCATGAAGGAACAGTGGGCAGCCGTAGAGCAGCACCCGGGGGGCAGTGCTTGGGGGCGGTACCTTGCTCTTGAGTACCTCTGTGGGGCTTTTATAGGTCCGGTGACCCTCCGATCACAGGGCCATTACACTACACAACAGTTACGCTACCAACTGCTGCCTATCTTTGTAGTGTGATATTCTGACCAACCACAAGTAACTAATATTAGTGTGAAAAGTTTGTTAGAATCTTAAAAATCTCTTTTTAAATCCTCTAATTATTTACCTTGCTGTTGTTCTTAAAATTGGGCTGTGTTTATAATATCTACTTTATTATAATAGTTATAATCCTAAAACTATTTCGTCCCTGTGTTATAGGTGAGCCCCACAAGTTTGACCCAGCGTTCAGAGGGCCGGTCCGCAAAAGGTAAGCTCTCCAAATTTTCCTTTTTCTAGTAATATTTACATGCTGCAAACTCGTAAATGTTGAAAGTAAGAAAACCACAGGGCACACACACTCACACAATCACGCTCACACCTTACGCAGCCAATTTAGAGTCGCCAGTTAACCTACAGTGCATGCTTTTGGACTGCGGGAGCGAACGGGAGTACCCAGAGGAAACGCACGCGAACACAGGGAGAGAACACAAACTCCACACAGAAAGGCCCTACGGCCGAACCGGGGCTCGAACCCAGGACCTTTTTACTGTGAGGTGGCAGCGCTAAGTGAGAAACAGAGAAATCTGCCTTTGAAGTTGACTATCGCTTGGTGTGGTCGTGGCTATGTTCGTATTTACGGTAGCCTACGTTGCATTCACAGCCACACGGATAGCCTACCTGCGTTAGGTTAACTGAACTCGGGATATGAAGATGGATTCCGGAGAAATATCTTCACGCTAGTCAACCAGTGGATTTACCGTAAATATTGAAGTAGAGCGGTGAAAACAGAAACTTTTAACATTCTGCTGGAATTGAATTCCTCACCTCAAGAAAGTCAGGTTTTTAGGATGGAAAGGGTAAGTTTTTCAGCTAAATTTATCCACAACAGTACAGTATAGAACAAAAAATCCAAAATTTTATCCTACGCAACATAAACGGTTGTTTTTCTCGGAAACCTCCGTTGCGACAAGTGACTGGTTTTGCCGTGGAGGGTCACATTTTAAGTTTCACAGGAAAACATAGCAACGCGTGTGGTACGATACGTTGGGACGCGACCGGGTCGTACACATCTCCCGCCTTGTGAGATGCCTCGCTCCTGCCAGCGATTGACAGTTCAGTTGACTCGGTGTTAGAAAGCATATTTTTTCTGTTTTTGACTGCTGCTAACAATGTCTTAACTTGCAGTATTTTCAAATTACGACGATTTTAGCAAAATTCTGATCTGATTCTATAGGATTTCTGTAGCAAAAATAAACTGCAAACACTTTCCCCTTCTGCAGTTCTCGCTCCATCCTCATCATACCTCCTTCGCCTTAAACATAGGGTTCCAACATAAATTCATTATGAATTGGATGGGTAGTGCATGTTTTATCAAATTGAACTGATTACATAAGAACCTGAGCCGTGCACCCCTGTAATACGCCACATGCTTTATTGATGGCAGCTCCGGAACTTAATCTCTGTTTCTAATGGCTCCTTCATGCAAATGTCTGCCAGATTATGCTACTTCCCACTGGCCCTTGTTGCTCAGGTCTTATTTATATGCGAGTGAATATTAACATCAGCAAAAGGAGTTCATTATAATGAGGAGTTTGTGTTCCACATCTGCCTTGTGATGCTGGATTGTGATGTGCAGCATCCCTGTGATGAAATATACATGGATAAAATAAAAGATAAATGAACATAAAAATTAATAATCATTTTTTTGTTTGTTTCTGCTGTTCCCAAGTCAAACCTTCAGCGTGTGTTTGGAATACACAAGCCTTTCATATTTAATATACAGTATAGCTTCATTTATATTCTGTGTGTAAATGATCAGGCACCAGCTCTTATTCATTCATGAGGGAACATATGGTGTTTGCTTGTGTGTGTGTGTGTGAGAAGGTGAGAGACGCAGATAGAGAGGAAAAAATTGCTTCCTCAAGTGAAAGCTACAGTATCTCGGGGTCACCCTTTGTCCAGCACCTGACTTTGACCCTCCTAGGTAAAAAAGGACCTTCATCATTAGAAGGCAGGAGTGTGTGTGTGTGTGTGTCTCTCTCTCTCCCCTGTGAAGCCTGAGAGAAAGAGTAGGGGAAGAGAAGCACAGAGCTGGAGTGACAGCTCGTATGGGAACGAAGGCCTTGATCTGACGAGGAGGGATCTCAAGTGATGTGGGATGTGTGAGGGGAGAGGGAAAGAGCGAGGGAGAGAGAGAGAGAGAAAGAGTAGGGGAGAGAAAGAAGAGAGTTGCTAAAGGTTCCTCAAGAGGGTTGCGGGATCAGAGGAGGTTTGAAGCTGTTTCTCATTATAGATCCCCTACAGCGTTTTCATACTCACAGAGAGAGAGAGAGAGAGAGAGAGAGAGAGAGAGAGAGAGAGAGAGAAAGAGAATGAGAATCAGAGTGAATGAGTGAGTGAGTTTATTAAGACTCTTTTTTTTTTCCTTGCTGATAAGAGGGATGGTTATTAATAATTCCCATTAAATAAAGTATCAAGAAGTGAGAAAATGCACGGCACTGAACGATTCAGCACGTGACGAAACACTTCATCGTTACAAAAATGACTTACTATTCTCTCTTTGCAAAAATGGGTATTTTTTGACTAGCAGGTGTTTCGGATTGGTTACCGATAGGCTACCGTGCCCTTGCAGCTGCGAAATGGAGTCGGAAGATAAGGTCTACGTTGGAAGCAAGAATGAATTCATGGCCATATTTAGCAAGAATTTTGCCCGCTAGGTAGAACTACTAGCGCTTCTTGATCCGCCATGTTCTCTCCAAGCGCTAGCGTGGGAATCGCAGTGAAGAAGTCTCCCGGTGGAGTGTTGTGTTGAACACTATGTATGGCTATATGGATGGTCTGTTATCAGCAGTCATGACGATTATTTTTACATGAGGTAAACAGACACTTGCTGTCATGTCTACACCCCAGTTCCGGAGTGCATTTAGGAATACTAATGAGAAACAGCCTGTTCTGAAGGGGACTGAAATAGAGGGGTAAAAAGCAGCTGAAAACACCTAATCTGAGAGGTATTTACAGCAAACTACTTCAGAGACAGCAAACTACTTCCTACTTTAGCAGAGCTCATAGACCTGATTTAACTTTATGAAAAAATGTTTAATATGTGACCTTTACGTGTTACTTGATGAATGAACTGAAATGGAGTTAGAGCTACTATATTAAAACAGTAGCTTGGCTGTAGTTTAGCAGCTTTTAATCATAAGTAAAAAGCTACTGTTTGATGGTTGGTCGACGTTCGCCCAGATCATCAGATGTGAATGTGAATATTAATCCAAAATCAGCATCATAAACTTATTAATGTATCTTACATGTTTAGATCTCATCCTTACTCTCAGTTGATGATCATTATCTCTGTCATCCTCTCTCTCTCTCCCTCTCCCTCTCCCTCTCTCTCTCTCTCTCTCTCTCTCTTTCATGTGCGTGATGTAACTGCAGAGGCTGTACAGACGTGTTGTGTTGCGCGCTCTTCGTCCTCGTCATTCTCGGCTACACGGCTCTGGGAGTGGTGGGTGAGTAACGCTGCTTACTGCCACTTTCATCATCAGCAGTTTTCATAAACGGGGCTGTTTCATTCATCGATATCACACACACACACGCACACACACAGATGGTGTTAAAAACGCCACAGTCTGCAGTAATGATGTGGGTTAATGACGGGCAGCAGCTCCACATCCTACACACAGACACTGCAGACTGATTCACTGTGGCTTTGGGTGGAAATGTGTAAGTGAGAAGCTTTTTTGGAAGTCGACTGACTCAAACCCTAACCTCGGACTCATCCAGGAAGTAAACCTGCACGTTTACAGCCATCGCGTTAGACGTGACGACATTGTTAGCAGCACCAGCTCTAACAGGCACCGGCACTAAAGCTGTGCGCCTGTCTAATTAAGACATTTCACCGGTGACAAGCTGAACTTTACAAGAGGTTACGTGCTGCTGTTAGTGGTGATCACTGGTACACATCAAATACACAACCACCGTGAATCAGTCAGAGCTTCACATATCCTCTCTCTCCCTCACACACTCACACACACACGTATACCCACATCTTGCTGTCTTTGTGAGGTCCTTCCATTGGCTCCCATAATGACTAGATGTAAATAACAATACAGCTATGCCTCTACTCTAACCCTACCCTTCACCTCAGTAACCAAAAGCAAATGTTTTTCAAATAAAAGCTGGAACCCGACAAAGTTCCTAAAGCTACCAGTGAGAGAGAAAAAAAGTGGGTTTCGTGAGACATTTCGAATTTATGTACAGGGTTCCCACGGGTCCTTGAAATCCTTGAAAGTTTGTGAATCTGAACAAATAAGTTCAAGGCCCTGGAAAGTTTTCGAAAACGGGCATAAAAAGGCACCGTCCTTGAAAGTCCTTGAATATTTTTTTGGAATTGAAATTTCATGGATGACGACCGCTGTTAACATGTTATTATTTTGCCACCACAAGTTTGTTTAAATCTATGCCTACGCCGACTTTTAATTTGCAAAAGTTCGTTTGTTCTTCTGTACATTTTCGACACTACATTCTTGTGTTTCCTGTACGTAGTCAACGTAACATGTGCATAGCCGCTTTAGGTGCAACCAGAGTTACGCTGAGTGGGGGGAGTGGTTATCATTCTGAACATCTCACATTATTTCAACTAAAATTCCATAAAACAGTCATGTACATCCTTAATGTATGTAGCGTGGACATATCTATGCATTGTGGATATGAATGTAGGCTATGAATAATATTGACTTGAATGTAGGTTATACATTCAGTCCACTTTCTTGCATTGATTTTGTCCCAACAACTTCTGTGCCATTCACAGTCTTTTATTGAATTTGCATCTAAACATATTCAGCGGGAGCAGTAGGTAAATGCCGCCGCGTGTGGTCTTTGAATTTGAGAATATTGGTCCTGGAAAGTCCTTGAAAGGTCCTTGAATTTGATGTTAACTAAGGTGTGGGAACCCTGTATGTATTAATAAAAATAATGTATGTCTAGTTGCAAGCTCACAAATATGTCCTCATAGCAAAGACCTAGTCTAAAGTAAAGGGTTATAAATTCCATGTTGCTATCTGAAGACAATAAAGCCATTGAGGCCACAGTCAGTATAATTACAGTCAAGAAATATTTGTGTGAGCACGCATTACACTTTCACATGACCTCATGAAAACATCTCATGCTCATGTGAAAACATCTTGTGCGCATGCAAAAACTTTCATTGTGCACAATAGTTCCTGACGCTCGCGCAAGAACATTTAGTGCTCATGTGAAAACAGCTTGGGCTCATGTGAAAACATTTGTGCGCACAATCATTTTTCACCCTTACGTGTAACGTTGTGCTCATGCGAAAATTTGTGCTCACGAAAACATCCTGTGCTCACACAAAAACATGTACATGCAATACTGAACAATGCTGTGTTCATGCAAAAACATCACATGTTCACAGCAAAGTATCCGAAAACATCCCGTGCTCATGTGAAAACACGTTGTGTGTGCAAAACGGGCCTGTGTTTATGCGAAAACATCTTGTGATCGCGCAAAAACGTATTGTGCACTTGCACTACTTTCTTGCAAAACTCAAAACACAAAACTTTAGGAGCTCAATGGAACTCACTAAGCCACAAACATCTGACCTCAGTATGGACGCTGCATTAATAACCTTGATTAATGAAGCTGCACTTTTTGGGTATACAGTCCCGGTCTGTAACACATCTGCTGTCAGACAAACTCTGTGTGTGTGTGTATGTGCGTGTGTGTGTGTGGACATGTATTGTGGGGACCTTTTTGTCCCCTAAACCACTTTTATCTGTTTTTTGGGCTTTGTGGGGACATTTGAGAGGTCCCCATGAGGAGAAATGACTTTATAGAAAATGTGCTTGTTTTATTTGAGAATCTAAAAGAGGTAAAGATGTGCTTTTGGTTACTGAGGTTAAGCAGGGTGTCCGCGGGGTTTTAAAAAGTATTAAAAGGTGATAAATCAAAATTGCCAAATTTAAGGCCATTAAAAGTGTTAAATTTGGTTTTAGAGGTATTATTTAAAAAAAAAAAGGTATTATTTTTTCAGACTTTGAGGTTTCCTATTTTGAGTGAAATTCTATCTGCTTAAGGTTTATGGCATCACATCAATGCCAAAACTAGAGCGCGCAAAATCGCGGGCGTCTGTCCCCAATTCAGCATAAACACAGATACACAAGTCAATCACAAGACCAGGAGCCATCGGCCAATAGGATTCGCAGGTAGAAGCTGCCAGAACCTACCCACTTTCAAACCGTGCGCACAGAAATCGCCGGTAATCTACTTTGCGCGTGAGGACATTTAACACATCGAGAGGAAAAAAGACATTCGCGAGAGGAAAAATACAGTTCCCTCGCAATATGATCACAACCGCGCACTCGATTCTTAATTTTGTGCTCTCGAGTGTCACATTTGCACGTGCGACTTTGAAATTTACGCCCACGAATTTTTTGCGGAAAGCTATTTTGCGCACGGCAAACATTCTAATATTAGCTAGTAGCCACTTGCCGCTTCTAGTTTTTCACAAACGGGAAATGGGGAAATGTAAGTTTAATAGAACTTGGCTTGATGACCTGTCATTTAAAGACTGGCTTAAGCCGGTCATGGGGAATGACCGGGAACCATTCTGCAGTGTGTGCAAGAAGATAATAAATTCAACCTGGAACGGCGTTACCGCGATCAAATCGCACAGAGAATCCCCAGTCACCAGCAGCGTATTCGCATGCGAGGGGAGCAGTTCCCTATTTCGTTGTTCTGTGATGCTACACGGACCAGGGGAAATGTAAACTTAAGGTCAGCTACGAGCACAAACTCTGCCATCACACCACCTCAGCAGCAAACTAGTGCCACTAGCACCACGACGGCTGCAGGACACAGACAGCAGAGCTTACTGTTACCAACGTCAGCTCTCAGAGCTGAAGTTCTCTGGTGCCTGAACACCGCAGCCAACCATCACTCATACAATTCGAATGAGGATATTGGGGAACTATTCGAAAACATGTTCACTGACTCCGAGATTGCTAAAAGTTTTGCATGTGGCAAGGATAAGACTGCTTGCATCATTCGATTCGGCATTGCGGGTGGGACTAAGGGTTATGGGTAGGGTTAAGGGAAAGACGCTAAAAAAAAGGCCGCTGCTCGATGTGTTGATGGTTGTAAAAAATATTGTGGAGGTAGTAAAAAAGGTAGTAAAAGACTCTTGGATTCCTGCATAAACCCTGTTAAGGTTAGGGTTAGGATTAGGTGTAGGTGTAAAATTATGTACTTTAGTTATTATGGGAGTCTATGGAAGGACCTCACAAAGATAGTAATACAAGACTGTGTGTGTGTGTTTGAGTGTGTGTGCGCTAGCTTGAAGTGCAATCCTCTTTGTTCATTCCACAGCCTAATCATCTCTCCTGCTTCACCTCAGTGGCAGATGGTCCATTAGTTCATTAGATGGTTTTTCTCTACAGATATTATGTGTAACTAAACACAGGAGCCTCCGTTTTCAAGTTTCTGGGTTTACCTCGAATGTAGATAATTACGACGGCGTATTAGGGCCATTGTATATTTAAAAAAATAAAACGGGGTTGGGGAGAGGGTAAAAGTTTTTTTGAGTTTTTTCTTGTATATTTACCACTTTAAGCTCAGAGAATATCCGACTTTTTCTTCTCTTAAATTTACTACTTACATCTCAGAGGATTTCAGAGTTTTCTTCCTTGCAAATTTATGACTTTACAATATCAGAGAATATTGGAGTTTTTTCTCGTAAATTTACGTCTTTATTCTCGAAAATTTGGACTTTATTTTCGCAAATTTATGACTTTACAATATCAGAGAATATCCGAGTTTTTTCACGCAAATATATGACATTAATCTCTGAATTTCTGACTTTTTTTCTCGTAATTTTACGCCCCTCCCCAACCTCGTTTTATTTTTTTATATATACAATGGCCCTAATAAGCCGTTGTAAGATAATAGGAAGCACGAACCACGCCTTGCAGTGAAATGATCTTAATACGTTTTTAGGATGATAATGATACACCTAAGGGTTAAAGTTTGATAGAATAGTTATAGTCCTATATAACGCCAGAAGTATAATATTGGGACAGCAGCAGACCAGCGTGCATTGTCATTATGGGCCAAGACCGATAGTGTATAAAAATAATAAAGCATCCCTACGCTAGTCTCTCCTTTAGTGATGTTTACAGACATTTGCTATGTAAATTCCATTCCAAGTCAATGCGGCATAGTGCATAGTCAAACTTGTTTAAAATATAGATGTCCAATTCAGTGATTAGTCAGCTAGACTCAGCACGATGTGCAAGTGATTCTAAAGGTAAAAGTATTAACCGCCGTTGTGGAGTTAATATTAAAAAGTTGATTAAAACTGGCTATATTTATCACTGATTGATAAATGCTTAAGCTATACTTGTGTGTGTGTGTGTGTGTGTGTGTGTGTGTGTGTGTGTGTGTGTAGCGTGGTTACATGGTGACCCAGGAAGTGGTCTACCCACCGACAGCTACGGTCAGTTCTGTATGGCCAACAGGGGAACTCCTAATGCGTAAATTACAACATGTTCCTCAAAGGCCCATCACCTTGATGCTGAGGAACAGTTTGTGCTTCATGTCCTGTAAGACCTTCTAAAAGCCATTTGGACACTGACATAGTGTTGAATCTGAACAGTGAAAGTGAAACTTCAGCAAAGAGACCATCAGTTTAGTTGACAATTATTTATTTGATAGAACAGTTTTTACGTTTTCTTTAATGTGTATGTGAAAAGTTTGGAGGAAGCCCGCCGCTTGGTCGTCCGTTCACTTGTCTGTGAAGCCGGCAGATCTGGCTGGGAGACCAGGCAGGAAGGCGAAGGAGCATTCCCCGGGACCAGGACGGGGAGCTGAAGGTGGTGTACCGAACAGCTGTAATGGCAGAGAAGAAGGCCAGGATTACTGCTTATGTGTAAACCAGGAGCAATCACGATTAGTAGCGCTAAGCGCTCGTGGAATCTCCTTGTTTGAACTTTGTATTCACTTACATTGCACTAGATTTTTTCTCTCAAATATATTGAGTGTCAGTATGTACAGTGTTGGGAAGTAATGAGTTACATGTAACAAAATTATGTAATTTAATTACAAAATAAAAGTAATAGTAATCAGTTACATTACTTTGAAAAAATAATGTAATTAAATTACGGTTAACTTTCGAGGAAATATTCAGGATTACAATTTCGTTACATCTCAATATCTTCTTAGAAACATTGGCTATATGTTTAATAATACTATTGTTTTGCCATTTTTTCTTGTGCACAATATCCGCCATTTACAGCTGAAAGTCTGATACTATTCCGATATGTCTAATTGGTTCTGTTATTGTGTTTGAATTTGCAACACCCACTTGCTGCTGGATTTTAAAGAAGTTTGACGCTGATGTTAGAGAGTAATGCTGTAAGGTTAACCAGGTTTCAAAAACTGAAAATGGTTGACAGTTAAGAAAATTCATTCAAAATGTAGAAAAGTAATCAAATGTAATTGGTTACATTACTTTGTTAAAGTAATTGAAATAGTTGCACTACTATTACATTTTAGATAGGGTAACTTGTAATTATAGCATTACATTTTCCAAGAAATGGCGTAACCCAACTGATTATGTATTATGTAAGCCTTGCATTAAAATGATCTCATAATGTTGTAGAAATATTCGAATAATGGTGTACGTAAGGATTAAAAACATCTGTACAAATGCTGAAAGATAAATCAAAGCAAGTTTTTTTGTTCTTTGTTTCCCACAGAAATAAAGCCATATTGTTTTACTTTAATATACTGCACTGTACCAACAGCTGTCCTCATCAGCCTTCAGTGCCTACAACTCAGGTAAAGGGCGATGTCCACACCATATTTACTTCATGTTATTGAGACTCTATAACATCCTGCATAATTATGCATGAAAATCATTCTTTTAATCATAGTATCATTTATGTCCTTTGGAACTATAACACAAAATGTCTGGCGGGTTATAGATAAGCATACATTTGATTAATAGTTTTGAACATGTAATCACGGCGGCGTGTTTTTAGTTAAAACTTTAAGAGTGTCAAGCTCTGTAAAGAACTTCATGGATAATAATAACAAAGAAGAAGCCGAAATATAAAAGTTATGAAGTAAAATTAAATATGAAACTCACTCATGCAGTTACAGTTACAATTAATAATATAAATGCTTATTTTAAAACATATATGTTTCAAATGGTTTTCTATTTAAAAAAATTAATAATTAATGGTTACTACATCAGGAGTGCTGGAGTAAGCTTTCAGAAATGCCTCTGTTTTTAATTGATAAAAGAGTTCAAATACATAGAACAGCAATTTCATGTAGGCCACTGTTTAGTGTCATGTTAATCAACACCTGTTTTGTTTGTTTGATGTTAATCTGGTTGTAGATTTATTGTTATGCATGTGACTTTCACAGTGTGCTGAAATATGAACTCCAAGTTAAAAACTTTTTAAATGTTAGTGTTGAAAAGTAAATAAGCTGCAATGTTGTTTCCATGTATTATGTTGTGAATGATATAAATGATGATTTTCTCTGCATCTTCCGCAGCTGTGCGTGACTAAGTGCCCAGACAGGTTTGCCACTTACATAGACATGCAGTACAACTACAGCAGGAACCGGAGCTATTGGGAGTACTACAGGCAGTTCTGCAGGCTGGGCTTCGACAACCCTAAAAAGGTACTGACAGACTAAAGGCACATTTAAAAAGGAGAAGCTAAAAAATCTGGCTCGCGGCCATCACTGGCACGCTGTCACGATTTACCAACGCAAAGAGTGATGGTCAGATGTGGCCAAGTCACCATCCTGCTTCATCCTCCCACGCTGCAGAAGATACAGCATACAGCGCTAGACAGAGACAGACAGTTTAGTTACACACACTCACACACCACAAACACATGCATGTGTGCACAAACACTAGCTTTTAATGTGAAATTCTATGTACTGAAATGCACACTGGGAAACATTTCAACACACTCCTCACGGCACAAAAGTAATAATTAGGGCGTCATGATAACAAAATGCTCGATACCAATAAGCGAAATATGCAAAAACAAACCAATAAATCCTATCTATATTAACAGTCATTCATTTATTGATAACCCTTAAATGAAAAACGATTGACAAAAAGAGAACTGTGTGATTATGAAATAAATAGACCATCAAGAAAAACGGCATTATACAGTATATATACACACTGCCCTCCAAAAGTTTGGAAACGCCCCTGGCAAATAGCATAAATCCTCTCATCATTTTTTGGTGCAAATACATTAAAGTAACTTGACGTTATCTTTGGATACCAGCAATAATCATTTTATTTGATTACATAATAATGGCAATATATACTGTCATGGGCGTCAAAGTCAGACGTGCTCCTTTGTCAGCTGTGATGTCTGTTTACTGGTTTGAACTTGGCCCAGGTTTTTAAAATATTTTTGGGTCAGCACACCTTAGTAGCTTCAACAATTGATTGGTTCATTGTCAGCTCGGATGCCCAGATTATGCAAGAGCTGTAATAGCTGCTAATGGTGGATATTTTGATTCATCCAGAAGTTAAGTATTTTCTATGTATAAACCGTTTAATAAACTGTTTATGTAATAAAATATGTTTTCGTGGTTTGCATTGTCCCTATCCAGTGCAACCTTATCATAAATTAAAAAGGATTCATGGCAATACTGTCCAAAACCCCACTTTGACAGGGGCGTTTCTAAACTTTTGGAGAGTGTCTGTCTCTTATTTCAAATGTCCTATTTAATTATTTAATTTTTAAACATTTTGGAGTTCCACCAATTATCATTCAATTGCTGATATCTAACTACTAGTTGCTTCCCTTTTCCTTTTTGTCTGACTTTTATACTTAAGTAAAAGCACTTTGGGCTGCATTTGTATGTATAATTGGTGCTACTATATATTAATAAAAAAATAAAGATTATTATTATTATTATTATTAATATTATTATTATTATTATTATTAAACCCATAACATTCTTTTTAACTCCTGCAGTCTCTAGCTCAGGTACTCAGGGATGAGGACTGCCCGGCCATGCTGGTCCCGAGTCGACCCTGTGAGTCTCTCCTACCATCCCTCAGGCCTGTGTGAAGTTACTTTTTATACTTTTTAATATGACATGTGAGTGATCCTTTGTCCTTTTCCCTCAGTTCTTCAGCGGTGCTTCCCCGACTTCATCACCAGAAACGGGACTCTAACGGTGGCCAACAAAACAGATTTTAAAGACGGCCTCGGCAAAACCAGGAGCGTCATCGATCTGAGAGACGCCGCAAAGTGAGCACCACGACCACACATTTTGCCTCAAATCACCCCCTCCATCACAGCCAGTTTCAGATTTACTGCTCCCCCTGCAGGCCAGTGGGACACGTCAGTTTCTTGTCTGGCCTCCCGTTTAGATGAGTAGTTAAATATAAACTCTGAATGGTTGGATGCAGCAAAAAGTCTGTTAGGACTGGGTCATATGGAACAAAAATAATATCTCAGTATTTTAGGGTGAATTGCGATATATATCAATATCATTTGTACACAGTTCCTTTCTATGTCACGGTTATTAAATCTAGACAACTCTAGTTTTAGATATTCTGCTGAAAAATATGTAAAGGAAAAATATACTGTAAAATAATCATCTCTGAAAATGTCCTTTAAATTGTTTGTAACAGTAGCAAACTGGCAAGCAAGTAGCAAGTGGCACAGCTTTATGGAGAAAAGGATCTTGTAACACAATATCAAACTATATCGATATAAATGGTGGTGTTCTGTATTTTCAAGATATTGAAATTTTTTTTCAAATATATTAGTATACCTTAAAAAGTAAATATATTGCCCAGCCTTAGTGCCAGTCAAGGTCAGCGTTTGAATGATAATCTTTACACTGACATGACAAGAAAACATCAACTCTCACCAACAGCCGGAACCACTTCTGACAGCTGAAAATCGTCTTGATATGTATCTTGTTCTAAAAGCAGAATCAAGGACAATCACCAGAAAATGTCAGGAGATCAGTGATGGCAAATCACTTGCTGTGACATGATATAAATTTTTTTGTTTTTTGAAGACAGAACAAATGCACAAATGTAGGCTGTTATCATTAATTACGCTCTCTATTGCTGGTAAAAGCATGCTTGTGTGCATTATGCTTTTATCTTCAAATTATAATTTATATGCCAATTCATTTTAACAAAATCCAAAATGTTAACAAAAGTCAAATCTATGATTAGTTTGAACAGCCCTGCACTTCAAAACTTTAATTCTGGGTTTTCTAGCCTCTGCAGAAACTGACAGGGAAGAATTTTGTCAAGTCTACAGTATCAGATGGTTTGTTTTATTCTAAGATGGATTGCTCACCGTCTGTTCTTTCCCTCCAGGGGAGAGCGGCCGGCCCTGTTTGGGTAGGATACACAGCCTCAGCCGCCCGAACAGGGCCTGGGCTTTTACAGCTTGATCCTCTGATCAAACTGTGCATGTGTGCATGAGTTTACTACTCATACTGTTAAAGGTTTGCACAAATGTGCATGAAAACTACAAGTTTGGCAAACCACAGTGTGCTCCAGCAATCAGAAAGCTAAGGAGAAACCGTGAGACACGAACTCTGTATGGATTTTATGAAGCAGCCAAACTCTACTACTCTCAGCTTTTGGTAGACTTTAGTGAGAGTCTGTATTGCAAATATAGACTTTACTTTGGCGATGTGTGTGTGACCTTGAGTCTGTTCACCTTGAGTCTGTGTTTGGAGTGTGTTCTTGAATCTGGCTGGTGTGCGTTCTTCACGATAACCAGTATGCTTCTGTCCTGTAGTGGAGTCACAGCTATGCAGCAGGGAAAAGAAAGGTCTCCAGTCTCGTTTTGAACTTTTCAACTCCGTTCGCACTGCTAACCTCCCTCTCCCCCCACCTCTCCCACACTGTGCCCAGTTAGACTTCCTTTAACAGAACATCCGTACAACTAACAGAGTTTTTTAAAGTGCTTGGTAGTAGTTAAGAAGCTCAAAAATTTCAGTAGTTGAAGGAATTGCAGATAAACACAGTCAGAAGTCAACACACCAATTGTTCAATTGCAAAAATCTTAAGCCACCCCTCATATCTTAATATGTTGCTTCCAAAGAGCCAGACTTACTGTTCAATATGGTGTTGAGGAATAATATTCACATGCATGGCTGCAGTTGTTGCAGTAAATAAATCAATAAGTCAGTCAGTCTTTTTCCTAGCGAAATATGAAGAAATGAGGTGTAGCTGCAGACCTCTGGACAGTAGTGTATACTTTACAAAAAGTCATTAAATGATCATTTAGCTACATGTATCCAGTAACTGGAACTATACTGTGCTATACTTTACTATACCTTACTATACTATAGTAAGGCTTAGTTTTATTGTACTTACAGTGGGGTGTACGGTACTCCTCAGTACCAAACGTGGCTAAAACCATATTAAAGCTAACAGTACTTCACTGACTGCTTTCATTCTTACTTAGACATATTAGCCCTTTTGGAAGAAAAAACAACTTCTGTATTTGCCAGTAACTTCTAATGCTAAACCTACTCCTATATAGTATTTATCTGCTTTGGCACTAATGATTTTTCAGTTAGAATTTGTCAAGAAATGAAAGCTAATAGTGACTTTTTAGGCTTGGTCAGGAAGAACCTGCACTAAAAGTCTCCATTAGCTTCACTGACTGTTAGCCTTATTAGCATCTTTGGGCAGAAAGCCCCTCTAAAGTCTTTTCACACCGCTCCAACAAATATCTTCCACACCAGTGAAACTAGTCTGTTTTAAAGTAGTAGATTTTAGTAGATTCTGTAGAAATACACCACAAGCCAGGTGAAACTTTGGAAACCAAAGCTTTTCAGTTGCACACTAGCATGCTAGTCCAGCGTTAAAGTTTGCTGGTGTTGATTGGAATTTGTTGGGGAAGTGTTTAGTTCTGTAGGTTTAATGCTTCTAGATGCTTCTGCCGCTGACTATTGAAGCCTCTTTATATGTGACTCTGAACGGCAAAATCAGTCGCTTGTTGCAACGGAGGTTTCCGAGAAAAAGGACCGTTTATGTTGCGTGGGGATTTTTTGTTTTTAGTGTTTTGAAACAGTGGAAGGTCTATACTGTACTGTTGTGCATAAATTTCCCAGAAAAACTTACCCTTTCCATCCTAAAAACGTGACTTTCTTGAGGTGAGGAATTAATGTTAAAAGTTTCTGTTTTGACCGCTCTACTTCAAAATTTACGGTAAATCCACTGGTTGACTAGCGTGAAGATATTTCTGCGGAATCCATCTTCGTCTCCCGAGTTCAGTTAACCTAACGCAGGTAGGCTATCCGTGTGGCTGTGAATGCAGCGTAGGCTACCGTAAATGCAAACGTAGCTGAGACCGCACCAAGCGTCTGTGAGTGCTACGTCGCTAGTCAACTTCAAAGGCAGATTTCTCCGTTTCTCACTTGGCGTGACAGGAGAAACCCCGCTCCTTTGAATGTTGATATCTCAGTCATATGTCGTCCGATTCATTCCATATAGGTATCGTTTTGAAGCTTGATTTACGCCCTTTCATGAAAACACAATAACTCAATTTTGACAAAATTTGCGACAAGCGACTGGTTTTGCCGTGCAGGGTCACATACGCCCTAGTGAGCGGCCTGTAGCTTTTGTGTGCTGATAGTGTGTGTGTGTTCACACCTCACACATTTGAAGGTGACCCTTCTCAACTCCTCATGGCAACACTGTTATTCGCTTACAGTGGCATCGCCGGCTTGCTGGATGCCAAAGAGGTGGGCACTAAGATCTTTGAAGACTACGCCAGCTCCTGGTTCTGGATTTTAATGTAAGAAAAGATACAATGAAAACTAAATTATAGCTCCAACTTTGCTTTGCTATTTCATTTTGTAGGATGTTATTGTGTTTCATATTTAATGCTAACAAAAGTTATGTGTTCAGTTTTGGGGGGTGGGGCTGGGGGTTGCAACCTTATTAGTCATTTTCTTTAACGGTACCTGTCTGGGAAGTTATTCTCGTTGCATTTGGGGAAACCCCCTAGAGTCTGGAGTATAGTCTTAGGCATATGCTTTGTGAATAACTAGAGATGCAATTTGTTTTTGTGATGGTGTTTCAGAGGTCTGGTCATTACCATGGTGGTAAGTCTGCTCTTCATCCTCCTGCTGAGGTTTACTGCTGGAGTTCTTCTCTGGTGCGTCATCTTTGGTGTGATTGCTGCAGTGGGCTACGGTTGGTGTCAGCTCAGGACACACACACGTTTACTCCTCTATACTTTTGTGGACATTCCTTAGACGTAATTGTGATTGTAACTAAATAACCATAACCGTTAACAAACCTTACCCTAACCATACCACCAGTAATAAAACTGAAATATTAGCAGATCCTGATCTACAGATGTAGAGTCTGCAATTTGTCCCCAAAAAAGGTTAGGAATACCATCCCAACCCTTTTTTTCTACAGTTAACTCCCCACAATGTTTCTGCAAGTCATGTAGTTTGATAAGAACATTTACCTTTATGCTTGACTTTGCTCATATTTTCTGATACACACATGAGGTAAAGATAAACATTAATAATGTCTTTCTCACCGTTTACCCTCTCTCCATTAGGAATCTGGCAGTGTTACAGCGAGTTTGTAGTGCTGCGGGAGAAGCCCAACGCCGACGTCACTATTTCTGATATCGGCTTTCAGACGGACTTCAGGGTTTATCTGCAGCTGAGTCAGACCTGGCTGATATTCAGTATGCGTTCATGTATTATGATTGGAAGATTGTATTCTGGGTGTAATTAGCTGTGGGTAATAATTTGTGATTAGTTGTTCAGAAATGTAAAAGGAAATAGACATTTTCCTGTTTGCCAGAAAAGGTTAATTTGAGTTGTTCAAATAGACAAACATAGTAATATAGTAATAGCATTAGCACATAGTGATGGTAGTATTGGTTTTGTGTTGGTGGTTGTAGTGATCTCCCTGGCGGTGATTGAAGCTGTGATTATTCTGGTGTTGATCTTCCTTCGGAGCCGAGTCCGTATCGCTATAGCACTGCTGAAGGAGGCCAGCAAGTAAGGTCTCCATCCTTATAGCACACTCACAAAGAGAATCATATAATTAAATAACTCTTAATATGATTCTCTCTCTCTTTCTCTCTTTCTCTATGTTCCCCTAGGGCAATCAGCTACATCATGTCCACTTTGTTTTATCCCATCATCACCTTCCTGCTGCTGGCAGTGTGTATAGCTTACTGGGCGATGACTGCTCTGTATCCTCTTTGATTAGTTGTATTTGTGTGTTTCTCTGTTGACAGTTACAAAGCTTTCACTGTCCTTAACCTGAATTTATAGTTTCTTGGCGTCATCTGGCGATGCTGTGTATAAAGTGATCTCTACACAGCCCAACTGTAAATATGCAAACATCACCTGCAACCCGGAGGTAAAATTCAGCCCGACTTACATTTTCTGATGTCAAAGTTTTACTGTGTATGAACACATTTAATTGTCTTTAGTATATTTACATGTACATTTAAGGCATTTAGCAGACGCTGTTAACTAGGTGCGCGTTTCCCAAACGTATAGTTGCTAGCGTATTGCTAACTAAGTTAGCAACATTATGTTAGCTGCTAATGTACACTGTTAGTTGCTAATGTACACTATGTTCACACTAGGATACACTAGGATTCAAACCCTGCCCCCTCTTTATTTCTTCAATTTTCCACCCTTTCATAAAATGGCAAAATCAACACTTCAGCTTAAAAGTAAAACAAATCAAGTAAAGTCATACAACAAGTTGTCTACATTCACTACAATTTGTTGGAAACTGATTGTTTGAGATACATAAAAAAAAAAAAAAAGTTTTTAAGAAAACCTGTTTTGTGTGTTTGCGTCTGCACCTTGTTCCAGACCTTCAGTAAGTCCAACGTTACTAAGCTGTGTCCGGGCTCTCAGTGCACCTTTGCGTTCTACGGAGGTGAGAGTGTGTACCATCGCTACATCTTCATCCTGCAGATCTGCAACCTGTTTGTCTTCCTCTGGCTGGTTAACTTTGTCATGGCGCTGGGTCAGTGCACGCTGGCCGGGGCCTTCGCCTCGTATTACTGGGCCCTGAAGAAGCCGGCAGATATCCCAGCATGCCCTCTGGCCGCCTCATTTGGCCGGGCCTTAAGGTATGACCTCTAGAGCATATCTCATTTTAAATCTTTATTTTATTTGAATTTTATTGAATCGAACTAATTGATATCTCTTTCTTCAGTCTGAGTGTGGAGCTGTTTCTGATATGACTTAATATCAACTTTAATATAAGTATACAGTTTGTTCATGTTAGTATGTAGTGTGTGTTTGATAAGGTTGTATTATGTGCTGCAGGTATCATACAGGTTCTCTGGCCTTTGGGGCTCTGATCCTCTCCGTGGTTCAGTTCTGCAGGATCATCCTGGAATATCTGGATCACAAACTCAAAGGTCAGTAACACAGGACTACACAGTTTCAGTCTGCAGTCACTCAGCTGAAGGCTTTCTTTGTTTCTGGGATGTGACTAGGGATGGGAACCAAAACTCTGTATTAAATTATTAAAGACTGAAATAAGCTCTGACGTTATCGGTACTGCTTTTGGAACTGGAGAAATCGAGATAATAGAGTTATTATTGCTATAAAAATATCTGACCAGCTCCATTAATGACATTAGATAGTAGTCTGACACATTTTCACTATTTCGCATCCAGAAGCGCTCTCTCCCTCTCTCTCTCTCTTTCTCTCTCTTTCTCTCTCTTGCCTTCTCTCTCCCTCTCTTTTTTTCTCTCTCTCTCTTTTTTTTCTCTCTCTCTCTCTCTTTTCTTCTCTCTGTCTCTCTCTCTCTCTCTTTCTCTCTTTCTCTAAGGGCCAGAGTTTTAGCTGCCTCAAACACATATTTTTTAAAACACCCTCCAAAGTGAAGATTTTTCAAAACACTGGATTCTGTTACTCGTGTAAACGAGTAAAACAGTTTTCTTAAAACAATGACATGTTTAGTTCTATTGTGCATATGCCTTAAATACCTTAAATTCCTATCATACCACAAATGACTATGGCACAAAGAAGGCTACTCTACTGTATTGTGAGCCACGCTAGGCATGTTGCCTGCTGTTCACTGATGGAAAAAAAACATGACACAGACAAGTGGTAAACATTTGAGTTTTGAATCATTTTGTGTTGTACTGTGTGTGGAGATTTTTAAGCGATTGTCATGTAAAAACAATTTTAAAAATAAATGCATAAAAAAATGTGCATTTAAAAAAAATATTTGCATACCTGTAAACAGGCTTTTTTTTTTAAAATGTGTAAACACAATTAAAAAAAGAAACATAGAAAATGTGTTTATAAAAATATCCACATACATGTGTAAACAGGCCCTCAGAGCCTGCATTTGCGAGAATTAAACGTTTAGAAGTGTGGCTTTAGTCGACACTGACAATTCTTATTATAAGTGCATCAGGTCGTAGGCATGAGCAGTCTCTTAGAACATTTAGTGAACACCCCTCACATTCAGATGTAGCAATGCGCAGTTTTTGACTGCTGAGCTTGTAGTTAATCTGTCCTTGCCCCAGATGTCTTATTTCTACTAGCAGCCCGGAGAACTCACACTTCTAAAAGATTACTTAACTAAAATGCGAATGTGTGTTAAAAACTAAAACAAGTATCAGTAAGCTGACTGTTACGGGTGTGTGCATGGGTAAACTCAGTCCTTCGATGGTCATCATCTAAACAGTTGTCCAGAAAATGTCCAATTTAAGGTTCAATGACTCAGCAATTTGTTAAACACATTAAATATTGTGAGAAAAACTGCAAAAACATGTATTTTTTTTATTTTTGAAATAAAGACAGCACACTGGCGTTCATGTACACCATGTTCTCTAAAAATTACAATAAGAAAACCTTTTTAAGACTGATAAGCAGTACTGCTAAGACTAGTAGTAAAAACTTTAACCATCCTTATCCCTAGATGTGACACAGCTATAGTCAGTATTTTTTTCTTGGGAGTAACACAGCTGTAGCCTCTCTTCGTTTTGTGGAGTGGCACAGTCATATTCACGCTTCCCTTTTTTTTGGAGAGACACAACTGTCGTCATACTTTCTTTCACTGGAGTGACTCTGAGCCGTAGAGCTGAAGTGTATTTGGAGTGCAGAAGTGCAAAAAAAGGCAAAGTGTGTGCCCTCTCCTGAGGGACTGGAGATAATGAGCAGTGTTTTCCTGACTTCCTGTCTGCTTCTTCCCAGGTGCTCACAACAAACTGGCGCGCTTCCTGCTGTGCTGTTTAAAATGCTGCTTCTGGTGCCTGGAGCACTTCATCAGGTTCATGAACAGAAACGCCTACATCATGGTGAGACACACACACACACACACACCCCACTTTACTCACAGATATTATGTAACTGACAAAAGGTTTGGTGCTGTTTTATCTAACGTTGTTGTTCTTCCTCAAGGGGGGCTGGATGTAGTTTGTTTTTTTGTTCTTGCTTTACTTCGCTCTCTCCATATCGGGACTAAGTGAGGTGAATCAAATGCGTAAGGGAGGAAGAGTTGAGAGAAAAAGTACTTTTGTGACCTCTAAACTGCGAGAATGGGGATGTGTTAACCAGTTGTGCCGTCAGAGTGTGTATGTGTGATGCAGCTCAGTACCAATGTGTGCCCATATGTGTGGAAAAGACCAAATTGTTTTTATCCTTTAATCACTACTTTCTTCAACATGGATTAAGCCTAGTCTTGGACTAATTTGCAGTATCAATGGAGATCCATCGCTAAAACTCAAAGCTAGTCTAGGCTTAAGCTTTAAGGAGCTGTATGTAAGATTGTGGCCGAAACTGCTACTGCAAATTCAAAATACTGTAGCGTGTTGTTTCCCCCCCCCCCCCCCCCTCTCGAGGTTGCTAGATAGGTTGGCGGATCCTCATATTTGGCCAATCTAGTGTCTAATGTTACGTTTGGTATTGCCATACTTAGTGTGCTAACGTTTGCACTGTTACCACACTGTCTCAGCGTAACATGAAGCTGACGTTAGTCATCACAAGTCACCGTTTTTGTTTCTCAAACTATTCAGACAGTTCGATGACCCACCTGCACACGAGCTACAATCTGTGATCGAACATGAATAACATTATTCACCTGTTGAAAAGATTTAAACTACTCATCCCTACGTCTAGTGGTGATACAAGTTATCCAACCTTGACTAAATCTGACCTGTCCAGGAGAAAATTAGCCGCTTCAGCATCTACCTTCTCCACTTCTTCTCCGCTTTCAGCCGTCTCCATCTTTCAAATGCATCTCCTACGCTGATCCTCGTTTTGTTTCCGCTTTGGTCAAAACGTTTTTGAGAGTCATAGCGAGACCTTTTAGTCTTAGTAACGTCAGACATTCGTAATCAAGAATGCTTGTAGCTGCAGCTCAGTGACAGCTGGTAACCTGGATGCCGAAATGCTACTGACTTCGTGATTGGGAGATAGCGCTGGGTGGCGCTACAGATGAAAACACAAAACCAAAACATAAACACGATTTACGTGCTGTCCATTAAAATTTTAAATGTGAATATTCTGGCTGTACTAATTTTGTCAGTGAGATCAATATTTCAAACGATCCGGTACCTTATTCCTTAATCTCTGGTGACATATTAGGTTCATTTTATGATTATTGAAAAGTGAGTGATTATTTTTCATTGTGAACACACCACAGCACACAGTGCACCACAACGAAATGTGACTTCTGCATTTGACCCATCCGTGAAGGAGCAGTGGGCAGCTAACAAGGGCAGCGCCCGGGGAGCAGTGCTTGGGGACGGTACCTTGCTCATGAGTACCTCAGTGGTAACTTTACCGGCCCTGGATTTGAACCTGCGACCTTCTGATCACGGGGCCAACACCCTACCGTTACGCCACCAACTGCCAATTTACTCACCATAATTTTTTTATATATAGGTCCTTTTGCTGTAGTTCGGGGAAACTGGCCCTAAGTGTTTAGTTGCCTAATGAACCCTTAAAAAACCACAGAATTGTAAAATGTGAATAAAAAAAAGCTAAAAGAGTAACAGGACAGATTTTAACATATCTGTGTAAGTTAGGGACGCATGATTCAGAAAATCTCACACTTTGATTCCATTCCGGTTCTTGGGCTCAAGATTTGATTCAAAATTGATTCACGATTCAAATAAGTCAAAGTAAACTTTATTATCATCTCTGCTATATACTGTACAGATATACAGAGACGAGACGATGTGACTCCAGTTTTCATAGTGCACTGAAAACACTGAATTCGCTGGAACGCTGTTAGCCGCTGCCTGCTTGTGGCGCCGCCGGAAGTAGTCGGAAGCGATTCACAATTCATGAATTGATTTTTTTGAATGCATGACTCGATCCAATTTGATTTTTTTTGCACATCCTTAGTGTAAATATTGACACTTAAAAAAATTTTAAGTTAGAAATGATAAATTGTTATTAGAGGAGTTTGGTGAATATTTATCGTGTTTGCACTCCACTATAGAGCCCCTAAAGAGACCAGTGAGCGGAAAACACAAGATTTGTTTTGCCTGAGCACAGAATGTTTTTGAGTGAGCACAAGTCGTTTTTTCATGAGCATGCAAAATTATTTCCGGTATTCATATATTTACAGTACTGTGCAAAAGTTTTAGGCAGGTGTGAAAAAATGCTGTAAACAAAGAATGCTTTCAGAAATATAAATAATGATTGTTTATTTTTATTAATTTACAAAATGCAAAGAAAAATCTAAATCAAATCAATATTTGGTGTTACTACCTTTTGCCTTCAAACCAGCATCAATTCTTCTAGGTACACTTGCACAAAGTCAGGGATTTTGTAGGATTATAGTCATATTATTTTGTAGTCATTATATTATTTTGTAGGATTATAGGATTATAGATCTGTGGTTAGTTCTCCAAGATGTTTGGAACAACCTACCAGCCGAGTTCCTTCAAAAACTGTGTGCAAGTGTATCTAGAAGAACTGATGCTGTTTTGAAGGCAAAGGCTGGTCACACCAAATATTGATTTGAATTAGATTTCTCTTTTGTTCATTCACTGCATTTTGTTGATTGATGAAAATAAATGATTAACACTTCCATTTTTGAAAGCATTCTTTGTTTACAGCATTTTTTCACACCTGCCTAAAACTTTTGCACAGCACTGTATGTGATTTTAAGTAAGTGATTATTTGTCACTGTGAACACAGCACAGCACTACAGTGAAATGTGACCTCTGCGTTTGACCCATGTGTGAAGGAGCAATGGGCCTCTTTTCGGCAGGTTCGGGTAGCAGTGCTTGGGGACGGTGCCTTGCTCGCGAGTACCTCAGTGTTACCTTTACTGATCACCAGGCCAACTCCATTGAATTAATAACCCTGTACTTTAGACTTGATCTTTGCTGTCGTTTGTGTGCTTGAAACTACATATTGGTGCGTCACTTCCGGACATCATTTGAAATACGTTTCAAGCTGAAAAACATCTTTTGCTCAAACAAAAGCATCTTGTCCACACACAATCCTTATAATATGCAGTTTAACAGAAATCTGTTTAACTGTTGGGATGGTTAATAACTCGATGATCTTAAAGAACCCCTGATGGTGTGTATGTGTGTGTTATTGCTGTTTCTTGATCATCACTGTGGTGTTGAATCTGCTCAGGTGGCGATTTATGGAAAGAGTTTCTGCACGTCAGCGAGAGACGCCTTCTTCCTGCTCATGAGGAATGTAGTGAGGTATGAAACACACACACACGTACACACTCACACCACACGATGGAGATCACAGACTCGCACATCACATGCGTCAGGCTCTCTGACATTTATCCCGCCATCCTGATGACGTTCTAATCTCTTTGCTGCCATCTGCACTGCTAGACACACCATGAGTTTAAGCTAAACTCAGTCTCAGTACAGACTACGTTCATTTGTACTTATTCCAGAGACACTCTTAAAGTGTGTAAAGTTAGTCTCATAGTGGTCTCTAATGAATATGAATGAACTCAGGTCAGCTCTTCCTTGTATAATGTGTGTGTGTGTGTGTCGTATCTCAGGGTGGCCGTGCTGGACAAGGTCACAGATTTCCTGCTGTTCTTGGGGAAGTTACTGATATCAGGGAGTGTAGGTGTGTATCTCTTTCTCTGTCTCTCTTTTTACTTATTTTCAAGCAATAAATTCTCCATCAAACACTGCTGTTGATATTATTATTATGTGTGTGTGTTTTTGTGGTTTTTATTATTGTAATTTTTTATTTATGAAGAAATATACTACAATAATAATCTTAATAATTAGAAGCAGAACAACAATATCATTGACAATAATAATAAATAATATGTATTAATATTATTATTATTATTATTAATATTATTATTATTATTGTGTGTCCATATGTTTTAGTAGTAAATAAGCCATTAAATTTTGTTTTACATAATACATTCAGGCATCATGGTCACCAAGTGCTGGACAGTTCAAATTAAAATTAAATGTTAAGGTAAATCTAATCAGAAACAAAAAGAATAAACCGGACACCAATTCTTGCTGTGCATTTTAAAAACCTAGTGTTAGCATTGTCAGTCTGGCGAGTGTCAGGTTCTGCAACCTTTCTTCTAAAGTTCTCTGAGCTCTCATCCTCCTCTCTTTCAGGCGTTCTCGCTTTCTTTTCTTCACTCATAAGCTGCCAGTTATTCAGAGGAAGTTCCATCGCTAAGTGCTACTGGGTCCCTCTGCTGGTAGAGAGAGAGATTTCAGTACACATAACCCTGACCATCCCCGGTTCTCAGGTGCTTAGCCCAATGCCCTAACATTGGATTATCTGACCATTCTCTTGCAGGCGGTGATCTTTGGGTCTATCTGGTAGCCCATGGGTTTTTGCGTCTACTCCGTAATGGACCGCTGTTCCTCTGCTTCTGTGAGTATCACATTTACACTAGACGGGAAAAAGATGATTGTATGTAGAATGGGGGCAAACTTTCAGATAAAACTGGGTTTCTCCAAAAAGAAATACAAAGATATGGATAAGATGCTTACATTGAATCATACCGAGTTTTGTTTTTCTTAATTTTCTTATTTTATTAACCTCTGTATCTCAACACATTCTATATGAGACAAACATTGCTGGAGTGGCAGAAAAACATGGTATTTACATAGATATTACTACTTCATAATGGTTCACTCAGTTAGCTTTGTCTGATTAGGATTAACAAATGAGTATTGTTAGTAGAGCCTTGATACTGATTTTTCAGGGATGTTATCGATACCGATTAAAGCTAGTTACCAGGGCAGATAACCGATATGCAAAGAAAAAAAATCTCTGTCAAAATTAGATTTTCACACACAGCAAGCTCACCTGAAACTCTCCTCTCCCCTCTTCCTCCCCTTCTCGGAGTTTCACGCTTTTTTGTACAACAGATATTTTCTGTAAAGAGCAAGATAACGTGCTATGTATCTAAAGGCCTTTCGATTTTCCTTCTCATAGTCTCTACTGTATGTTATTTCAGGAGAATACATTAAGAATCGTATCGCGTGACCCTCCGGCAAAACCAGTCGCTTGTCGCAATGGAGGTTTGTGAGAAAAACTGTTTATGTTGCGTGGGGAAAAATTTTGGATTTTTTGTTTTTAGTGTTTTAAAACAGTGGAAGGTCTATACTGTACTATTGTGAATAAATTTAAGCTGAAAAACTTTACCCTTTTTCATTCCTAAGCGTGACTTTCTTGAGGTGAGGAATTCAATTCCAGCGGAATGTTAAAAGTTTCTGTTTTGACCGCTCTACTTCAATGTTTACAGCAAATCCACTCGTTGACTAGCGTGAAGATATTTCAGAATCATGTCTTAGGTCTCCGAGTTCGGTTAACCCTACGCCCGGTAAAGCTATCCGTGTGGCTGTGAATGCAGCGTAGGCTACGTAAATACAAAGCGTAACGCGAGAAACCGAAACCAAGTGTCTGGAAGATGCTACGGCGATAGTCAACGTCAAAGGCAGATTTCTCTGTTTCTCACTTGGCGTGACAGGAGAAACCCCACTCCTTTGTGATATTGTTGATATCTCAGTCATATGTCGTTCGATTCATTCGATATAGGTATCGTTTTGAAGCTTGATTTATGCCCTTTCAGCAATTTTAACTCAATTTTGAAATTCCGACAGCGACTATTAGTTTTTGCAGAGTGGAGGGTCACAAATGGTGTTATTTGTATGAAAACAGGGATTTTATTGGTAGATATTTTACCATTGATAAAATACTGTGCTGATCAATAGCGATACTGGTAATATTATAACATCCCTAAAGGAGATTACAAAATTGTGCAAGGCTTTTTCTGGACTGACTTACACCCTTAATGCTTTTACACGCTCATATTTGAATGGAAACGTTCCTCTAATCTGGGAATGCAAGTGTACATTTCCTTTTAATTGCTTAATTCTTTTCACTAAATCTACTGTCTTCTTTTCTACTCTCATCTTTCTTCTTCCTTTTCCTCACAATATATGCTCTGCTCTCATCTCGCTCCTCTCTACACTGCTGTAGGCGTGGTTTAGAGTGAAGATCTGAGAAAGCAAGCGGCTCTCCTTCCAAACCTTACTTCGCCTGCAGCCTTCTAAAGTCCTTAAAGCTGATATCACAATGTCAAAGCAGCACGCTGGGTCATGAGACAAAACTCTCTTTCTCATTATATCTCTGCCTCTCCTCTCTCTCTCTCTCCCTCTGTGCTCTTGGACTCGTTTGCCGGAGTGCTTTTACTTGAGTTTCTTCGTCTTCTGCTACTACAGAGAAAGCGTCTGCTAAGATTAATGGCTCAAGGCCAGAGTACAATTGATTTTCAGGATTTTTTTTTACCTGTGTCACATGTTGACTACTGCAGAGTCATGAAGGTTTTTTAACATGGAGCTCTGGTTTCTTATTCTCTGTGTTCTCTGCTAAACTTACTCGCTTTCACACCACAGAACAGACTCTCTTCAGTTCAAGGAACCAATTTTTGAGCACGTTTCTGTGCATTCCATCTAAATAAGCGTTAAATATGCATAATCGGTGGCATAATGAGTGTGTATACTGCAAAAGGCAGAAAAACTTGTGTAAAACATATATGTTTATAAATTCTTAGGTGTTTTTTCCTAACTGTCATAAAAGTCAGAATACTAATTTAGTAAAAGTATTAAAGTATCTAAAATGAACAGTGCTTAAGTATTAATTAGTTAGTAAAGATTAGTAAAAGTTAGTCATTCTTTAGTTTACTTAATAATTAATATTTTAGTTATGACACCAGTTCTCAAACTCCAAAAATGATATGGAACGGTTTTTTCTAAATCTTTGTCATGTTGATGTTAAATAACTTTGGGACATCATTTGGGCACGTTCTTCCAAATCAATGAATAGGATTTTGTATTGTCAGTTACATAAAAACCTGCAGGTGCTGATATCAGTATAATTTTTTTTTTGTAAACAAATGTGTTTTAGCTACTCTCACTGCAAGCAAAATTAAGGAACAAAATGAAAAGTACAACTGTCGTCAGTAGAAATGTGTAGTGGGAGTCAAATGTGTATTTACTCCCTACTGGAATTGTAGTCAGAAGTAGAGAGTGAAAGTTTCTGATATTTATAATACTTGAGCCTGCATTACAAAATGCTTAAACTAATATAATACTACAGTAAAAGTACACTTACTCAAGCTATACACCACTGCTGTGGCTAGACATCAGATAATTGCAGTCAGGGTTGCCCTCACTAATTGCAGTCAGGGTTGCCCTCATTCGCACATGGTTCCACATCTATGGAACGGAAACATTTGGTGAACTGGAGGCGGGCTGATCTGCATTGATCGTGAGAAAAAGGGCTAACTGTTCCTTCTCCTCGATTCTTGCCTTTTTGGAGGTGTTCCTTTGCATCTCGCTCACACTGTCTCTGCGCCTCGCCTTCTTTTCTTTTCAGTTGGTCTGTGTAATTAAAAGGTAAATAGAGTTCATCAGCCAGATAGAGTTTGTAGGACCAGGTCAAGATTAAAAGCCTGCGTGCTTTAGGTATGATCAGTTCTAGGGAGAAAAAAAAAATCCTCTAAACATTTTCCTGTTAGTCGTCATCAGCTTCAGGTCTGCAGTTGTCCCTAAAATAAATGAGTCTTATCCAGAGAGGATCACGATAGGGTAATATAGAGAAACCATCTCAGCGTGGGCCTGGAATGTTGTGATCAACAGACCAGAGTTATTTCAAGATTACTGGTTTTATGTAACACAAGAAAGATGTGAAGCAGTAATAATTAAGCAGTAGGGCAGTGTGTTCCAAAAGTCTGGGGAGACCAGCTTGAAAATCTGAGGAGTAAATAATTAAATAAATGAATATTGAATAATGGAAACAAATCTGTGGAAATAAAGTTGGCATTTTATATACATTGCAGCGTGGACAATGAAGTTAAATCAAGATTCTCCATTAAAGATTCTAGTATCTTAAATAATATTTAGGCGCTTATAAACTATACCCTTGGTATAGTGGAGCACTGTTAGAACAGAATAAGAATTTAGATGTTCACGTCATTTATACCAAAGTCCGAGTCAGAATCTCAGTCTTTGTCCCAAGTCCGGTCAATCTCAGAGTCTCTATTACGGCGTTGCCGCGTAACTTGCTCGCAGGAGGAATTACACCGAGCCTTAGCGTCAGGGCGTTATAAAACGGTACACACTTTTGCGATTAAAATAAGAGACTGGCGTATTTCTCCTTTTTTTCAGTGTGTTTTATGCCAGTACCTACTCTCGCTGTGGGGTGGAGGCCAGCCAAGTAGTGATTAAGTGGTTTTAGCTGTGGAAACGCTAGCACTTGGCCTTCAATATATATTGATTTTTCTAAAGTCAGTACATAAAATAAACTAGACTGAATCAAATAAATGAAGATAAACAATAATTACATGAAATACTTGATTATTTGCAGTCCCAAATCTCAAGTCTCAAGTCTTTGGAGGCGAGTCAGAGTGTCATTGTTGGTGCGATTTGAGTGCGACTCGAGTCCAAGTGTCAGCCTCCCGAGGTCCCCATCTCAGATGGAAGCAACCATTCACTGAAACTTGAGAACATCAGCTTCATTACACCAGCGTAAAATTACCTGCAAATATAATGTGGAATGAAAAAGGTTTTGACTAAAATGCAAAACAAATGTTTTCATCTGCGCTCTCAGATTTTTGGTCAGCAAACTCTAGATTTAGTAGATCCAGCACTTTAGGTCACTCTGTACAGTGGACTATTTAAACCAATTTACTAGTCCACTTTTTTTAGCGAATGGTCTCACTGTGTGGTATAAAATGCAGATGATGATTCTGACTAGGTGGTATAGATGGTTGTGGCGTATCTGAGGAGGTTACAGCAGATGCAGTATGTGCATGTTGAATGGAACGTGTACGAATTTTACGATGTTCTCCTGCAGTGTTTAGTATTTGTGCCTCATTTGGAACGAGGACAGGGTTTCTCTCCAGTGGCATTTCTGATTTTACACTTCTTTTTTGAAGTAACGTTTATTAAAAAAGGATGCCAAAGCCATTTTTTGAATAAATCTTTTTTGTATCATGTGAAACAGACTTGAGACTGTGTCTGCAGTGTAATGTTATGGGGACAATTCATGTCTTTTTATAGTGGGATGTTTTGTAAAAAAACAAAAAGAATAAATAAATGTGTTTCCTCCTTTGAATAAATACGGTTGCTGTGTTTTACTTATTTGCCTTCATTCTTATTTTTATGCATCACCAGCATAATGTCTGCATTGGACGATTTAAATTCCAAATTAAAGAGATATTTAGTAAAACACTGGAAAACTTAACCATGTGACCTGATGCTTACGTGTGATTGGCTGATGAACTCTGCGTGTGCCTTTGTTCTCAGTGGTGGATCTGGAGAGGAACGACGGCTCGGCAGCTCGGCCGTACTACATGAACAGTGCCCTGAAATCCATCTAAACAAGAACCATAAGGAGCCCTGCGAAGGAGAGATTGGAGGCGTACGTAAAAGTGATGTTGAGGAGAAGTTGGTTCATGTGGGATTGAGAGGAGTTATTCATTTCCCAAAAGATTTATCCGCTGTTCACCTGGGAGAGGTAGGCGGTTTCACCTGGATGGGAAGCTTATCACTGATCTCAAACTCTTATTACTGAGCGTTACATCTATAAAATGTAAAATGTTGTTCAGCTGAAATAAAAGGTATTTTACTACCTCCAAGTATTGAAACAGTTTCAAATATCACGAAGAGATCCAGGACAGGGAGCGGTTTTCATTCATTCATTATCCGAACTGCTTAATCCCAGTCGGGGTCGCGGTGGGAACCGGAGCCTTTCCCGGGAACTGCGGGGACCAACAATGTGGAGGCACCAACACACCACGGGGCACACACACTCGCGCAGTCACACTCTCATTCACACCTTACGGGGCCAATTTAAATTAGCCAATTACCCTATAGCGCGTACTTGCCCCCCGGACCAGTGTATAGTAACGAAATAATAATACTTCACTACTGTGCTCAAGTATGTTTTAGGAGTATCTGTGTACTTTTACTTCAGGTTATTTAATTTTGTCAACTTTCCTTTTTACTTCCTTCATTTCTAATTAATTGCATACTTTTTACTCGATACATTTCGTATGGTCGTTATTCGTTAAAAAATCTAATTAGATTTGGTGTTTTTTCTCTGCGCTCTTAGTTTAGGTGAAGCAGCAAAAAGCTTGAGGAAGCTGACTCGTCATTGATCCTGAATCACGTAGCGTGCACACGTGTGTGTTAGTGTTCTGTAATTCTTAAAGCTTTAGAAGACATTGTTTATGTTTGAGGGCAGATAAGCTTTGCAGTAAGCCATAGTTTAGTTTAGTTTATTCAAAAGATTCTGACAGATATTTTATAACAGCATTAGCCTACTAAGTTCTGGAAAGGCTGTCTTTTTCTTAAGTTTAATTACGATTGAATTATTCTTCCCTAAAAAATAAATAAGCCTACAGACTGCAAGCTATTTCCCGACGCTTGTTTAAGTCTTGAAGCTTCATAGTAAGGAGAAAATAATTCGTTGCCACATCAGTCTCAAGGCTTTTTTTAATGTCCCAAAATAAGAGCGAGATCTGCAAAAGGGTGAATGTACGGGCTTCTTGTTGCTGGCGTATCCAGCAATAATAATATAATAATAATAATAATAATAATAATAATAATGATAGGCTAGTAATTGGTATGTGGTTTACATTATTTTCAGAAAAGATCGGAATAGAACGTATTTATGATTGGAAGTTAGTGGTGTGTCATGAAGTGTCTCATTCGCTAATAGTAGCTGAAAGAGATCGGAAAACAGTGGAGAAAACCTATTGATTAAATTGATAAAGAAGCCAAAACTCCGAAGCTCTAGATTCAGGACAGTGGCTCAGGTGCCCAAGTGCTGCGAGAGCTCATGCTCTGTTAACAATAAATACATAACAGCATGGCCGAGGTGGTTATGGGCCCGCGACGCGGAGCATTTGGTTTAAAAAAATAAATAAAAAATTCAGTTAGATGATTTTTTTCAGCGTTCTGTTATTAACTTTTACTTGCACTTGTACTTTCATTACTCAAGTACGGTTAGTTATAGATTACTTGTAATACTTAAGTACAGTAAATGCTAGATACTTTAAGACTTTTACTGGAGTGGAATTCTAGTTGGTGACTTGAACTTTTATCAAAGTAAATTTTTGGGAGGGTATCTGTACTTACACTTAAGTGTGACTTTCGGCTACTTTATACAAGACTGCTTTGGACTGTGGGAGGAAACCGGAGCACCCGGAGGAAACCCACACAAACACGGGGCGAGCATGCAAACTCCACACAGAAAGGCCCTACAGCTGACCCGGGGATCAAAGACCATCTCGCTGTGAGGCGGCAGCGCTAAGCACTGCGTCACTGTGCTGCCCCGGAAGCGGTTTTGTCTTCCACAATATGTAGATTAGTCATTTACATTTATGGCATTCATTTGTCATCGTGAACGCAGCACAGCACAGCACACTGTGCACCACCTCTGCATTTAACCAATCCGTGAAGGAGCAGTGGGCAGCTAACAAGGGCAACGCCCGGAGAGCAGTGCTTGGGGACAGTACCTTGCTCATGAGTACCTCAGTGGTAACTTTACCAGTGCTGGATTCAAACCTGCGACCTTTTGATCACGAGGTGAACGCCCTACCGTTACGCCACCAGTGTACCAAATCTTTAGTAAAGAAAACAATCATTAGTGCAAGGACAAGTTAGTTTCTCAGGTGCCTCTTGAGGAGCCAAGTGTTCAGACAATGTTTGAAGACAGCTAGGGACTGATAGCAGAACTACTTGATGCAGTTCTTCCTCATCTCTTGAAGAGCTGAGAACTCGAGCAACGCTTGTTCCCCCTTAGAATTAGAGGAGGAGCTCACATTTGAAGCCAAAAGTGAGGATTGTGCAGTAGGATTGCCAAGTTGAGTTAAGTCAGGTTTATTAATAATGCACATTTAAAAACAGCATGTGTTGCAGAAAAGTGCTGTGTAATAATAATAGTAATAATAACAATAGCAACAATAATAATAGTAATAGTTCAAAAATAGTAATAAAATGAAATGAAGTATAGTGATGTCAGATTCAAGAGTTTTGGAACAACAGAAAAGGCTTGATCGCCACATTTTGCTAGTGAAAGATTTCCTCACCTCCTCCTGGATACTGCAAAGAACTAATTTTTCTCAGACAGTCCAGACTGTCGATTGTATTATTTGGCCACGTAAGAAATTCTAACTTTGTGTGTGTTTCAGGTTTTTTCTTTTTGTTTTGCATTATATTCCAGTCATATTTAATAACTTTTTATTATAGTTTTTTTTATAATGACCATATAATTATGGTCTATATGAAGATCTCTTGGCTGTGTAACACCGTTGGGTTGCACTCATTCACTCTCTCATATTGAGAAAATTACAGGCGACACAACGTCCACTAACCATGCTTTTGTGAAACACTTTTTCACGTTTGACGAGTGTAATTGCTGAGTCGTCTACACAGCATGTTTCTGCCATGCAGATTTTTTTTCCATGTGAATTTTTATTTCCGTTTCTTAAAATTCTCACCACAAGCCTGTTGCATAGTCGAATGTCCATGTTTTCTGATTGGATGCAAGTAGCACAGTGTGTGTTGTGTGTTTGGTGGATTGTTCCAGCAGCTTGTCATCATCTGTTGAAAACATTACATTATATATATACCAACCCACATTTTTCCAGTATGACACCAAGTTTGTGTGTGTAATTTTTTTAAACCTGTATCCTCGTATCCTAATTGTATCTGTTAATGTTGCCTAAATCTTTACATTTGGCAGGGATTACACCTCTAGTGTTTTAATCAACATGTTAATGCTGTAATGTACAATCTGATCATTTAACTAGATTATTCAACCTTAAGTTAGAAGCCGATGCACAGTGGTGGTAGGAAGAGATACATGAGGAATCATGCAGGAGAGACTCCAGTCAGTTGAGCTTCTAAATGCACAGTTTTACACATGACTTTTTATGTCTATAAAAGGCTAACAGTATTTCAGTCATATTTTTCATCATAGAAGTTTTATTTGAAATAGTGTTAAAATCTTGTCTCATCTTGTTCTTGTGAATCCAGTCTTATGTATCGTCTTGTAACACACTTATATATAGTCCCTTTACCTTCTTTATTGTCAGACCTCAGTTGTGAATCCTGGCTCTTTTCTGCAGGGCGAAAGCTGATTCTCTTCTAGATCTACACACAATGTGACAGTTAAAGCCATATCTGTACTTATGTGTAAGTGTGTTGCAGCACCACACACACCCTCTGTAGGCTGAGATTTCGGACGTGTAATATAGTCAAAGTAAATAAGCAATTTTATCTGTGTATTTGTTGTATTTATGTACCTAATAGTGTTCTTGGAATTTTACGTTAATTCAGCTCAGTGCTAAATGAATGTTACAGTTTATACAGTGTTTTTGTTTTTTTTACTAATTTGAGTGATATTGAATTTTTCAAGTTAAATGAACACGTCCTTCTTGTGCATTTTAAGCGTGTCTCCAAACACCTTTTTGTGCCTATATTGGCAAAAGTGTTTTAGAAAGTTTCCCATTATAATCTTATATGGAAATAAGCTTGTAGATGTGAACAATGTTTACCACATTAAAATAGCTTTAATAAAGCATTTACTAAAAGCTTTAATATTTGTGTTCATTATGTTTCCTAAAGTGCTGCTTTGATGCACTGATTAAATCGCACAAGAGTGTGCGTGTAAGAAAGAGGCCAAAAAAAGGTGGTACCATCACATTTTATTCAGGTAATTAATAAGTTATTATTTTATATTAATTACATATCTACATCATGAGGTTGTCGCAAACATTTACTATACATTTTGTGGTTAACTGGAAACTGGAATCTTATTAAAAATACAAAATAATAATATTTTTATGACATTGAAATCAGGAGAAACAGTTCAGTGTTTCCAGATGAATGCCTTAACATGTAGAGATACTTAGAATTGGATAAGTTAGATTCCTACAAAGAAATCCTTTTGTGCATTTTGGATGTGTGATGCCAGACCTCCTGCAGCGATAACAAAGCTTAAAGCGATCCTCTAGAGGACGCCTGAATTCCCGAACATACTAAAATGTTTTAAGCTCAGTCTTTTTTCATCTGGCAGTAGAAATCTCCACAGTGGTGAGAGGTTTTTATTGTTGATCTTAGAGAGTTCTGCTGTAGGGTTTTACTTCAGCGTGGGACTGTAGGAGTATGTGAGGGAGTGTGCGAGTGTTTGATCCAGCATTTGAAACGGGTACGGATGTGGCAGTTGGATGGTGTGTATTCGGGCGTTGCTTAGACACACATGCTTCTTGTTCCTCGCTCTGCAGTTTTGAAACCAGACCTGTGTGCAAAATCCAAATTTAACCTTAATTATATCATGATGTTGATACACCTGCGTACATAGTTATACGAGTACAACATGAAATGCACCCTTATTCAGTACTGAGGCTGTGCAAATTTAAACTGGGCTTTTTCATTTAAACTGATTACATTAAAGAAACACCATGAAAAAGTAAATACAAAAGAGGAAAAATATTTTTTCAAAAAACAGACATTAAGGTTATTAACAATAACTGTACATGTGCTTATTATATACATTATATGAACCGCTTAATCCCAATCAGGGATGACCGGAGTCTATCTCAGCACTACGGACACGAAGCGGGGACTAATCCTGGAGATCGAACCCAGGACCTTCTTGCTGTGAGGCGACAGCACTAACCACCGCACCACCGTGCCGATATGTATAGTAAAGTGGAGTGTGCATAATAGACATAAAGCACAAAGGCCATAAATAGCAAGTGGGTGAAAGAGTATGTGTTATGCATGCATTTCTGCTTTTACAAAGCATGCAGTGATCATGGCAACCGAAGTCGAACTCAAAATGCTGTGGCTGTGAATTATCCTTCCTATTTTTTGGAGTTCGAGTCTGTCTTACCTGAATAACCCTCCTGCTCAGTCCGGTCTGGTCTGCCAGTGACTGCAGAGTCTGTGCATCTGGATTGTTGTCCTGAGCGAACTGTGCTTGCATCATCTGGAGTCAGAGAGAGATTAGGTTTAATTTGATGCCGTATTTGAGTAGTTGTAAATATGCCCTTGTAAGTGATGCTGGAAAACTGTTGCTGAAATGTTAGTTATTAAATACAAAAATATCTGCATATCATTAATCAAAATCTGAATCAGTTTATAATATTTTAAATCCATCTGATCCTGTGCATTTCTATAGTACTGAATTACTGAGAGAATATTTAATGTCATTTTAGTTAATTAAACTTTAAACTAATTAGTTAGTTAAACATACTTTTTTCTGATGTTTACTAAAAAATATAAGTAAGCTTTACTGCCCATCATAGCCTGTATAATATTGTCTTATATCCGGTATTTATGTAAAAAGAGCCTGGTTCTCACCTGCAGCTGTTCAGATGTGAAACTGGTGCGAGCTCTTTTAGATGGTTTGGGTTGTGTTCCTTTCTTTCCAGCAGGAACTGCAGCACCACCAACTGCATAAAACAGACAGAGGGCTTGGTTAGTGAATAGTTTGAATAGATTATTGAATCTGACTCTCTGTGCATGTATGATATGGCAAAGTAAGCACTTTCCGCAAGTTATGAACATCTGATTTCACATTGCTGTTTGCTTTCATTAAACCATTAAAAATCTGTCTAAAAGAATAACATTTCTTATATGGTTTCATGAACAATGATTATTTGGCAAAAAAATACTGAATTATATAGAAGGTTTTTGGGATGATATTTTGTGCCTCCAAATCAAAACATGAATCAATGATCAAATTCTAAAACAAAATCTTCCTTTTATTTAGGAGGCAGGACCTTAGTAATAGACCTTTACGATTTCACTAAAGCGCAAGGTTCAACAGTACAATGATCCACTGGAGTTTTCCAAAAAGCATCAAGATACTGATTTTTATACCTATGAGTTTGATCGATCGATCGATTAATTCCATTTTAACTGTGGCGTGCTTTATATTCATTTCTTGTTTCTTTCTTTCACCTACCTTCCTTTCCGTTCCATTTCTGTTTTTCCTGCTCACAGTCATAATGTGTCTTGCACAGCACTTGGCCGCCCAGCAGAGCGAATTCCTCCCCAGTGGAGAGCTGCCTCTTGCACGAGGAGCAGGAGAAGCAGGCGAGATGATAGACAAGACCTTTAGCTCGACGAACCCAGTCCCGGGCCTGGACGACTCCACCACAGCATGCGCACCATGTACGGTATGTCCTACAAACATTCATGAAAAACTACTACTAGAGTCTAAATTGAGCATCAACCTGTATGTATTTAATTAACATTTTCGAGCTTCCGTTTTCGTGCCCCATTTAAAAGCGGCTTCTAAGAAAATAACATTTTGTTGATATGCTACCATTAATAAAAGTTTTTATGTCTTGTATTTCGGCTGATGAGTTCATGTTGGTATTTTTTAATTGCAAGACAAGTCAGAATTCAATAGATATATCATTGCAAACAGCAGTATTAATTCACTCAACAAAGTTTGAATGTCTTTTGAAAGCACTTTTAACAGGAGTCTTTAAAGCACAGCTGAAATCTTGAAATCTCTGGACCTCATACAAAATGATGGCAAGTTTAAACTATCTTTTAGACACAGGAACTCCAAGGATAGTAGATCATATTTGTTAATATTAGATATGTTTGTGTAAATGTTGGTGCTCTTTATAAATACCTGAAATAATCTAGTTTGCAGTACACTTGTCTTCCTCTGATGAAGCAGCTCATGTGACTGCTGAGTGATGTGTGACACACACAGCATGCAAGGCAACGCACGTGCCAGCACAGGCCATTAACCTGTCATTAGCAACACGAGAAAATAAAAAAGAAAGCAGTCGTAGTTAAACACTGTGAGGCAATGTGATAATAATGATGTCAAATAATAATGTCCAAATCTACAGGAAGTGTACACACCTGTAGAAGGTACTTGTCTGTGATTTTCTCGTTGCATCTTTCACACTCCATTCTGTCCTCACCGGAAGTTGCCTGCTTCTCAGACTGAGACCATAAAGCCTCCAAAGGTTTCTGAATTTCAAGACAATTTTTTGCCATTTAAAGAGAATTGGATGCATATTTAATAATAGTTGCAATAATTGTTTTTAGCATATAAATCACTGACATTTGACTAGAAGCTGCTGATTTAAGTTTGAATTATGGAGTATGGAGAACAGCATCTCTTAGAGGACTGCCACTTATCTCTCTGAATAAAAGCAAGGCACATATTCCAGAAATGCTTTTATCCGGGAGTGATAGATATGAAAGTTTAGCAGTCCTCTAAGAGAAGCTCTTGTTCGTACTTGTAGACTCAGACTTAAATTAACAGATGCTAGTTATCGAAGTTCCTGCATGTATGTGGTTAAGATCTCTCCAGATTTCATCAGAGTAACGCATCAACATCCATACAGTCAAGATAAGATACACGAAAACGTCTAGATAGCTACTCATAAACAGTTTACAGGTTAAACTCTTTTTACCAGTTAGTAAATAACTAATGAAAAGTCCCCTCCGTGCTCCATGAAGAGATGGATCTTCAGAAGACAGTGAGGGGCTTTTCAGCTCTGCTAGCTAGATGGTTCAGACCATAGGTACCGACTAAGAATGAAAAGTAAATAAGTTTACCCCTGAATACAAGAGGTGTACAACACTCAAAAATGCTTTTGAGATTTAAAAAAACCGTCTATCCAACACATACCCTGTTGTCCTTCTTCATCTTTAATAACTCCCCACTGCAGCGGTCAGTCATTTCTGGAGCCTCGCAGCTCACCTGCAACTCGCCTTTTAAATGCCTTCCTTTTGCCATCCTTTCCTCCCTTCACCATGACAACCACGGCGGTGATTAAAAGCACATTTAGGGAGACGGATTTGAGTGATTATGGAGCGTAAAGCATTTCGCACTAGAGGTGTGTAGAAGGTTTTGGTGGGGAAAAAAGCTCCAACACAATGCGGATCCATTCCGCTGCCAATCAACGGCGCCGGAAGAAGAAGGGAATTGATTAATTTAATAACAGCAATTAAAAGGGCAAGTTGGCCACACACCCGCCCTGACCGTTCAGGCTAAAGGGGCGGACAGGCGGATTAGCCTCTTGACGCTTAATTGCTGCCGTGTAAGTCGCCTCCTTTTCTTCTCGGACAATTGTGAGGAAGCAGGACACAACCAAGCAGTTATTACGGGACCCGTCCATCAGAGACGAGGAAAAGGTTTAAACAATCAGTTTACCCTGATTAGGATAAACACGGGTTAGGGTGCAGACTGTTTCCATTACTGAATATGAACCTCCCGACCTAGAGAAAAGTGAATTTGTAGTCATTAGCCTGAAAAAAACCCTCTTTCCTCCAGAGCATCTTCTAGTTAAAAATAATAACAACAATGGCAATACTATCAATATTTATTATTAATATATTATTGTAAATATGTTGTTATTATTGTTGTTGTTACTGTGCAAAATAATGAGTATTAAATCAATTTGACAAATTTAATTTGATGTTAACAGTGAACGTGAATACACTTTTTGGCCAGAGGTGACAGCAAAATACTGTTAAACTACTGTTTAATATGTTTGTTGATTTACCATTTTTTATTGTCGTTTATCATTTTTATTGCTGTAATTTTTAAAACAATTTTGCTGTTTTGAGTTTTTTTCCGTGTAAGATCATTCCTAAAACCTTTATTCGTGATACTTCCTGGGCTGTTTAATATCCTTCTTTTCATTGTATGTTATCCTTCCACTGTATGACATTGGTACTAGTTGGTCAGATCTACGTGGATTTTCTATCATTTCAGTTGAAAACATTTTGCCCAATAAAAACAGATTTAAATCAAGAGCAAAATGAATAATAAGTGTTTTTGGTGTAATGCCATATAAGCAGTGTTGGGTACGTGGGCATTTTGGTGAAAGTAACGCAAAAGTAATGCAGAAGTGGTGTAAGAGTACCAGTACCAGTACCAGTACCACTGTAATGTGACCAATAACTTTGAAATAACAGAAACTAGAAATCTGCATTACATTTTGGAAGTAACTAGTAACTTGCCCAACATTGATGACAATAAAGTTTCTTTTGACTTTGAATTACAAAACGGGGGAAAAAATATATAAATCTGGTCACCCTATAATATCTGCAGTAAATACCAAAAGCAGATGAACAAAGCTACAGCAAGTTTGTTCCCTCAGGTGTGAGACATTCGCTTTTGAGGAAGGTTCGTGGCGGCGCCTGTAGTTCTCAACGTTACTCCTATAGATAACCGTTAACGATTTCACATATTCTGCCTTTAACATTTTCAAAAAGCACATTAAACAAAATTTCTCGACTAATTTTCTTAACCGCCTTCAATATTTTTAAAAGAGCTTTCGTGAGAAAATGCTATCAACCCCCCGTAAACGAATGTTTTTATGCATGTTCTGGTTTTTAGATACTAATATTTAGGAAAATCACTCCTGTTTAACAGAAGTGGGCCTGGAAGAGTCTAGAAAGATAAACGGATAATGGCCCCTTCACAATCAGAGCTGCACACAGCAGCAATTTAACCCTGATTGTGGTGATGGAGCTCAGAATCCCTGAACTAAAATTCCTCAGTCGAATTCCTGATTAGCTTCCAGTGTGAAAGAAGAGGCACATTTAATGACCATCCAGGAAAACCTGAGACCGGTTTTTGTGACATTGTGAGGGCATTTGGAGAGGTGAGGGCCGGTGTTCTCATAATGAAAAATTACATTTCATGTGAAAATCTAGAAGAGGTAAAAGATTTGCTTTTGGTTACTGAGCATTCTCAGTACATTTGGCCATAGTATTCTTGTTATGTATGGGTATACTTGAATAATTGAGCAAAAGTAAGAATCAGGGCTTTTGGGTTTTGTTGAAGAAAAGTGTTCACTGGACAGCAACAACAAGTAAGTAAAGACACTTCAAGAAACATGACAGTAAAGTACATCCGATTGTTCAGAAAAAATGTTGCCTTTGACACCACCAGGTGGCGCAGAATCACAATCTTGGTCTTGGTCCTGTTCTCAGTCAGGCTGTACTACTGCTTCTCAAAAAATAGAATGTGAAAAAGGTCATTTGTTCTTAAGGTAATTGTTTCATAATAATAGATTTGTGGTTTTCATGAGCTGTTCGCCATGATCTTTAAAATTAAACCTAAATATTTCACTCTACATGGAATGGACAAAGGTTTCCCTTTTTGAATGAAATAACATGACCTTTTCCATAATATTCCAATTTTTAGATTCACCAGTATATTCATCATAAGATTGTTTTATTACTACACATTTTATGAATGTGGATTGAGTATGTTGGCTAATATAACCTATACAACCTGCCTTTTCTAATCACAGATAGACTTTATTTTTAGATATCAAATTTAATGTAATTTTATATACACATTATTATGTGTTTAAGCTCTTTAGGTGCAATTTTCATCTGTTTTCTCTTTAGAGCTGTTTTCCAGACAAAAATAACTTGCATGCATAAAATTGCACAGGTGATGGTACAAGGTTATTATGTTTGCTAGAGAGAAAGAGGAGGGAGAGAAAGGGAGGGAGGCAGAGAGCTTGTTTGAGCGTGGTCATGTGACTCTCCATGGTAACGCTGCTTGTGGTGTGTTGTGCGTGTTCGCTCATCATGCAGTCGGTGCCGGGACGCTGAGGCCAACATGAGCCACCTCAACCCGGGGTGAGTACTGCACACTACACACCTACAGACCATTACAGTACAGTACATCTGTGTGTGTGTTTGTGTGAGTGTGTTTGTTACATATTAATCACATACTGTATATCTCTGAATGTGCTGTGTTATAAACCGTAAAAAAATATTTTCACCAGCAGTAGAATTGAAATTGTATTGGAGATCAGAGTTACTCTGGAGATGGAACACACACACACTCACACACATGATGAAAAAAGACATTTCCTTCTTCATCTCATTCAGAAGAAATAAAGAATTTTCTGATTGTAAAAAATTGCCTTAAGATTGAAATCACTTACACAACAAAGTGTAGTCCATAATATTGTCTAAATGCAAGAAGTGGACATAAAACTGCATCTTTATAGTCTTTTTATTGCCATTGTCATCAGTTAAGATAATTTAATAATGTACCAAATGATTTCTAGATAATACTGTATATGTAATATATATTTAAATGGTGATCAGTTTTACTGACCTATTATGGTAAAGTGTTGTATGTCCTTTGGCATGTACTTATCATATATCAACATATACAGTATTACAGTCTGTTCACATAGTCACATTTTAAAAAATTTATTGCAATTATATTTTACACTGTATTTTAATGTTGTCTGAGTTATCACAGCGAGCAGGTGGTCATTATTCAGTGTTGAAATTAAATTTTCCTACATATTCCTTTGCTTGGATATACAAAGCTTTAATTGTAGAACATTTGAATTATACTCAGGATCTTAAGGATGGAAAAGACCCTCTACAGCCAAAACATGTACATTCCTATATACAGTAGATCAGACAGAGGGCTGTACAATACGTCTCTGTTAATTCCTGCTGTAATCAGACACCAGTAACATATCCTACCGGCTGGACGGTTGCTTGGACCAGGCCCCTGTTGTCCTCTCCACAAATACTGGAGGAAATTGAACCTGTGCTGGAAAAAAATGGGTAGACAAACATCTGTCTTCCTAAAACTATGTTTGACTCAAATGTTGAAGCCTGACTTGATGGTTAAAATTAGATTTTTATGGAAAAAACATCCATCACCTCCAGATGTGTGCAGTGGTTCTGTTGTGAAGGACAAAGTTCAAAGAGTCTTAAGTTCAAATAAAAAAAGTTTTGTTTGTGAAATGCATTTTCTTAACAGTCTCCTCGGAGCCTATAACAGTCTTACAGACAAACACCTGACCGGGTATTTCAACAATGCAAGAATACGAAGGCATCTGCAAAAAGTGGGGCTGGTAAGTGAACCATGTTTGATCATGTCTTTTAACAATAATAATAATAATAATAATAATAATAATAATGTGCTCTGGTCCAGGTGCTCTGGTTTTCTCCCACACTCCAAAAGCATGCACTATAGGTTGATAGGTTGGCTAAATTAGCCAAGTAAAGTGTGACTGAGAGTGTGTTTGTATGAGTGTGTGTGCCCTGTGGTGTGTTGGCACCCGCCCAGAGTTGGTCCCCTCCTCGCGCCTGTAGTTCAAGGACAGGCTCCGGTAGCCGCTACCCCGATACGGATTAAGCGGTTCAGAAAATGAATGAATGAATGAGTAATGTATGCAATATGCCATTATATAATGTAATAATACTATTACCTCAAAAGAATTTATGAACTTATAGATAACACTTTCTATGCAGTTAACAAATCCATTAATAAGTTAATTTAATAACAATTATTAACTCATTATTAAGGGAAACACCATTTCAGAATCAAAACACTGTCAACACCTTTCTGTTTAATTAATGGAAAAGTGTTGGTTTGGATCCAGTAGAATCGTGTTGATCATTTGATCCGATCAATGAACATCTGCTCTTGTGGATATCAGATCAGCAGGAGTGGGCGGATTGTTCCAGAAAAGGAGTACAGACATAAACTGATCCAGAGAGCTCACCAGAGACATGTGCGAGAATGCCTGGCCCAGGCCATCTTCCACAAGGTACTGGAAATGGAGGTGAGTGGAGCTCTGATGGTGCCAAGTCAGAGGGTCCTGACTCTCTGAGCTCATAAAACGATGGGCATCTTCCTAAAAGAGTAGGGATAGAATTCTGCTAAAATCACCCACATCAGTCTTCCAAACCTGGGATCCTAATCATCCATCTCTCATTGGTGAATTCTCCCCTGCGCCTTAAGCACCTTAGCTACTGTGTGGTCAGGGTATATGTTGAGATATTTATATATTTCTCTATATGTACATTTCATTCATGAACATAAATCAACAGCAACTAATTTGTTTATTTATACCACTGGATTAGCATTATCAGACAATTGTTAAAGATCTCTAAAATACTACCAGATGTGGAGTTTATCACCCACAATTTGTGACTTCTGTTGTTGTTGGCAGTGACATTTCTGTTTTTTTTTTTTTAATCCTCACAGCGCCTGCATCAAATAGAGATCAAGAGGAAACTCGAAGAATTTTCAAGAAGAGAAAAAGTGCACAAGATTAAGGTGTGTCACACGTCACCACAGAACCTCAACCCGATTTCTGTTTTTGGTCATTTTAGCAACAAACCCTGAGAGTTTCTGTTTGTCTGACACAGCCATTCTCTAAGTAGTAATAGTGTAAAAATGTATATGTGTTTGTGAGCAGGTTGAGCGCTCTAATCGCTATGAAGAGGAAGCCATCATGATGCTGTCTCCTCGTCCACCAACAGGACCCAAAAACTCTCACGCACGGCATTCAGGACTGGAGGGAGAACATTCTGAGTCTACAGAATCGGTATGTTCATGATGTTACAGTTAAAATAGGCCCACAGCACATTTTTTGTGTATTCTGTCGAGAAATATAAAGTATCATGTCCTGGTGGACCTCACCATGAAATGGTTTTCCTTTTATTACACCAGATGTAATTGATGAAGGCGTTGTTAAAAAGTTGTGATGAGCTGTAGTTTGTCATGAAACAAAGAATTTCTGACCTCTGAATTCCTGACTACAAACGTGTTCCCCCCCCCCACCCCCAATTATTCTATTACCGCCACAAAGAGGTTGTAAACGATTCAGTTTTTACTTTAGACTCTTGTTATCAAATAGTGTAGAAGTTTTAGGTCTTTGACAATTCGTCCATTATGCTGGCAGTGGTCAGTGAGTTGCCTGTACCTTTGCTCATTGGTCATTAGTGAGATTATGCTATCCGGAGGTTGCATAAGCTCCAGGTGGCATAATCACTGTGGCACAATGGCTACCTGGAGACTCTCCGCTCATGCAAACCTGTGCCAGATAAGCTCTGTTTGTTTTATCTTCAACCTGATGTTTCCATGTCATCTGGTAAAAGCTCCGCAAACACACACAGATGACATGATTCAGACAATTTATACAAGTAAAGCCATGTATCAGGAACTAATTGTTAATATTTTACGTAAGTTCTAAGTGTGTCTGCTGCAAAATGCTAGTTAGGTTTATCTGTATTTTACATGCATTTACGCCTCCAAAGTTTTGTAGGAAATTAATTTAATAATAACATCATAGTTACCAATCGTTGCCATTTCAGATACAGATAGAACAACGGCATTGTATTCAGAAATTAGAACAGGGAGTTCACAAAACAATTTCATAATAAAGTCAAGACACAACTGGGACTATAATTACTTTATGATTATCTGATTCTAACTGCCTAAATGTAATTCATTATATTATGCAACGTAAGTCAAATTGTCCAGGCCAGAAAACAAATCTTATTTAGTCCCAATCATAATCTGATTCGTAAAGATCTATTTTACTCAGCGGATTGAGATGTGAATTGGAACTGTCAAATTTGGCACTAAAGCAGCTTAGCACACCAAGATAGTATGTGTTTCAAAAACGTATCAATTTAACTAGTATAGAACCAGCAAATAATCATGACACAGGCTAAACTAGTCTGTTCTATGCTCAGACGATTTTATTCACCAATATTTTGTTTATAAGTTTGTTTTTAAGAAAGTTAAGACATTTAATTTGGATATTTAAAAGTTTAAAAGTTTAAACTGTTGCATGTTCAAAAACATTTTTGTCATTGTTTTAACAAACAAAATTCCTGCTTTATATCTACACTTATTTACAAAACGAATTGCCTTTCTATACCTTGTTCATCTGAGAAATGTGCTTTGAACGTAGATATTTTATACTGGTGGTACAAATGTAGAATTGAAAAAACCCAATAAGGTAATGTTTTGCACATTTTTTGTGTAAAATTTGCATGAGTGCTTTTTCCCTGTTTCTTACCTAAGAGCAAATCTCAAAAAGAAACATTGGTGAATGTCATAATCTTCATAAAAACTGTATGAATGTGTTTTAAGAACAAATTTCTTCTTGAGAACGGTTGATGAATGGGACCCATCGTTTGTGGGTTTGATGTTGTTTTGTAGCAAGGGTCCACCAGGCCCAACACAGCCCCGGGGAAGATGCAGCGCCCCGTTCGTCTGAAGCCCCTGAACAGTACCAGCACTCCTGGCTCGCTCAAGCGCAACTCATCCCGCTATAGGCACCACGACTCTTCCAATGACACCGATCATCCCTTCAGCTCCGCGGTGAGACCGGCGGCCTGGAGCGGATCAGTTACACATCATCAGGAACACACACGTCCCCTATCCCTCATATACCTGCGCCACCATACACGCTCCGATATCACTTTACTGCCTCTTCACGTATAAAGTACAGTAAAGGTATTGCCGTAAGAAAGCACTGCAAGAACTGCGACTAATATTCCTGTTTGAATAACACAGAAATTAGTCTTAATTCACTGTCTGCTGCAAGTGCAAAGACAAGGTTTTACTATATACAACCCCAAAAAACATATAGTGCACCTAATAATACTACCAGCATACTACTACCATGCTAGCATACTACATACTACATAACTACTAGAAACACTGAATCACTTGACTGTGTAGTAAGAGTTAAGCTTATCCATTTACTCTGGCTTTTAACCCTAATTTTTAAATGATATGCGTAGTGTATATATATCATTTGTATGACTCTTTTTATTATTTTACACTTTTACACTCTCAATTACCTATACTGCTTAGTTGATTATCCCTTTTTCAGATTTTTTGCTTAATGTAAAATACATTCTTATATATTAAAGTGCTATATATACAGTACTGTGCAAAAGTCTTAGGCAGGTGTGAAACAATGCTGTAAACAAAGAATGCTTTCAGAAATATAAATAATGATTGTTTATTTTTATCAATTTACAAAATGCAAAGTGAGCGAACAAAAGAGAAATCTAAATCAAATCAGTATTTGGTGTTACCAGGGGTGGAAGTAACGAATTACAAATACTCACGTTACTGTAATTAAGTAGATTTTTTGGGTACTAGTACTTTTATGAGTAGTTTTTCAAGTGTGTAATTTTACTCGTACTTGAGTACAATTTACACCATGTAATCTACTTCGCTACTTATAAAATCAAAAGTCGCTACTGAGTACGCCCACAATTTGACTATTGTATTCAAACAATATTCAAAGCTTTCATCTGGATTTTTGCAGCCAGTAAGGCTGTGCAATCGCGACCGCGCCAGTTTAAAAGTTTTAACTGTTGCATGTTCAAAAACATTTTTGTCATTGTTTTAACAAACAAAATTCCTGCTTTATATCTACACTTATTTACAAAACAAATCGCCTTTCTATACCTTGTTCATCTGAGAAATGTGCTTTGAACGTAGATATTTTATACTGGTGAATCGAATCGAATGCCTGCTATTGACGACGCAATAAAACATCCATCGGTTAAAAAGTAATTAGTACTCTGAGTAGTTTTTGAGAAGAGTACTTTGCACTTTTACTCAAGTATTTTTTTACACCAGTACTTTTACTTGTAATTGAGTACATTTTAACCAATGTAACAGTACTTGTACTTGAGTACAAATTTTCAGTACTCTTTCCACCTCTGGGTGTTTCTACGTTTTGCCTTCAAACCAGCATCAGTTCTTCTAGGTACACTTGCACAAAGTCAGGGATTTTGTAGGATTATAGTCATTATATTATTTTGTAGGATTATAGGATTATAGATCTGTGGTTAGTTCTCCAAGATGTTTGGAACAACCTACCAGCCGAGTTCCTTCAAAAACTGTGTGCAAGTGTACCTAGAAGAGTTGATGCTGTTTTGAAGGCAAAGGCTGGTCACACCAAATATTGATTTGATTTAGATTTCTCTTTTGTTCATTCACTGCATTTTGTTGATTGATGAAAATAAATGATTAACACTTCCATTTTTGAAAGCATTCTTTGTTCACAGCATTTTTTCACACCTGCCTAAAACTTTTGCACAGTACTGTATATGTTAGGACACTCGCGTGTGGACCAAGAGGTCGTGGGTTTGGCTCCCTGAGCAAGACCCTTAACCTTGAGTTGCCCTGAAATTAGGAAATGGACGTCTCTCTGGATAAGAGTGACTGCCACATGCCATAAATGTAGTATTATTAAGCAATGACAAAGGAATACTCTACCTATCTTTACCTCTATCATTATTTGACTGCTCAGTGGTTGCCACTGTCTCGTGACATACTTGAAATGACAATAACATGGATACCAAAAACCATACTCATGATGGTGCAGACGTTTCTTCAGCACTACCAGAAAACATGCATCGGAGTTGTACAGAGGCAGGTCTGGATACTGCACAAATGCATCAAGCCACACGATAATATTTTAGTTCATTTTATTTAATTGGCTTTCACCCAATTTATATTCAACCTTTCGCCACTGCAAGACGTGTGTGTGCGCGAGTGTTTGTTTGTGTGTCTGTGTGTTTATGTTGTGACGCTTCCCTTGCATGTTTTAGCTGGAACGAGATGCCATGAGGCACCTGACCCTGACCGACCTGTCTAGCGCCGTCTCCCCCTACCGCCTTCCTGTCATCAACAACTTCGTCACCCCTGTGCCTCCGCTGACCAAGAAGAAAGAGAAAGGGCCGAAAGGGAACGGGACACTGCGGGGTCGCAGGCTACGACCCACCACAGCCCCGAATGTTGCTGCTGGCTCGGAGGTCAGTGTGACAGTCTTAGAGTGCCTTCTCCTGTCAGAAACAAATGAAGGTTTTACATGTTTGAGACTACACAAATTAGAATAGAGCTCACTGTCAATACACAAAGATCATTCTGAGTGCTTCACAGAAAAAATATAAGAACAGTTAACCAGACATAACTATGTGAGATATGTGCCTCAAACTTATTGTAAGATCAATCATTTCAATGAGCCTTATTCACCAAGCGTTTTTAAGAAGAAATTTGTTCTTAAAACCCACGAGGTTGCTAACATTCACCAGTGTTGTTTTAGTTAGGATTTGTTATAATAGTATATATTACAATTTTGCTTTAATAGTATAGTTGAATAATATTATAGTATTTAGATGTCTTAAATTTCTTAAGAGCAAAATTAGGGGGGAAAAATTAAATATGATTGAGGCCTAATGCTGTGATTTCTTTGTTAGTTATTATTAATCATTTACACATTCAAACAGTATTACTGTTACTGAGCAAAAGTTTGCTTGTTAATGTTCACATGTTAATGTTCTATCAATTCTGGAATTAAGTTTCTATTATTCCAGTGGGCAATGATAATAATAATAATAATAATAATAATAATAATAATAATAATAATAATAATAATAATAACAATAATAATAATAATAATAACAATGATGATGATAATAATAATAATAATAATAATAATAATAATAATAATAATAATAATAATAATCTCAGAAAGAAATATACAAAGAAAATATTTCAAGAAATTTTATCATCATATTAATTATTATTAATATTTCATTAATTTTCAATTTTTATATAATAGGCTATCTAAATATTTCTTCTCTACTGATGTTTTTAAATATCGGTATCAGCATCAGCTGCCAAAACCCCATATTGGTCAACCACCAGCGGCATTTAATGTTCCAGTGCTGCTGGACTCTAAGTTTTACATTATAGCAGACACATGATGCCTACAGACATCCAGCAGCACTTTAAAAATAGGTGTGGTGTTCTACACCCTGCCACAGGAGGGCTCCACTCAGCGGTCAGCCGGTCAGAGCACAGTGTCAGTGAAGATGGTCTACTTTGGGAAGAGTGTGCATCTCTCTCATGACCTGATGGACCTGAAAGACGAAGTGAAAGTCTTCCAGCAGCACTGCGGAGGCGAGAACCTCTGTGTCTACAAAGGGCGACTCAGAGAAGGAGGTCAGACTAAAGTTCAAGCCAAAAATATCCTCTCTTTTACTTTTTATTTCACATGTGGTGTACTGGAAAATGCCTACACATGCAGTAAACCTAATGCCATTGAGTATGAGGATTCTCTTGCTTAAATATGAGTAAATTAGGCTCAAATTGTCAAATATTCCTGAGTACGATTTAAAACATGTACAACGTCTGTCTTAATTATTAGAAATAAAGTGGAAATCATCAGATCAACTCAGGTCACGTTCATGATGCTAACAGTCAGAGGACACATTTAGTAATGCATGTAGTATCATTTTAAATATGCTTTAAATGAATAATTCCATAAGATCAACCTTCACCAATTTAATTTTATGTTTAAAAGATGTAACACAAAAAAATCTGCGTGTGTGTTTGTGTGCTGATGTTCCCCTCTCCTGACAGAGGAGTTCCAGTTTGTCTCTCGGCGCCATCGTGGTTTCCCCTTCAGTCTGACCTTCTTCCTGAACGGCCTGCAGGTGGAACGTCTCAGCTCCTGCTGCGAGTTCAAGCACAGAAAGGGCTCGCGGCTCGGGGGACGACACGGACACTTCGGCTTCTCCGGGGTGGAGGGAGCTTCACCCTGCTACAGGTGAGAACCTCCAGCTCATGACAGGTGAGACGCTCCACCCACAACAACTCCACTGATCACAGCAACATGTAATAAAAAGAAAACATACAAGGAAAAAAAAAGATTTTCCTTATGTATGTGATCTTTTCAGTAGATATAATTAGACTCGATTTCCACTTTGCACAAGATGTATAATGAGTCAATTATATATGAATGTGGAGTGAACATGACCATCGAGTGTTGTTGATGTTGAGGAAGTAGCTCTGTTCCCTAAAGCTCTGATAAACACGTCTGTCTCACATCCTCAGTTTACAGCGGCGGCGTTTCAGCATTTTTACTGGGTGTCAGATGCAGATGAAAATAACGAGGAACATTAAGACGAGAATTAAATAAGTGCATCTCTAAAGCTAAGCCACTGCATAACTAAGCAGTCTTAAGCTGGCCTTTTCCCCTTAGATGAAAGACTCCAGTACCGAGTACTGATCCAGTACCAGCGTTTCATTAAATAGGGTTAGGGTACACTATGTATAAGAGACTTTTATTTTTGTTTGTAAGACATCAGACCTTATTCAACTTTGCTAACATTGCATAACAATGTTATATTTAATATATATCTCCTGTCATAATGTTATGGCTGGTGTGTGTATTTTCTCACTTTTTGTCTTATTAATTCATTTTATTTTTGGGGAACCATTACACCAGTAATGAACATTCTCAAATTATCTCAAAGTGTCAACCTCTCCTTATCATCATCTAGATGTAAGCTAACTTAACGATTATAGGGTGGTCCCAAACACAGAGAAGGTCTAACACAGTTTTTTATTTCCAAATGGATCCCACTTAAATCGGTGTTGTATAACAGGCACAGTTCAAATCCAGTCGAGACATTCCAAACAAAGAGATCAAGTTGCAAAAACACAAATCATCCAAACACATGAAGCAATGGTCACTGAACAAGAAGGCAAAACAGGAGATCACTCAGGATACAGTCAGAGACATAACCAAACTTTGAAAAGAAATATAGGAAACTGGAAGTTATTTGTACTTGAAATCTATGACACACTTGCTAAAACTCTGTCGGGCCAATCTAGTAACTAGGGGTTGCTGAGAAGACCTGGAGCTAGAGTCTGGATCATGCAGTCCATCTGGAGAAGAAACTCCCTCCTGGATCCGGACTGACACCTTACAGCTAACCCCAATCCTAAATAGCACATTACTAATGAAATCACTACATTAGCTATCAACAATGTGATAATTATGTGATGACTACCAAGATGAATGAGTAAAAAGTCTCTTTTGACAGCTACCCCACCTGTGTTTCTGGTTATGGGTTTAACTGCAGTAAACTAGACTTGGCTTAACCTCCTAGGTGCATTATTGCCATGGGTTTGGACAAAAAACCCGCCCCACCAAAGAGAGCCAAAGAGGACTCACTCATGCCCAAAGGCGGGGGACGCTCTAAAGAGGATGAGGAAGATGAAGAGTCGTGTGAAGTGCAGGAGACAGAGCGGGATGGAAAAAGAGACATCGCACAGAACGACAAACCCAAAAATGGTAGCTCAAAAACCCTCATGTGACCACCCTCATCTCCACTGAAGTGCTTACGTAGGGTAAACTAAATTTAAGCAGTGGTTGATTATAATCAATTAGGATCTCTCTTCTAGACTACGAGGAAGACTTTGAGGCTGATGATGAAGGTCCTGTGGAAGACGGGGTAGATGAGAGGAATGAGTCGTCACCTTCACCCACCAGAGAGGAGGAGGAGGAGGAAGAAAGCAGAAAGAAGGATGAGAGTGAAAGTGAAGTGAATGAAAAGAACCGAGATTCGGAAAGTGAAGGTGAAGTCTTTGATAGTCTTTTTTGCTTTTCTTAGTTACATTTCTTGTTACAAAATTAAGTTACTGAAAGTTACAGGAAGTAAAAAATCTGACCAGGAATTTTTAGATGGACACATGTAACTGAGCTCATTTGGTTAAAAGAGACACTTTACAAAAATGATATTAAAAAGGTAATGGACCTCATTTCTCAATATTTACTTACATTCTTTTTGAGAAAGTTCAGACATTTAAACTGCATACTTTTACACAACTGTTGAAATGGAGAAAACCCAATAGCCTAATGTTTTACATTTCAGTTTGGGTGAATGTAAACAGTTCAAATTCAACCGTTAGAATTTTGGTTTCTGATATTTTCCATTGCTAACAGCTTGTCCTGTTCCCCTTACATTGATGTTATGCATCATTCTACTCAGAGGTGAAAAGGTCACCATCTGTCTCATCTGGTCTGACCAGCGACTCATCCGATAATGTGGAAGACGAGGTTCAAAGGGGGCCTGAGCCTGAGCCAGAGCCAGATGTAACGTCCAACATCTTACAGAAAAACGTGGAATCGAATAGACATGACTCCACATTAACCTCAGAAAAAGACACTAAAACAGAAGAGACAGAAGCCATGGAGACCAGCCCCATGTCGCTGCCTCAACCTGCAGAAGAAAAAGCACAGACGCAGGATGTAAACGCCGCGGAGAAGAGCGAGATGGAGCTGTCAGAAGACACAGAGAGGGACGATGGAGACAGAGAGAAACCTGGGGGCGAGGCGAATGAAGACCAAACCAACACTGAAGGTGAAACCGGAGAGGAAGAGAGAGAGAATGGTGAGTAATCGTGTCTGCTGTGCGCCGTCCAGGTTTGGATCTCGGCTTTAGAACTGGAGTTTCTGCTCTCTGATACAGCACTTACCTGTTGGATGATACTCTTCTGTTATCCTTCCATTGTCAGCTACTAATTAAATACTGACCACCAAGCTGGTTTTAGGTGGTCTTAAACGCTATAAAGAACCCTTTTAAGTCAGTAGTTAATGACATCATAATTCTTACTTCTGCAATTCTATTTTTTTAACTAAAATTATTCACATAATATCAAGTCAAAGGCCTTTCCAAATGAACAGTAGTCCTAAAAGTGGGACTATTTCATGAGGGAAATCTAATAAACTGAGTAGTTTACTACTAGTAAAATATTGTGGAAAAATATAGCACAATAAGTAGAAATCTGTAAACATGAAAATATAGCAAAATAAATAGAAATATTAAACTAGAGCTAGTTAATTAACATCAGCAATATTGTTTTAGCTTTCAATTATGCGGCTCTGAATATCAGCAATATAATTTCATTCTTTTTAAAGGTAACCGTCATGACACAGCCATCATGTTAGCACTTAATAATCTAAATTATGTAAAAATCCAGTTCTAAAAGCGAGGGAGAATTGGCTGCATGACGTTTCTGTAACTGGTCATTACCATCCTGTGTTGTGTATCAAGCTGCATGATTTGTTGTTGTTTGCATGGTTTTAATGGTCTGTGTTGTACCTTTGGTGGTGTGTGTTCTATATGCAGTATTTTTCGACCTTGCCAGTTAAAGATGTGAATCAAGGCCGTCTCCAGCTGATTTTACCACGGCTTCAGACCCGGCTATTTTGGGTCCAGCCTGGGTAGCCAAAATAAATGTTTGGCTAATTTATTTCATTGGAATAATTTTCCATATCCATGCATTTATTTCATGCATGGATATGGAAATTAAATAATAATTTAGACTACTATAGTCTGTAGTCTACTAGAATACTTTTTATTTACTGTATACAAATTTAAAAAAATCCTCGGCCCCTCTTTAAATTTATGCCCGGTCTGAGGTAAGCCCAGGGTGTCGTTGGAAACGCCCCTGATGTGAATCCTCCATGCATTTTGATTATTTGTCTGCATGCATGGATTTGTCTAGTTCATGAGGTGAATTGCAAAATAGCTAAGGAATGACATTTTTATGAGCCTGAAAATACTGTGCAACATGAATATGATCTATTACATTCATGTGTGAAGGTATGTTGTGTGAGTTTCATGTGACTTCTTTGTGTTTCTGTGTGTTGTCAGTAATTCCATTTTTAGTTGGTTTTCCTTTCACATTCAGTATTTCTACATCAATCATCTCCATCCTGTCATTGTGATGGTCATGTGCATTGGTGAAGTGTGTAGCGGTGTTACATGTGGGGTGGGAATCACTGATCCAAGTTTCATAATGCTGAGGGTTGTAGAGTTTGACTAGTGAAAGACTTGTTAAGTCTTAAGTTTTTAAAGGTTTTCTATTATGAAGATTATTTTAATCTCAAAATCCCACATGAATGTGTTACACACCAAAAATGATCATTTGGTGGATATTTTCTAAAACCAAGCGTGTATTTGCTTTTCAGTTTGTGCATGGCTTTATCTAAATCAAACACTGTTTGCTAATAAACTTTTCTTCAACCTGTATTTTGTCTTAAGTCTATTTTATGTGTTTTAATTATTTGTGCTTGTCTTTGCAAAATTATGAGTTCATTTTTTTCATGTATCTTTTTTAAAATATTTATTTATTTTTGTCTTTTTCTTCATGGTATAACCCTGCATATTGTTGAAATATTATTGATTAATTTATTAATCCTGTTCATCATATTAATTTCATGCATTACATGCTTCATGCTTCTGTCTTCGTCCCCACGCCTAACCCAAGCCAAGTCTGTGCAGGAGAAGTTAACAGAAGCCATGTTGAACGTGGCTGAATGTGCTTCAGAACTTGAACTCAGTGACACTACCACAGAGGATGAGGAAGTTGCGTCAAGTGGTGCTCAGCAGAACAGTCCAGGTACTTCTACAGGCTACCTGTCAGCATTTACAGTGCACTAGTCCTTCATCGCTGGTCAGCTTTTGACCACAGACACCTTCTTGTCTGGATATTTATAGTCTTGTTGAGCATCTCAGGGTACGAATTGCGCCTCCTCAATCAATCAGGGGTCTGAGTCTGACCCAAGTCTTTCAAAGTCATCACAAGCTGCTTTACTTACCCATACGGTTTACCACAACTCATAATAGCTTAACACATTTTTATTTACTCATGAAAAAGTGAGAATGAAAACATAGAAAGTTCATCTCCTTGGAAAATGGCCATGATCAAATTCACCTCACCAAAATGGTTTGATTTAACTAGAGAACCATCTATCTAAACTAACTAACTAACTAACTAACCTTGACTGAACCAGCCTCTGAAAGACAATGAGGAATAATTCATCTTATATACTTTTAACATATAATTTAACTTATTGACGTTAGGTTGCATCTGTAGATAAAACACTGAAAACAAGAAAATGAAGGTTGTAAATTAAGACATTTTCAACATGCTGTACTATAGCATTGTCTTCTGCTGGCTGCTTACATTGACTAGGACACGTCAAACAGTACCACGACAAACAATATAAATGAACGAGTCACTCAGTGAGAATGAATGTACAAGTTTGCTGCTTCTAGCAACGCTGAAGAGGTTAAAAAAACAATATGGTCCATATTACGGGTGTCTCAAATTCTATTACAGTAGTGTGCTTGCTTGGTGAGAATGGACGGGCACTTGAATGATCATATATATTTTCTTTACATTAACAAAAGAACATCTCCGCTGTCGGCAACCTTTTATGAGCAAAATGGTTATTTTTCAGGAAGTTGAAAAAAACGATGTACATTCCAAATATATGAACATCGTTTATAAATATATGGACAAGCCGTTTTCAGCACTTTTCATTGGTTAAATATTTCTAAAACTGTCAGACCAAGGTGAGGACTGGTCAATAGAATTGTTTTATGACAAAATAAAAAAGACCAAAAATAGACTTACAAGGTTTCCGCCCAACAGTGATGATATACTCAATATTTTATAACTAATTTGTAAAATTAGTAAAATTAACTAATTTGCAAAATTGTATGAGTTACAACTTAAGTTTTTAAGTCAGCTCATGGAAATGAAAATGTGAAGATACCAGAATAACTTGACAATTAACAGTACGTTGTGACTATGGTAGTGAAGCACATTACACAGCAACGTTTGATAGTGAATGCATTATAATATACAACAGTGTATTATAATATACAGTAACATACAACTTACAGAAAAATCAGATATAACATACAAGTAGAAGTTCTTACTAAACCAACCGGGGATCTGGACTGGCAACCGCAAACTAAAACAAGTGGCGAAAGAAAACATTTTCAGTCGAGGGAGGACAGCAGCACAAAATGCCATGTCACTGCCATATCAGTTTTACTGCTGTGTACTGAGAATGAGCCTAAACCTAAATAAAAGCAGGTTTTTAGTGTGTACATATTCAGCTGCTGAACCAATAAGCAGTGTTGCTTTTAAATTGTAGCTTTTCAATCTACAATCTATGTATGATTAAAAGTGGATAAGCTACAACCAAGCTGCTGGTTAAATATAGACGTTTGCTAAACTACAAGCTACAGAGAAGAAGAACCTAACTACACTGAAGCTGTTTCATGGCCTCAGATACTTACTTCCATATTCCCCAAGGTAGACTCCATCATCTGACTCCATCTTGCAGCTGCCAAGAGCGTGATGCAATGACTGTGCCATGTGGACATGATAGCATACCAGATGGCACTTCAACCAATTCAACATCAATCAGAAACACCTTGTAGCTGACAGCACCCGTCTTTGTGAAGAGAGAAAAAATTGTATTTTAAAAAAATTAGGAAAAGCTACAACATTTTAAAAGCTACTGATAAGCAAATAGCATCGCTAATTTTAGTTAGCGGCAGAGTGGTTACCTCACAACGAGAACGTTCTGGGTTTGATCCTCAGGTCTGTGTGGAGTTTGCATGCTCTCCCCGTGTTTGAGTGGGTTACTGCCGGGTGCTCCGGTTTCCTCCCACAGTCCAAGAGCATGCAATATAGGTTAATTGGTGACACTAAATTGGCCCCGTAAGGTGTGAATGAGAGTGTGATTGTGTGATTGTGTGTGCCCTGTGGTGTGTTGGCGTCTGCCCAGGGCTGGTTCCCGCCTTGCGCCCGTAGTTCCCAGGATAGACTCCTGTCCCCCCCGCACAACCCCAGTTTAGATTAAGCGGTTTGGTTCATGAAAATATGAATGAATTTTAGTTAGCTTCTCCCCAACACTGCTAATTGGTGCTTTATTTAAACATTAAAGCTAGGCTAGAAGTTTGAATTTAAACATACTGCTTCTTATTGCAGGAGCAGAACAAGGGACTGATGTATCACAACAGCCTGCAGACAAAGATAAGATTTCTGAGGAAAACGTCACCGAGCCTTTGGAACCAGTGCAAGGGACCGAAAAAGTTGAAGAAAATCCAGGATCACCACAACCTACTGAGAAAATGCAGGAAACATTACAATCTGGGCCTAAAACCGAAGAGGAAGGGATGGATGGAGATGCCAGTAGTGGAAAACAAGAGGTAGAGGAGGAGGCGCAGCCAGATGGCGAAGAACAGGAGGACTCAGTTATGGAGGGTGGGGTAGCAGAACCAGCTGATAAGACTGAAACCAAAGAAGAGGAGGAGAAAGATGGAATTAAGGAAAAGGAGGATGAAGCAAACAGAGAGAAAGAAGTAGCCATAAACCATGATGGTGGAGACGCAGCAGGGGCTGGCATGTCCAAAGATGAGGAAGAGACTACACAGGAAGAAATGAAAGATACAAAGGAAGAGGAAGAGGTAGAAAGCGAAAATGCTGCAAATCCTGAAGAAGTGGGAGCTTCAGTGGTGGAGGAAGAAGACGCATTGCAGCAGGAGGAAGAGCTGGAACCAGAAGAGGTCACAGAACCTGAGCATGAAAAACCTGAAGATACAAATGAAAGCATGAAGGGCCATAATGAGATTGAGAAACAGGAAGAGACCGAGAAAGAAATGGAGTTGGCAGACGCTGCAGACCAAGCAGGTGAGGAAAAAGCACCAAGCGAAGAAATCAAAGAGGAGGTCGGAGCAGATGAAGAGGCCATGAATGCTGAGGAGGACGGAAAACTAGAAGAAAATGATGAGGCAGAGGAAGAAAGAGCTGATGAGGTGATGGAGGGTGTTGAGGGGATGAGGGAGAGTAATACAGCAGAGGAAGAGGCTGTGGAACAAGAAGGAGAGGAGGACAAAGGAGAAAAAGAAACATTACAAGACAAGACTTTAGATGAAGTAAATGAAGTGGGTGAAAATGATCTGGAAGCTAATGAGGAAGAAAGAAGATCAGAGGAGGAACACATGAAGGCCGTAGAGGAGAAAACGGACAATGCAGACACTGAAGATGGTGAAAAAGTAGAAACAGAATCTGTAATGGTGAAAGACGCTGAATTAGAAGAAGAAAGTAAACCTGGAGATGAAAGTAATGAGAATGATAGAGCCGAGGAAGAAGTGAAACAAGATGAACTGGAAAAAAAGGAAGACGAAGAAAATAAAACAGAGGAAGAAGTTGAACCTGAAAAAAATGATAGAGACCCAGAAATGGGAGGTGAAGAAGAGACTGAGGTAACAGATGAGAACACCGAAGCTGAGGGTGAAACTGATGGAAATGGCACCGCAGGTAAGACGGAGGAAGAGATGGCAGAAATAGCTGAGAACAAAGGCAGAGAAGAGAACATGGAAGAAAGTGGTGATGGTGAGGAGGCAGATGTGAAGGAAGAGACAGAAAGATCCAATGTAGAAGAAACAGTAGAACACCAAATTGAGCAAGATGAAGATGGACCTCAAGAGGATGCGCAAGAAGAGACAGAAGAGAAAGAGGCAGAGACTATAGAGGAAGCAAAAGAAGATAATGAAGACATGGAAGAAGAGATTACTGAGGATGGTTCTGCAAACCAAGAGAGCTCTGCAGATCAAGTTCCAACCGAGGCAAATTTAGAGGTTAGTGAGACTGATAACAAACAAGAGGAGGATCAGATTGAAGCGGAAGTACAGAAAGATGTTGGAGAAGTGGACAAAGATGGTCAAGTGGATGATGCAAACACACCAGGCGATGAAAGTAAGGACACTGACTATGAAAAACCAGAAGAAATAAAAGAAGAGCAGGAACCTGAAGATGAAGGAGCACCAGCTGAAAGAGAAGGAACAATTGACCATCTGCAAGGAGGAAATGATGAAAAGGAGCCACATGGAAGTAAAAAAGAGATGGAAGAAGTGCAGAGAAGTGAGAACATTGAAGGAGATGTAGAGAACAAAGGTGAGGAGCTCAACGTTACTGATGAGGTGCAAGAAATTTCAGTGGGTGACAGAATAAAAGCCGGAGAGGTAGACGCTGAAAATGGAGAGGAGGTTATTCAGGAAGAGATCGGCAGGGAAGATGAAACTCCGACTGGAGCAGGGGAAGGTGAGGCAGTGTTACAAGAAGGAAAAGAAGAGACTGAGGTAAAAGAAATTACACAAGAAGTTGCAAATGAAACAGAAGAAGCTAAACCACCATCGCCTCAGGTCACTATGGATGCTGATGTCCCATCAGCTCCTGCAGAAGAGCTTGAAGATATGGGATCAGAACTTAAAGATGCTGATGCCAACACGGAAAGCAAGACCGAAGAAACTCCGAAAGAGGAGATGAAGGACGAAGAACCTCCGAACGGTGCCTCGTCCGCCTCCCCTTCAGAAGAGTCCCAGCCTGCAGAGACGGTGCTGGAATACAAGAAAGACAAACGGAAGTCTGAGTGGAGTGAAAACGTGGAGCTGATCTCCATTCCTCCTTCTGCAGATCAGGGCGACCTGGTGAGCAACTGGGTGAACATCCACCAAGAATCCAGGTATTTCGAGACATTTGTCGAGCCGCTGGATGACTTTGCATCCCAAGACGGTGGATCAAGAACCAACGGTGAAGCTCCATACTCCGAACCCGAGGCTGCTGGTGTTGGTGAGATGTCCGAGACCACCAAAGATGAGCTGTTAGACACCGAACGGGAGGAAAACTTCCAAAAGGAGACCCAACCTAAAGCTCTAGAAGCTGATGCTGAAAGTAATAGATCTAAAGACATGCTAAGCACTGAAGACGTATCAGTGGAGAAAGAGGCAGGAGTGGTACCAAGTACAGAGTCGCTGTTTATAACAGAGGACCGACAATCAGTTACTGTAGATAACGTCATAAACCTCTCAACCACCTCACTGATGAAACTTGAAATTAGTCAAGACAGCTGACATCCCAAATAACCTACATTCACTTACATTTACGTTCCGTGTTCCTAATTTCCGGGACAGTCTCCCTGAGAGCAAATTGGGGTTAAGGGTCCTGCTCAGGGACCCAATGATAGTAGTGCTGGAGGTAAAATTCGAGCCCACAACCTCTTGGTCCAGAGGGAAGTATCCTAACCACTAGACCACCATCACCCACTTCTTTTAGCTGTGTTTTTGTGATAAATTACCAGTTAATAAAGGCTGGATTAAAAGTGACTTATGTTGTACCAAATATCTATAAAACTGTAGTATAGCATTTAGTCTCAATCAAGAGTCAAGACTCAAAGTATAAGCATTAACACATCAGATTCTGCGATACATGTTTACAGAAAAGTGTGTTTTTTTCAACCAATAAAGTGGTAGAAAAGTAGAAGTTTACACTGATGATACCAGTTAAAGGTCTGAACACTTTTTATGGAATATGTATTTCTCAATGGTGCTCTGATTTATTGCTTAAAAGCCTGAAATTAATTTCTTTGACAGGTTCTCTGTTAATAGTAAACCGACGTCCAGGTATCTGAATATTTAATAGGGCAGGATGGTGATAAAAACTTGACCAGCATTCACAGGATCCTTTTCCACTCTAAAAAGCCCTGGCAGTGGGAGGCCGGTTTGGTTTGTTTACGAGTCCTTCATCATGATTGAGTGAAACTGTAGTTCAGCTGAGCTTCCGTCCCTCTACTTTACCGAGTCTCGGCCAGGGGAAATGGGACACCAGCACACTCACTCAGCACAAATAATTTAATTATTCATGCCGCATAGCCCTCCTGCCTGCCTGCCCCACATCAACACACTTCACAGGACTTCAACCCGAACACACACACACTTTTCTTCAAAGAACACTTTAATGCCTTCCTCTTTCTTTTTGATGCTTTTGTTGAATGCTTCAGATTAGGCGCTTGTCATTTGAATTTGCACTTGAAGAAAGTCCTTGTTATGTAACATAGTTAGAGCATCATCAGTACTTATTGTTTCACATATTACATGTAAAAATGGCAGCTTTATTACAACCAGTTACTTGTAAATGTACTATATTGTCAATGTTTTCCAGTGTTATATATTTTTATTTTTAGAGACTTATAATTTAATTAGCAGCGTAGTAACGCTTTAGGAAATGTTGCTCATGTGGTTTGGATTATTATGGTTAAAACTGACTTGTTCAACCTTTTTTCACCATCAGCTCTTTTTTTTCTGTTGCTTTAATTTCATGACTTGTCTACAGCTGAGTGACAATTAAAAGATAATAAAGTATTAAATACATAATTCACATCTAATCCTGTTTATTTTGATTCAAGGAATGAACGCAGACCACGGCAACCTATAAAACTTTCAGTTACAAAAATAGTTAACATTACAAAATGTGTAATTGTATTTTAAAGAAACAATATACTGGATAAAAGTCAAAACTCTAGAAAAACTAATATTTACATCAGATCAAAAGTCATGCGAATTATAATAAGGTATAAAAACCACACACATCTGGTAGTAACAAAAATCTGTCATTCACACATTTAAAAACAATAAGTATAATGGGGAAGGTGAGAATAATTAGGGTAGAAGTGTGTGTGTGTGTGTGTGTGTGTGTGTGTTCCTGAGAGTATACGGCATTAGCTGGCGTCCTCAAAGCTGGCGTTGCTGCTGGAGGAGTGGAACTGAGCTCTCATGGTGCTCATGGGATCTGACACGTATCCTGCAGGGGGAACAAAATGTCTGTGTGTAAATCACCACACACACACAGTCTGACAGCATCACTGCCAAACACACACTCGTTCCCAAGAAACCCGCCGTCCTGCCCTCATTATCCACAGAGTTCATTTCTCTGCCAGCATCAGCACCCGGTTCATGGTGAGTTTTGTGTAAAAGCAGCAGTGTGTGCGCGGGTGTGTCACAATATGAAGACAACATGCGGTTTATAATCTTCATGAATAGCACATTGATTTAATGTGCAGCTTGTGAATTAATAAGCCTGTGTAGAGTATCATCAGTACTATGCAAAAGTCTTGCAAAAGCCAGCCGTCATTTCTTCATATTTTTCTACCAAAGAGCCAGACTTTCTTATGCATATCTTATTTAATGTAGTCCTCAGGAATACTTTTTACATATATGTTTGCACATCAGAGTATCAGCGTAGCTACTGGTGCATTTTCCTCAGCAAATGTGAAGAATGAAGGGCTGCTCATGACTTTCATAATGTATTTTCAGTTTTGGAGAATCTCAGTATGGGTTTAATGGGTCTCATTCACCAACCGTTCTCAAGTAGTTTTCAGTTTTCTAAAAGATTCTGACCATCACCAATATTTTCTTCATTAAAATCTGCTACTGCTGCTAACTGCTGAGAAGCACTCTTACGCAAATTTTATTATTATCTACAGCTGTATAATATACACTTTAAATGTATTAACTTTCTTAAGGAGGCACTACGGTTAGCGCTTCCGCTTCACAGCGAGAAGGTCCTGGGTCCGATCCCGGGGTCGGCCATAGGGCCTTTCTGTGTGGAGTTCCCATGTTTGAGTGGGTTTTCTTCAGGGGCTCTGGTTTTCCTCCCACAGTCCAAAAGCATACAGTTTGATTAGCGACTCTGAATTAGCCTTGTAAGGTGAGAATGTGAGTGTGATTGTGTGAGTGTGTGTGTGCCCTGTGTGTGTTGGCACCTGCCCAGGATTGGTCCCCACTTTAGGATAGGCTCCAGTCCCAGCGACACCAGTTGGGATTCAGCAGTTCGGCTAATGAATGAATGAAAACTTTCTTAAGAACAATTTAAAGAAATTAATGGTGAATGAGGCCCAGTAACTTATGAAAACGTCATTTTAGTGAAGAGTAATAATCTTTAGAAGACCCTCTACACCATGTCAAATGACAATTTGCCAAAACTACTTCTATACAATTAATACAAACCAAATTACACAAAACCATGGAGACGACCACAAATGCATCTTTAATCACGTTTGTCACTTGCAATAAATAACACTCACATTAAGCACTGTGTTGTGCACTATCCTGCTCTCATTAGTGTAGATGGCTGAACCTTTACCGTTTCTGTCGAGGGGAGGGAAGGGCAGGTTCCTCCTCAACTCATCCAAAGAGAGACCCTGTGATGAGCGACGGCCAGAACTACAGCAAAAACACAAAGAGATCGGACAGACAAACGACAATGAGAGATGTACTAACACCAGACAACAGAAACAAACCCACTGGAGGCAATTAGATGCAGACTCCCTTGCTGCCTAACTTCCCCTCATAGTTCCTGTTTATGTTGTTTTCCTCAACAAAGAAACACTACCCCTCTAACGTACTCTTGTTTGTGCAGTAACGATTTTCTCTGACAGTCTTTGATTTAAATCTAGCTTTACAGATTGAAGAAAATGTGTGGACTACAAAGCACTGTTGTACGTCGCTCTGGATAAGTGCGTCTGCTAAATGCTGTAAATGTAAAACGTAAATGTAAACGATTGTTTTGGCATTTAGTATTTCATGCCTCACAGGAAATCAGACGGATGTGTACGTTTGGTATGGTATGGGGCAGTTGGTGGTTTAACGGTAGGGTGTTCGTCCTGTGATCAGAAGGTTGCAGGTTCTGGATTAAAGTTACCACTGAGCAAGGTACCGTCCCCAAGCACTCCTCTCCTTGTAAGCTGCCCACTGCTCCTTCATGGACGGGTCAAATGCAGATGTCACGTTTCGTTGTGGTGCACTATGTACTGTGCTGTGGTGCGTTCACAATGACAAATAATCTGTGTGGCAATTTGTGTTTACACATCATTTGTACAAAACACCCCAATGTTGGACCTTCCTACGAAAGATGTCTTAAGGCAAGGCAGTGCCATTTAGAGGTCATTCTGTGTGCCTTATAGAAGTACAGATATTAGTAAAATTCATTCATTCATTATCCGAAACAATCCCAACTGGGGAAATTAGGGGCGCATGGCGGGGGAACAACCCCGGGCAGGCGCCGACACACCTCAGGGGACAGATTAGTAAAATAAATAAGAATAAGAAAAATACACGTGTGGAGGAAAAAAATAGAATCTATAAAAGGTAAAATCAGTATAAGAAGGAGAAAACAGCGTAAAAAACATTGTCATCTTTTTGTCTTGAATGCGTAAGTAAAACAAACTTTTAGTGTATTCAGTTCCACCCTTTCATCCCATACCGGTCTCAACTGACTTGTTGACCGTTGCTAAGTCTTTACGCACGCACACACACACACAGTCTATGTATTACTATCTTTGTGAGGTCCTTCCATAGACTCCCATAATGACTAATGTACATAATTCTACACCTACACCTAATCCTAACCCCTAACCTCAGTAACCAAAAGCACATAATTTACCTCTAAGAGTCTCAAACAAAACAAGAACATTTTCTATAATGTCATTTTTCCTCATGGGGACCTCTAAAATGTCCCCACAAAGCCCAAAAAAACAGATAAGTGATTTTAGGGGACAAAAGGTCCCCACAATGTGATAAATACATGGACAAACATGCACACACAAACACACACACTCACTCCATTTTACACATGAGGAATTAGGAGGTGGTCAGTGTCATGCATGTTTTATTGTATTTGCTTGTTTTTGTCTCCTTGGAGTTGTCTCTTAGTGACTGCCCGCTGTGGTGAAGTATTTGTTGGGACTCTGAGCTGCTGACCGCACATTTATACACACATTTCAACACAGTTTTAGATCAGGTCACATCTCTATTTTTCAACTCGTCAGTGTCTCACAAATCTTATATGCTCTAATTCCATCTAAACAGAACATGGAAAATCGCTGTGTCCTGCATTCCACCTCCACTTTCTCTCATAGTTCTGCTGAAGCTGAGGCATTTGGGTTGTGGGATTATGGTGACAGGTCGGGGGTAACAGGGTAAATTCCACACAGGTACAGCTCAGATTTAGGGCATGTGTCTGTTTATCTAGCAACTTTAATGTCTATAAACAGGAGGGCGAAAAGTAGGGAGAGATGCAAAAGGAGCAAACATGGAGCACTGACAAAGGTGAAGAATGATTAGCACAAGGCTTTAATAAAAATACTCATATCTCATTATCATTATCAAGGTACCACTGAGGTACTCATGAGCTAGATACTGTCCCCAAAGTACTGCTTCCTGCTGCTCCTTCACGGATGGGTCAAATGCAGAGGTCACATGTGCTGTGCTGTGGTATGTTCGCAATGGCAAATAATCACTCATTTAAATTCAAAATTCAATAGGTGGACGACAGTCCGGATCCTCACAATTACTTTTAATCAGCTTTATTTTAATCCGAACACCACTTTTAATAGTCAACACACAGAAATGCCCAGGTCAGTTGTGTGCATTGTAACTTTATTTTCCCTAAAATTAAACATTTCATTTTCATATTAAACACAAACCATGTTTGACTTGTTTGAAACAAAAAGGAAGATTTATATTTATTATTAGAGCAGCCTTGGGTTTGATATGAAAATGATCAGTACGTCGATTTAACAACTGGGTTACTTCAAAATATATGCCACTAAATCGCATGTTAAGACTTTATAATGTTACGGATCATTAAGTGAGTGACTGCTGTTATTGTGAACACACCACACCACTGCACAGCACTCACAGCACCACAAAGAAATGTCACTTCTGCATTTGACCCATCCATGAAGAAGCAGTGGACAGCTTTTTTTGGAGTGCCGGGGAGCAGTGCTTGGGGACGGTACCTTACTCAGGGGTACCTCACTGAGGTTGAACCGGCAACCTTTTGAGCCAACTTCCCAATCATTAGGATGCCATGTGTCCTTTATTGAGGACATTTGGTTTATCTGGACCGCTTGGAAACTTTCATTGAATAACTCTGGTCTGTGGGCACAGCAAAGGTCGCACTGCACAAAACGTCACATCGTAATTCTTGTTTCTTTGGCACTGTCATCTTTTATCCAAGCACATGTGTGGTTCTTCTTAATGAGTGTGTGTGCGTGCTTACCTCTGGCTCCACACGGCATATGCTCGTGCATTAAGAGCGTATTCCAGCTCGAATCTTGATCGCAGAGCGGCAACGTGACTCCGGCCGGGACTCCCTCTGCCTACCAAGCAGTCCGATGATGACGAGGGTGAGAGAGAGCCACTGCTGTTACTGGAGGCTGGAGACATCAGCTGAAACACACACACATTGACGCTGAGACACAGTCCATACTCGCATAACACATTAAAACTACAACATGCACTTAGTCTTCAGTGGGTATTTGTTGTACGCATGTTGGATAGATTCCAAAAGCGGATTATGGAGGCCTGAAGGGGACAAAACTAATGGGGAGAAAATTCTGGACTTGGATAAGTGGATGCACTTGTGCAAGACCCTGCAAAGTTGTACGTTTGGATCAGTATAATTTCTGAATCAGTTTGGCAACACGGAAACCTCAACGATGACATACAGTACTGTGCAAAAGTTTTAGGCAGGTGTTAAAAAATGCTGTAAACAAAGAATGCTTTCAAAAATGGAAGTGTTAATCATTTATTTTCATCAATCAACAAAATGCAGTGAAAGAACAAAAGAGAAATCTAAATCAAATCAATATTTGGTGTGACCAGCCTTTGCCTTCAAAACAGCATCAACTCTTCTAGATACACTTGCACACAGTTTTTGAAGGAACTCGGCTTGTAGGTTGTTCCAAACATCTTGGAGAACTAACCACAGATCTATAATCCTATAATCCTACAAAATAATATAACGACTACAAAATAGTATAAAGACTATAATCCTACAAAATCCCTGACTTTGTGCAAGTGTACCTATAAGAACTGATGCTGGTTTGAAGGCAAAAGAGCAAATATTGATTTGATTTAGATTTTTCTTTTGTTCGCTCACTTTGCATTTTGTAAATTGATAAAAAATGAACAATCATTATTTATATTTCTGAAAGCATTCTTTGTTTACACCATTTTTTCACACAGTACTTTTGCACAGTACTGTACATATAGAGGGTCACAGAAACTTGGCTTGTGACTGACCTCAAATATGAAGACAGTAAGTCAATGCTTGTCATAGAGCTGCAGATATTGATTCTTTTTGTAATTGAGTATTCTATCGAATTTGTATTGATTAATCGAGTAATCGGATAAAAAAAATGTAATCAGAAAAAGACTAGTCTAAAAATGTACAACCAATTGGCTTTTGTTCCTCTTATTCCTTTTTAAAAATCAAAATTAAACTCATTTGTTGCACTTAGTGTATTGAACGTCAGTGCCATTTGAAAGAAATACTTACTTAGCCTATGGGTGTGTGCATGTGAGTGAGTGAGTGAGTGAGTGAGTGAGAGAGAAGAGCGGTGCAGGTTTGACAAAAAGAGTGTGTGTTCATCTGTGTATTGGGCTAACAATTACTGAAAAACAACTAAACGTGAATTACATTATCACAGCCACATTGTATTCTTCATTTTCTCGAGCTCAAGTTAAGAACATCATAACTAGCCATGAATATCGACCCACATTCTTAAACCAATACCAGTATTGGCTTTTCACTAAGGTTTACTACTATATTAGCGGTCGCAATGCCGTGCTGCCCAGACCCTGGACATTTTTGCCTTTGGTGTCGTTTCTGTTTCCTCCATTTCACCTCATGGACAATAGTCTTACCCGGTCTTGCTTTGATCGTGCCACTGAAAATGTTCTGTGTCACAAATAAGCGTCCGTGTGCAACACAAGTGGAGGAGCATGCTGTAGCGAGTGAAAAGAATTCAACTTCGTTTCTAAAAATTTGCCTCGACCATTTTTGTTTTAACTCAATCATTCGAATCATTTAAATAATCTTTTAAGGCCTAGCTTTTCCGTAGACACGGTTTGGTATACGTAAGTGAGAGCATGAAAAGAAGAAAATATTTGTGCAGTGATTTCCGTGTTGCCAAAATGACCCAAAAGTATTTTGACCTGCTGGAAAAGGTTCAACCATCTGATTTTTTAAATGCATGTCCCCCGTGGGGCTCCGTCCAGGAGAAACGGTCGGATTTAGAAGTAAGTGAAGTCTGTATTATCTGCACCTCCACATTACAAAGACACTCGTCCAATTTGGCCACAACCTCCGAAAACTCAGGCCTCTCCTGTCAGAGGGAGAAAGAAAGGGAGAGACAGAGAGAGGGAGGGAGGGAAGGAGGGATGGAGAGAAAGAGCTCATTAAGGAGGTTACCAAACTGAAAGAGCTGACAACACACACACACACACACACACAGCTGCTCTGTTGTGCGTCACAAGCGCACAACCTACACACCAGTCAAAGCGTCAAAGTGGAACAACTTCAAAAGACTGAGTCAGATGTGCTGCATCAGAGGACACACACATACACATACACGCTCACATACACACACACGCACAGTGTTGCATAATAAGCAGAAAATAAGGCCTCCTCCACCCACACATCACATTTCAGAACCTAATCACCAGTGTTCATTCATGTCAGTACCGTCACTGTGTTATTTCACCCTCACAGGTGCTAGTGCATTAATCGGCAAAAACTCAGACATGACATCAGATATCATCTGTTTCTGGTTTTATATAAGTTCTTAAAAGATCAGGCCAGTGTTCACTTTGGCAGCTACTTTAGATTTGGTCGTATTCCAAGTCTGAGGACAAAAAGGCTTATTAGTTATTTTTAATGCTCTTAGTCGTTTCTATCCTTCAGAGTTTAGTCCACTTTTCGTGGCCAAAATGTAGTTACATTTAATCTACGTTTACACATCAAATGTTTCCTTTTTTATTAGTCTAGCACATGTAATGGAAATGTAAATCAAGCTGACAGGTGGCATCACATGGGGAAATTCATAAAGCAGCATTTGATTCCTAAAACCTTTGCTCAGGACATCTCTACATTTCTCACAATACAATAGATTTTGTCTTTCATTCAGTCAAATAATAAATCATAAAACTAACCATAAATCTTCACCCAAGTGACCTTGCTTACCTTTCCTTATCTACTGTATATTCAGAGGTGGACAGTAACAAAGTACATTTACATTAACTTACTGTAAGTACAGTCTTTTAGTATCTGTACTTCACTTGAGTAGTATTTTTTGGGAAACTTATGACTTTCACTTCACCACATTTGAAAGACAAATCCCTTACTTTTTACTTCACTACATTTCTATTGAGATTCTTGTTACTCGTTGCTTTCAAATTTGTGGATAAAGTGGATGTTATTCCCCCTTTTCTAAAGCACAGTTGTTGTTCTGCAGGGGACAGCTGTCAGTAATCAGCAGGGTTGTCACGCCTGTAGACTGTAACTATAAAACCAAGTTCAGACAGTTCTGCCCGGTTTTTGTCTTGCTTTTGTCACAGCTTTATTATCCAAGGTCTATTATTAGCTTGTAAACATCTTCTTCTGAGTTATGGAAAAAATACATACTTTCCCTAAAAAATTCCTGCTTCAGAAGAGGTTACTATAAATCCTATGTTGATTTTATCTCAGCAGAACATTCAAGAAAACTCGATTTACTGAATCTTTCTTCCATTTAAAGCAGTGTGAGAGCACTTTCTCTCCTGGTTGTGCATTTGTCTGAGGCATTTGGGTTGTGGGTTTGAAGTGGCACGTCAGGGTTAACAGGACAAATTCTACACAGGACCAGCGTAGGTTCAGGGTATGAGTCTGTTTCTAAGGGAGAAGTTTGTCTAGCAACCGTACGTCTACAAACGCACGGGGAAGAGAGGGAAGAGATGCAAAGTGAGCAGAACTCCAGCACTAATGAAGGTGAGAAGTGCTTAGCACAAGGCTTTAATAATACTTATAACTCATTATCACGAGAGACAGAGCTTGTTAAAGGATAGAGGATATTAAAGGCAGAGGGCAATTAATGCATAAATCAACTTTCATATGTAGGTTAACACTAAATTAAAGCATAATATTCTAAATTATGATGGATATAAAGTCAGAGAGAGATTAATGTCGCCCTTTTCAAGTTAACCAATGCACATTACACAGATAATGGGATAAAGATGAAATATTTAGTGTTAAGTTTTAGTATTGTTATAGCCCATCCACATCATCTAAAGCCAAATAAAAATCCAGAAAGTCAACTTTATATAAAAATCTGCACATACAGTACGTGCCACGCCAAATACAGCACTTGGTCTTTTTTTGTTATTTCTACAACAGCATTAAGAACTGAGAGAAAACAGAAGACTGACCTCTGGACTGACGTTCCAGCCCCTCATGAGCAGAGCTGAGAGGGGTTTGGGAATGGAGTAGCCGATGGGAGGCCGGATGTGATGGTAAGCCATGTCAGCCGCCGCAGCCGCTGGACAGAGAGAGAATCAGGGAAATAAATCAATAAATATGACATATTCTGTGCTTTTAGGCACCAGAAAACTAATTTGGTCGTCAGGTTAATTTTCTCACTATATTGCCTTATAAGCAGAAGTACTTTTAGATGTATTTACTAGGGTGTAAACCGAAAAAGTTACATCACGATCCGATATCATGTCAATTCAATGGAAAACGATTCGGTGTGTGAAGATATTAATAAGTGCTACGAGCCAGTTTCCATTCAATTCAGTTCAAGTGCCAGTGATCAATATGAAATTTCATATGCAGATTAAACACCATCATTTCCATTCATCGCAAAAAGGGACTAAAATATCATTGACATTTTTAGTTCTGAGCCAACAATCGTCTCTTTTAATGAAAATAGTGCTCGTGTTTGAAATAAAGTGACGTTACAATGTGTACGATGTCTGATCAAGGTTTTCATCTTGGATTGATGCTATGGGCTCGGTGACCAATAAATCAGTGTTATGCCCCCAATACATACGCTTATTTATCATCCACCAGTGAAGATGTGTGAGCAGCAGGAATGAGTGTAAACTGTGGGATTGTGGGACCAGTACCAGGTTTGAGGTGAGCGAATGGGATTTCTCCTGTCAGCAGCTCCCAGAGACACAGAGCGTAGCTGAACATGTCTGCCTTCACCGTGTAGCGGGTGCACTGGGTGAACACTTCCGGAGCCATCCAGCGCAGGTTCTGCAGTCAAAACAACCTTTTTACTGGGAGACGGCAGCAATAAAGCCTTGTGCCACCGTGTCGCCCACTAATTACTCAGTAAAACCCAATAATACTGGAGAGGCTGAACTCACCCCAGGCTGTTTGGTCATGTTGTCCTCATCCATGGAGAGTAAGAAGCGCGACTCTACAGAACCAACACACCGTACACGTCATGATACACAACATACACAACAGCACAACGTAATACACAAAATAATGTTACGACAGTAGAGTTAGGGAAGGGTTAATCTACATGTCTCACCTCCAAAATCAGCCACCACAGCATGGCCATCCTCATACAGCAGAATGTTGTGGCTACAATCAACATGCACCAAGAAATTAGATGTATAGACATGAGATGGCTCACTTTGTTAACAGTATTATTATCTTTATCTATGTTTATTGATTCATATTCATGGTATGTTATGTTGTCTAATCTCTCTGTATATAGTAGAGATGACAATAAAGTTTACTTTGATACAGTATTTTTTTATACATAAAAATGCAGCCCAAAGTGCTTTACATTAGTAATATCAGAAAAAGAATTTCATTAGCTAATATTCGTGTATAAGTGTAAAACTAAAATACATATTAGACAAAGATTTTTAAAAGCTTTTTAAAATAGAAATGTGAATCAGTTTTTCTAATATGTTTCTTATCTTTCCAATACAATTTACACTGTAATTCAACTTACTGAGTTGAAACCTTCTCTTTTTTAATGAATTAATTCTAAACTTTAAGAGACTTCTTTTTTTTTTGCTCATGGATTAAGCCTAGTCTTGGACTAAATTGTAGAACCAACGGAGGATTTACCATTCAAACTCAAAGCTACTCTAGGATAAGACTTAATCCCCGACTTAGACATTGACCCTAAAAGTATGGCAAACAGAATTCAACACTATATGAATGCCATAATTTCTTTGTTCTTGTTATTGCCACTACTTTATTAATATTTATTGTTTAATACTTAATACCATGGAATACTGCTGAATACACTCTTAAAAGTTATAAAAAACGACAGCACTTTATCTTTCACTGTATCTTAGAATTTTCAACCCAAATAATTCCAAAACACCTCAGATGTACTACTTCTAGGATCAATGGGATATTATATTAAAACATACCATAATTACCCTGAACATGTTTGATAATGACCTGCATCCTGACTCTTAGATCTGGAACACAATACCGTAACATGCATTTCCCAGACTCTGGAGTGTTGATCCCGGGCTTAAATGACGACTAAATGAAACGTTCAGAGCGAGGCTGAAAGCACAGATTTTAGAAAATGGGTCCAATAAGCAAGTCTGAAAGTGGTGGCTCGGTGAAGGACGAGAGTGATGATGATGCTGATGATGATGGTGTGTGCTCACCTGTTGAGGTCCCGGTGAATGATGGGCTGGGTGAGATTGTGCAGGTACTCCATCCCTTTGGCCACGTCGATGGCGATGATGAGCTTGGACTGCAGGTCGATGATCCTGCTCGTTTAAACACAGTTTAAAGCACACCTAAGCTCACACAGATCAATGCCTCCGAGTCGTCATTACCATTTAAACAGATCGATGGCCGGCTCGGGTGAACCTGACGGAGGAGAGCGGAGCGCAGAGCAATCTGTACTGAGGAGGCCGAACAAGCTTAACACAACCCTCAAACGGCATACAAACACAATCATTTTCCATCGTCTCCTGTTTCTTCCTCTATATGCCACAGACCCGGGATGTAAATTACAAGTCACAATTTCATCACATCACAATATGATATTATATAGATTCAGTAGACAACACCTGCAGATAAAGTTGCTACGATACAATTTTGATTTGATTCCATTGAGGAGCCAGCCATCGAAATAAGACAAGATCACATGCTGATTTAACACAACCATTTTCCTTCATATCAAATTACAAAAAGCAACAAAAATAGAATTGGGCGTTTTTGTTCCAGAGCTCAACTAGACATTTAAATGAAAACCAGTCATCTTTTTTTAAAAACAAAAATAGACCTCTTGTTCAATATAAAGTGACAGCTGTGATGATAGGCCACGTCAGCCGCCGCTGCCTTTGGAACGATGGAGAAAATTGGGGGAATAAATGAATAAATATAACATATTTGAGATGTCACCGATCAGATATGTGGATAACGGCTCAAATAGCTGGATCGGGTATCAGTCTATGGAGTCGATCTGTAAATGTGCTCACGCTCAATTCATTATACATGGGAAGTGGTGCTGTGGTAAAGCTGGTTTATTGTCTAACATTCGGGCTTATTCCTACGTATTGATATCATAATGAGAAGAACGAGCAACACAACACACTTCAACCCCAACAGCAAATCATGCGGTTATACTGTTTAATTTCCTTAACACCACCAGCTTTCGCTCGCAATCTCTGTTACTGAATGTTTTAGCGCCACAGGCTTAGAGACCATCACAAAATTACAGCACTGGGTTTACACGAATAATTTCAGAAACGTTATTTTGATAATAAATAATTTAGCATGCACATATTGTTTTTTACATCTGGGTGTTATTCACTTAATATTTACAAAAAATAACGTAAATGTTTTTTTCATTAATATTCTCAATACTGTTTGCTCTGTTATATACTCTTTCCATGTTACACTTGTTCACTCAACAGAAACTTTTCCATTTCTTTTTAACAAGAATTTCAAAATGAAATATATATGGAAAAGTGGTTAAACACATGTAATGTGCAAACCACTGTCTAGTAGTGTATTTCATTAATTGTGATTTTGAACTATAGATGAAATGTCCAGTTAATATAAAGCATAATATATTTCTGACTGTTTTGATGTCTGAATATGTTATGATATTATCGTGTTAATGTGTGACGTGAACAGCACCTTGGCCCATCCCTGAGCCCACCGGGGCGTCTTACCTCTTCTGTTCATGAAGGAGGGAGAAAAGAGAGCCTCCCGACACATACTGCGTCACTATGGCAAACTGGCTGGGGTCATCCAGACATGCTCCGACAAATGGGATCACACAAGGGTGGTTGAGCCGGCACAGGATGGACACCTCTCTACAGAACATGTCCGTGTCTGACTTCGAGCAGTATGTGTTGGCCCGATACCTGCAGCAGAATCAAATGGACATATTAAGTGAGTGATTATTTGTCATTGTGAATACAGCACAGCACACAGTGCACCACAAAGAAATGTGATCTCTGCATTTGACGCATCTATGAAGGCAACGGCCGGAGAGAAGTGCTTGGGGACGGTACCTTGCTCAGAGGTACCTCAGTGGCACCCTTTTTTTTTTGTTTTTTGCACTGCTGCTAATTATTCGCACAACTATTGAACATTGAATGTACATATCACTGGTCACTTTCTAACGGACTGTATCTGCACAAATGATTGAAAGTATTGCACAGACTCTGGTTCTCCACTGCTGTTAAAATATCTGCACAAACTTGATCCAACTTAAATGTTAATCATACTTTTTAAGAGATACGGTTTTATTAATAGACTGTATAGTTTTCAGTGCAAAAGTCAATTCCAAGACCATAGTTGTAGGTTAATGCTACATTCTAATTTTCTATTTCCACTTCTACCTCTAGTTTAAAGTTATATTTAATACTCAATTTCTAATTTAAAGTGTATATTTTGTATTCTATTTATATATTGTTTATTCTATATGACCTATTTGTTCTTTGTTCCCTGTTTCTTGTTGCACTGTGAAAACTGGAGCTACGTCGTCTCGTCTCTCTGTATATCTGTACAGTATATAGCAGAGATGACAAAGTTTATTTTGACTTGACTTTGACTTTGAACCAGCAACATTCTGATCATGGGGCCAACTCCCTAACCATTATGCAGCTCACTTATTATCCCTTGAGGCCCGCTAAAATGATTTGAGAATTGTTCTTATCGTTGAAGTATTGGACAATGAAGCATTAAAGAGCTCATTAATGCTCATTAGCAGGATTACAGACTAAAGCCTATGGCTGCTAGATTTTAGATTAATGGTGCAGTCAGAAAAATCACCATTCTTTCAGTTCCATTTAAAATGTTCAACTGCTCGGAAAGCATTAGTACGTTTTTTTTTTTCACAGACTTCTTGTCTTTCAAATTTATGAACAGTATCAACCTTTCACATGATTTTTAACTGTAGATTTCACAGTAGCAAGAAAGTCATCAATAATATCAATAATAATCTGATTACCAGCATCACATCACACAAACACATCCATTTTCTTTAGGGGAACTTATTTTTTTCTAGTCAAACAATTATACTGGAGTTAAGAAGAAAAACAAAATTGGGAATCATCATAATAACAGACCACGCTGAAAGAATACATTAGCTCAGGAGGGAAGAATTACTATTGCCGTTGCATTAATATTATTCATTATTAAATGTGGTGTTAATAATTGTTACTTTACTACATTTCTTCTTTCTTATCTGCTTGGTTGCCGATTCCTAAATATGTGAAAATCGTAATAACAATATTGTTAAACAAACAAACATGGAAACAAAAAAGAGGAGGCTTTGCACTGCCTCTATTATTTGCAACAACCGTTAAACATGTATATATCACTGGTCACTTTTTATCTAACTATATCTGCACACATTATTGAAAAGTATTGCACAGAACAGTTCTCCAAAAATGCTGCTATAATATCTGCAGAAACTTAAATTTCAGTCAGACTTTTAAGAATACACTTCTGTTAATAGACTGGATATCGTTATCTTTCATATTGACAACTGTCAGTCAATTTCCACTTACAGCTTAAAATGTATATTTTGTGTCCTATTTATATATTGTTAATTTCATGTGCCTTATCTGTTCTTTGTTCTCTCTATTTCTTGTTGCACTGTGTAAACTGGAGCCACGTCTTCTCGTCTCTCTGTATATCTGTACAATATATAGAAGAGATGACAATAAAGTTGACTTTGACTTTGACTTCAGGAACCTCACCGTTTAATTGCCACTATTTTGTTGCGACACCTTCCTTTGTAGACCTTTCCAAAAGAGCCTGTAAAAGGAGAAACAGAGGTTAAGATGGTGCATCAAACTGGTCATAGAGAAAGAGCACGAGCATGGACGATGAACCCACCGGAGCCAATGATTTCATTAAACTCTAGTTCAGACAGCTGCAGGTGGAAGTTGGATGGGAGACTCGACCTCAGCAGCAGCACGTCAGCCTTCTCTGTAGAAACACAAGAGAGACTCAACAAAAACACATTTCACTGGCAGCACTGACGACAACTTAATTAAACAAGACTGTCATTGCATGCTATTGCTAGGGGTGTATTATATGGGGTGTCTGCTGTCAGCATCAAACTGAAGGAAGCACACGGAGAAAACCCTGTTAAAATCATGTTAATACTTTTCAATTGAAGATTTGGAGTTGGATACCTCTACCAGGTAAGACATGCATCTTCTCACAGATTTTTGAGAAACATTTTGGCTGTAACAGTAACTAAACTCAAATTTTCAGACTTCGTAGACTTTACCGTACAAATAACTACTTATTCATTTAAAGAAATGATTTGAAAATCCAATGGTAAACATGTGCTGTTTGTCACATTGTAGCATATCACCATATAATATGCTAAGTTATTCATTCATTCATTCATTCATTCATTATATGAACCACTTAATCCTGACCAGGGTCGCGAGGAGGGGGCTAGAGCCTATGCCGGGAGCTTACAGGCGTAAGGTGGGAAACAACCCTGGGCAGGCGCAAACACACCGCAGGGCACACACACTGACGCAATCACACTCTCACTCACACCTTACGGGGTCAATTTAGAGTCGCCGATTAACCTGTAGTGCATGCTTTTGGACTGTTGGAGGAAGGCACACAGAAAGGCCTTACGGCTGACCCAGCAATCGAACCCAGAACGTTCTCGTGGTGAGGCGGGCGCACTAACCACTGCGCAACCGTGCCGCCCTATGCTAAGTTATGGCGTATCATACTACAAAATGTGTATCAGGAGCCCTGGGTAAGTAGCTACTCTACCACTTACAAATCAATTCAAACCAATCCCAGATAAGTTCAATGCACAGCATTTTATGCAGTGATGCTTAAACGTGCAATGTTACTCTGTCACCGCTGGAGTGAGTCAAATATGACATAACAGTTCCGGTGCACATCGACTTTATGCTGGTCTGTGTAACGCTAGTGAAGTAGCCCAATGAGCTAACATTAAATAGTCCACTGCTGTGGGAATTCTCACACAACATCTTACTTCAGATATACAGTATTTTTTTTACCTCTTAAAAAAAATTAGGCTTCTGGCAAACAGTTGCCGTTAACCCCTGGCAATGTTGCCACAAATTTACAGGTCATATTTTCACATGCAAATTAGGTTTGCAGCAAACTTGCAGTGGACTTCTAGCAAACTTTGTGCACCTCACAAATCTGTCACCAAAACTTGCCATTACTGGCAAATTGTTTTGGCAAATCACTGCCAAATACATTGTTGCCAGAACATTGCCGCGGGTTTGCCATTGGTGGCTGACATGGGCAAACGTGTGGTAATATATTCTGGCTTCACTCCACTCCAACTCCACTGTTTGCCACAAATTAACCACAAGTTTGCTGCAAACATTTAGTTTTTTTGATAGAGGATTACAGTACAGTATCAGACCTGGAAATGACTAAAATCCCATACTTTCCCACACTGCGTAAGGAACCCTGTATATAATATCTATATCTCTACTGTTCTTAAGTCTACATTTATTGCCATCTAAGTACTTTTAACATTATGAATATCATCTTTGCTAAAGGATAACTGAGTTTATTAGAGTCATTTTTGCAGTCTGATTTTTCTACATTTTTGTTTAGCATGTGGGTTGAGAGCTGTCTGGATTCTGGTGCCTCAAGGGGTTTTAACAAGCAGGACTTACCAACAAAACAGAGCCCAGAAAGAGTGTCATAGCAACAGAAAGTGCATGACTCAGCTCTCAGTTCATTTCCTCATGAATGGTCTGTGTGTGCGTGTGTGTGTGTGTGTGTGTGTGTGTGTGTGTGTATGTCTGTACAGGTTTAGAGATGATGTGAGAGGACACTCTGACATTGTGTCCTCACACTGATATTAGAACTGATGATTTAACAGATTTTGGGGTTTTATGGGAACATTTTGTATGTGAAAACCAGCTCTCATAAGAAAAAAAAGCACATACAAAATCTTATGGTTTTAAACAGGACAAATGATAAGGAAATTAAAATATTTGCTTTTGATGTTTACTCATTTTTAAACAGTAAAGAGAAGGACCTCAAAAGATAGTGAAGATGTGTCTGTGTGTGTTACCTTTAGTCATGCTTTTGATCTTTCCCAATGGAGATGGAACAGAAACATAAGATCCATCTATAATTGCAGAAAAAAAAATCGATTACATTTGATCACACGGATTAAATGGTTTTACAATGTACAGTATAAGCAGGTGTGTGTTAATGCTGAGTACAGTCGAAAACCAGTAGGACAAAGTAATAGTGAGTTAATGATGAGTCTCACACCCCCTCCTGGCTGGGAGTACTCATTACAGGGCGAGTCCTCTTGGGGCCGCTTGTAGTGTTTTAGCAGTGTGACGATGGCATCATGACCTGTCGTAAAAGTCACAAAAAGTCAGAAAATTAAAAACAAAATTATTAATATTTGTTGATGAATGTAATCCTACCTCAAAATAAAAGTACAGAGCTCTTCGATTGAAAGTGATGCATTGTAGCATTGAATTAAACATCCTGGTAGTGTTCATTCTAGACTAAACCTTCTCAACAAGGATTATAAACTAAACACCGAACTGAAATACAATTTAGGCTATTTTTCCCTCAAACTGCCAGGGCAGTTTCTAAACAAATCTTGCTCATGTCCATATTAATGTATGTTCTGCATTTTCTTACTCTAAGACGTATTTCGTCTACGTTCCTACCCTCACCTATGGTCACGAGCTGCGGGTAGTGACCGAAAGAACGAGATGGCAGATAAAAGCGGCCGAAATGGGTTTCCTTCGCAGAGTGCCTGGGCTCTCCTTTAGAGATAAGGTGAGAAGTTCAGTCATTCGGGGGAGACTCAGAGTAGAGCCGCTACTCCTCCGCATCGAGAGGAGCCAGATATGGTGGCTCAGGCATTGCGTCAGGATGCCTCCTGGACGCCTTCCTGGGGAGGTGTTCCGGGCAAGTCCCACCAAATGGAGGCCCTGGGAAAGACCCAGAACACTCTGGAGAGACTGTGGAGAGGGAAGTCTGGGTTACCCTCCTTGGGCTGCTGCCCCTGTGACCCGACTCCGGCTAAGCGGAAGAAGATGGATGGATGGACCTCATCTTTGTGTTAGTGTAGGTTCTAGTCTAAGCTGCTACACACCAGGAAATTTATTCTAGTTCATTTTATTGTAGGTTCTGGACATATTTAGTGTAATCTTCAGTCCAACCTTTTAAACTTCATTCTAGACTACAAAAATGTTAAGTTCTAGAATATCCAATTTCACACTATGTTTTGATCCATATCTGTTGTTAATTTAAGTTTCAGACAAAGCTTTCTCACACAGTACTTTTTGTCTAAACAATCTTTGATCTGACCTTTCTCGTAGGCCCACATGAGGCAGGTTTGCTCGTCCTTCTCCCCACTGGATCTACTGGGGTCACACGCTACCAGGTTCATATCTGCTCCATTGTCCAACAGGAACTGCACGAGGCGGATGTGTCCATGGAAACAGGCACTGTGCAGACCTACAGCAGGAGGTCACAAAACTCTAGAGCTTAAATTCTGTATTACACACGAGATGAGTTATAACAGAAGTGGAAAGTAATATGAAGAGAGTTTGATAAATGAGTTCAGTCCTTTCCTACACACCAGTGTGTCCATCTCGACCCTGGTGGTTAATACTCATTGTGTTCTGGCTGATCAGGAATTTCACCATCTCCAGGTCTTTGCCATAGGTGCAGGCACTGTGGAGAAAGAAGAGGAACATGTGTAACATTTAAATTGTGCTTTTATATTATGTTTCTCATTGATTCTCAAGATGTGTGCGCCCACCATGAGGGTTGCTCTTGCACTCCGAAGGAGCACAACAAATCAGTTGTTTGCATAACGGTTAGGGAGTTTATTTTGTGATTGGAAGATTGCCGTTTTGAATCCCGGACCGGTAACATGTATCACTGAGGTACTCATGAGCAAGGTACTGTCCCCAAGCACTGCTCCCCAGGCGCTGCCGTGTCAGCTGCCCACTGCTCCTTCACGGATGGGTCAAATGCAGAGGTCACATTCGTTGTGGCGCACTGTGTGCTGTGCTGTGGTGTGTTCAAAATGACAAATCATTTACTTTCACTTTTTAAAAAAGTCTCAGGTTGGGAGAGTGCTAAAATCTGTAGTGTAATCCAAGTTGAATTTATGTGCGCCTTTGTTTTTTTTTTTCTTTCATTCAGTGACACAAATAATAAGTAATACATTGTCAGATTTTTGGAGGGATGAGATAATACAGTGACGCTTCTGAGAAGAAGGTAGATGAAGTCAGATGAACATAGTCACCAAAAAGACAAAGTCAAGTAAATATGACGAAGGAAATCAGCCTAATAAACCTTACCTGTGAAACGCTGTCTCACTGAAAATGTTCTCCTTGGTCAAACTGTCTGTTCCCGTCAGCTGGATCAATTTTTTCGCCGCCTCTATCTTCCCATTGTAGCAGGCCCTGTGTAGAAGAGTCAGACTTCACCTCAGACCCAAATTCTAATCAGAAGCAGGATTATCCTTGCTGTGGAATTTATAAAATTATATAATTTCAGTGATGAATGAATTTTGGTGCAATGCAAAGTAAGAGTACGGAGTTCTCAACATATTAATTAAAGTTAAAAGTTTAAACAACCAAAAACAGTTTTGCCAGGGAGATATATACGTCACTAAATATTTCAACTGACTGACAGTGTGTGCTGGCTTTTTACTACCTTTTTCTTACAAAAAACCTGCTAATTGGACATCTAAAGAATATGACATTCACATGGGCTCACAAAATGTTATAGCAAGAGCATGTATTGTTTTCGAGAGCTCGAGAAATTGATTTAAATGATGTTAAAAAATGATGAACAGTAAGCACACAAATAATGTCTCTTTAGCAAAGGGTATAAACCCCATGTCACTATCTAAAGACAAAGTAATGGATGCAGTCATGGCAGTCACAGCGGATACGCAAATAACATGAAACATTTACGTGTGAACATGCGAAATCATTTCTGGCATTTATTGTTTTTCCCAAGTAAACCGAGAAGGTGAATTAAGCGGTTGAGTATTTTATGCCAAACTATCCCGCTGAGATTGACTCTGCCACAGTTTGGGTAAGCTCACAGGTGGAGAGGCGTGTCCCCGTAGATGTTGACGGAATGCGGCTGCATGTCGAAGTTGCCCTGCAGCAGGAAGCGAACGATCTCATGGTGGCCGAATCGAGCGCAGAAATGCAGCGGCATGTGGTCCTCGTTATCCTGTGTGTTTACTATTACACAAGCGAAAGACAAACAACAATCTCATTTCCTCCTGCAGACTTATATGTACATGATACACTTTGATGCTCTCTACCAGTTTCTCACCATCAGTTTTCCCTCCTTCTTCCATCAGGAGACGGACGATGCCCAGGGAGCCCTTAGCGGCGGCCAGGTGGAGCGGCCGGTCTCCCACCTCCCCGCTCATGTTCACATCGGCCCCGAATTTTAACAGAAGCTTACAGACCTGCACTCAGAGAAAACAACAACTCAAAACAAAGTAAGTAAAAAAAAGGCCAAGTTCCTCCTTGTTTCCAATTCTTCGTGGTTTATTTATCCTAATGAGCTTCAAATGTATGCTACCTGTGTTCCATCTCAAATCACCACACTTTTGGCAGCTCTTCGGCACTGATTTTAACGAAACTCTGGACACAAAGAGACATCTGCTTTTTTGGCAATGGACAGACAGTCAGTATCTAAAGTAAAATCTTAGCCTAATACCTGTCTTTAAATACAAGACAGCTAATGGGAGCTCAACTCCTCTGAAAAGGACACCAGCCCCCTTGAAATCCTCCCCTGAGGTTTTTAGTCGAGGGCTACAAAAAGTATGACTTGCTAAGTTGTGGTGCACACCAGGAAAGTAGGGATCCACAGAAACTGCAAGATTGTTGTGTCCTAAAAAGAGTATACTCGACCTAGCTGTTAAAGTATGAGCAGCTGAATTAATGTTACGATCATGTCAGGAACTGGCTAATCACAAGAAAAGAATAGAGAAATGCAAATTACAAGAAATGCAATACGCAGGATGTTTGCAATGTGTTGAAAGAATTTCAAGCCATAAACAGTCATTCTACAACAAAACTGTGGGATGAACTAAAACGAAAAGTGGCATGAAGAAGTAATAAAAGAACAAGGAACACATTTAGAACCCTCCTCTCTGACTTATACAAACGCTCCTCTTATACAAAATGTGTTTAGACACATTTGTCTGTGTGCACTCAGCACTTATTCTGTATGCATATTGTGTGGCGTTCTGTTTTTCTGTGCTTCTTGGTTGGTTTGTGCAGCAAGAGTCTCACCGGCTCGTGACTGTAGTAGGCCGCTATATGCAGTGGAGTGAAGAACACTGCGTCCTGGACGTTAACATAAGCTCCATGTTGGAGGAGAATGTCAACAACCTTTGGGAAAAGCATCAGAACAGTGATTTCAAATACACTGCACTGCTGCGTAACTCCAGCCACAGGCAGAGAAAATCTTTAAAGGAAATGTTTACATGTGAATTGGTTTTAAGGGTCTGTGTAATTTATAGTGTTGGAGAAGCTACTTTTAAATGGTAGTTTTCTAAGCTACAAGTTACTTATGATCAAATGTAGCTAAGCCACAGACAAGCTACTGGTTTAACATAGTAGTTAGTGTAATAGCTCCCCTGGACTTGACTCCAGCTGCCCACCAGTCCTGTCCTGTCCTGTCCTGTCCTGTCCTATCTGTCTAGTGTGGTATGTCCGTCTACTTCCTCTGTCCTGATTGGATAATTAGCTTAATTATACACTACACCTGGGTTTCTTGATCTGTTTGCTTTATTGGTTCCTGTTTACTTCCCACCTCCAGTTAGCGCAGTTATGCTGGGCCCTGTTTCAGAAAGCAGTTTTAGTGAAAACGCAGAGTTTGAGAGCTCTGAATTAATCAACTCAGAGGTCAGGTTTAATCCCAGAGTTTCTTAACCCTGCTTTCTGAAACAGGGCCCTGATCTATTTGGTTTAGTATCATGTCAGGTATAATCAGCTTAGTGTTTAGTGCTTGCATACATTTCAGTTTAATTAGTTTCCTATTTTGGAATCTCTGTTGGTCCACCATTACGCTAACTAACATTGGTGGCTTGTGTTTAGCTTGGTTTCTTAACAAGAGTTTTCAGTTCATTGTTTAGCAGTTTATCATTGTGCCTGTTTGTTTTTTGATTCAGATAAAAGCTTGCATTGTTGAATCTCTCCAACACAGGTCATTTAAAAGAGTAAAATCTACAATAACATTGCTTAAGAGGGAGGACTGAGAGGTGAATGAATGTAGATGCAGATATAGATTTAAGGTGGGTCAGTTTCTCACCTCCTGATGCCCTGCTATAGTGGCTATGTGCAGGGCCGTTAACGCTCCATACCCGACCTGCTGAATGTCAGCGCCACCATGCAACAGAGCAGTCACCAACTCTGCATTGTGCTGAGGGAGAAAGACAGGGAGAGGGTGCAGTAATGTAAAACAGACTTAGATGAGACGTAAATGTGAGGTCCTGACTCTCTGCGCTCATAAAAGATCCTCTGGCTTCTTTCTAAAAGAACAAGGATGGAAGTTAGGTGTCCTGCTAAAATCAACCATCATCACCCTTTCTAATCTGGCCTCTTCCTCTCCTATCTCTAATTGGTAAATTCTCTCCTGCTCCTTCAGCACCTTAGCTAATGCTAGGCTGCGTTCACATTGCCAGCCACATCGTTCAATTCCGATTTTTTGCTCAGATCGGATTTGTCTATCTTGACGGTTCACATTCATAACTACAAGTGACCTGTATCTGACTGTAATGTGAACGCATTGGTCCTCCGAAACGTCACGCATGCGCACATTGATACGTTTTTACACGGGTCAACTGCGTCACCAACAACAAAAAACGTCATATCTGTGGGACGACTCATGGCATTAAAAATGGAGGCGTTAGCAGCTCACGCATGTATCACACTTTGCTCTGGAGGACGACAAACAGTGAATCAGCTGTACACGAGCAGGTCGAAAAGGAGAAGAAAAGTCAGGTGGCTAGCATTTTCTGTTATCGCAGCTCTCCTCCATTTTTACCTTCCCGCGCTGCCGGCGCAGGCTGATGATGTCAGCGCATGCGTATAAGCAAAAAGCCACATGAACTCCAATCTGAGCGTTCACATTCAGGTCGCATGGCCGCGAATCGGATACGTATCGGACTTAGTACCACATATGAAAGTGACACAAATCCGATTTGAAAAGATCAGATTTGTGTGTCCACACAGCCCTGAAAAGATCAGCTCTGTGTCACAATAAGGCAAAAAAATCCGATTTGAGTCACTTCAGCATGGCAGTGTGAACGTAGCCCTAGTGTACTGGTGTAACCTGGCTCCAGGTGCACATCATCCAGGTGGTGCTAAACACTACTACTAGTTGATATGGAGAAACATGGACTCCACAATGAGCTGTTTTCCTTAAGCTTTTCAAGCTGCTAGCTACATATGATCAAAAGTAGCCATGCTACAAATTGAACTGCAATTAGAAACACCTGGTATTTGTAAATATCCATAGTGATAAAGAAAGAAAGATAACAGTATTTTTGTATTTTTTTGCCATGCTACATTGCTTGTGTAAAAAATAATTAACTCACTGGAAAAACTAAAGCATTTTAAAAGCAGGTTCTCTAGTAATAAGCTACTGAAAAAAAGTAGGTTACATTAGTAGAGTCACTCATTTTAGTTTATTCACCAACAGTGCTCACAACCACCATAAATCCAGCAAATGACGGTCAGTCCTTTCAGGAAAAATAGGTTCACCAGTGTAAATGAAGTACTACGGCAGTATCAGTTCTACAAGCAGACAGAATGTTGCCAGTTGCGATATGACAAATGGATCTTGTCAGTTTTGCAGGAACACACTACAAATGTTAGGGACAAGCACTACTGAGATAGACAGATTGCATTTCATTTGATTTCAACTTGAGGTAATGTGAGAGCATCTGAGAGTGTCCAGCTGGAGAGAGAAAAAGAGAGAGAGAGAGAAAGAGAGCTGGTACCTTATATGCAGCAAGGTGGAGGGCGGTGAAGCCGTTGCGGGTGAGTCTGGATGGTCGAAGTCCCTTTAGCATCAGAGTCCTGATGTGATTTTTGTTACCTGATGATCAGATCAAACTGGTTTGAAGAAGCAACACTGACCGGCTTTTTGAGGTTCTGAAGCCCGAGTTGTGATTAGTCATCTCTCACCTCCACATATGCAGCACAGGTGGAGCAGTGACAGGCCATTCTCCGTACGGTAGTTCAGGTTCGCTTTACCAAAGGCTTCCTCGGAGCTGCAGCACACATACAGACCACCACAGGAGAAGAGTCATAGCTACTGCTATTGTAGATGTACTTTAAAATTTAATTATATTCTGTTCTAGTCAAACAGCTAACAAATTACAGGTAATATTCCCAGAAAGCAAGACAGAATTGTGTGTTTGTGTGTGAGAGAGAGACCTTTGGCATTCTACAGGGCTCGGTGTTTGGACTTCTTCTCTTTTCTTTATACCTCTGTTCCCTTGGGGATGTTATAGCCTTGCACAACTTCTCCTGCCACTGTTATGCAGATGACACTCAACTTATTCTCTCTTTTTTCTCCAATGACCCGACCCTTTTTCCCCATTTCTGGACTTCCATGTTGTTTCAAGGTAAGCTTTACAGGTTTGAAAAACCAATGTGGACTAAGCACTGATATATGTTGCCCTGGCTAAGAACGTCCGCTAAATGCTGTACATGTAAACACGTGTCTACAGATTTTGAGGTCGTTATACAATTAACATGAACAAAGAAGCTTCTTCTCCTCCTCACCTGAAGACATGTTTGAGTTCGGTCAGCTCCTCTTCCTTGAGTCTCAGGTCATCCTCCAGTCGCTCAATTATCACTGCATATGACTCACTCACCTTCTTCTTCCACTCGTCTGCACAGCAGTACAGAGAAAACGCACAAAATATACACTGTGTTGGAACTGTCACCACTTATTACCAACACAAAGACTGGGTACTCACTTCGTATTTCCGTAACTTAAAATAATAGTAAAATCAAAATCATTTCCATATATAGAATTTATCAGACACTCTTATCTTGCGCGACTACCATTTCCTAATTACAGGCGCAGTCTCCCTAGAGCAATTTGGGGTTAAGGACCTTGCTCAGGGCCCTGAATGTTGGTACTTTTTGCAGAAGGATAAAACTGAATTTGAAACAAGGACCACACGATTGTTCCACCACATCCAAAGTAATTAATGCAGTAAGCAATATACTGTATATTAGTTCCCATGCGTAATAATAAAGTTCAAAAAGTCATTGAGATACTACATATTTGCTCTGTAAATACCCACTCATGATTCATTTTATCCTGTAGATGGCGCTGGTTGAACTCCCTATTGTCTCCCTGTTTTCCCCTATAATCTCAACAACGCTGTAGTAAATTTACCATTGACTTCTAACAATAATGGAAGATGGTTTTCTAAAAGCGCTAGTGTTTTTAAAGCATTTGGAAACATTTTAGATTAAAAAAAAAAACATTTCATTTTCATGAAAATGAACATCTGGAAACTTTGTTGGGTAAATAAAAAATGATCATTGTAACACAATAGTTCACTGTAATACAGTGACTTATGTTTGTACAATAAAAGGATTCATGTTCAGAGAATATTTACCAAAAAAAAATGTAGCAAACCCCCCCTTTAATCCAGCTCTTACAGATCACAATTAGGCCAATTCATTTCCTCTCTTCTACACCTGATCAATTTTACGAAACAGCCGCCAGTGTTTACCTGTGCAGGTCTGCGTGGGTCTTGACTTGTAATTCCCCATCCAAACGGCTGGTTTGAACTCTTTACAGCGCGGTGAGATGGAGAGAAAGTGTCATGCAGCTGAAACTCTATTCCTCCCTCCAGCACAATAGGGACGAGGCAGATAAAGCCAAGGATCGCCTGCTTCCTGCTAAAAATAAGCCCGGGCTCAGGGTGGAATGTGTGACAGCGGTGACAGCTGAGCCCCTACAAACCAGAGGAAGAGAGGAAGAGTAGCAGTGGGGCCGGGCGTCTACCTCTCTCCCTGTCTCCCTCGCTTCTCAAACGACAGGTGTGACAGTAAAAATGGGGTGTGATGTGATCTGGCTGGCTAAAGGTAGAGAGGCCTTGGTATCACTTTCAAAAAGTCATTTGCTTGTGAAATCAGAATGTTCGGCAGCAGAGAATAGGACAATAATTCCGAAATCAGAGTTGCTCTTTCATTAATTCTTAATATGATACATATGAAAAACTTCTAAATATGATCACATATTAAGTGACTACCTGTTCCAGTCATTAGGACTTGAGAGGTTTTACCTGAAGAAGCCTTTCAAACGAGAGTTGAAACGTCTTCAAGAACCTAAAAGCAATGCAGCTGTCTACAAATCAAGCCCTTAAGACTAACATGTCCTCGATGACTGAGAAACCTACATAGAGACCCACACCACTTCCAGTCTACTGGGATCATAAATAAAACTAGAGATGCATTTCTGCAAGAAAATGTCAATGTGACTGCTCAAGTTTTGTAGCTGTGACATAAAAACTCCATAAGTAGAAAGACTTTGATTAAAATGCACTGAAGAGAGTGGGGAAAGAACGAGGGATGATAAAAGCAAGAAAAAGACGAGTAGGGGTCAAAACAGATTCAGATGCGTGTTCAGTGGGGTAGAAGTACCACCGTTTGGATTGTCGTGCGAAAACAGGCGACGGAAAGCTTTCGAGTCTCAAATTCCATGTTTCCTAAATAGAAGAAAACATGGGTTCCTAAGGAAAAAAATAAACGTCAGGGAAAATGATGAAAAAGACGAGTCATGACGGTTACAGATATGCAAAGAGGTCCTCAAATCACGTCAAATTAGGTAGTAGTAAAGCATCGAAATTTTTACTCCATGTAAGTCTATAGCAGGCCACTAATGGCAAAATAGACAGAACTTTGAATATGTAAACATTTTGTTATTACGTTGTTAAAAAACATTTTATTTCATTGTTTGTACATAATAATAATAATAATAATAATAATAATAAAAATAATAATAATAATAACTATTCAGTAATCAACATTTTGCAAGTACATTATAATAAACATTTTGTATTACATTCCAACTAATAGCAGAAAATATTTAATACTAATAATACTGTCAGTTTGGGTTCCGCAGGCTTGACTTGGAACAACTTCCCAACCAAGAGGTCTGCAGTGATTGAATTTTTTAAATTTAATTTATAGGATTTGCGATGGTGTAAATGAGTTAAGTTGGGTTTCATGGTAATGATTGGGTCGAATTTAGGGCACGATTTCAATCTGCATACCTGAGCGTATGCGCACTCAGAATTTTGGCATGAATTGAGATGAATTTCCACACAACAATGCCAATGTCTCATCTTTTTCTTGCTTTTATCATCCTTCCCCCTTTCACTTCAATGCATTTTAATCAAAATCTTTCCACTTTTTTTCCATTTTCATGGCACAGCTACAAATGTGAGCAATTACATTGGCATTATCTTGTGGAAATGCACCTCTAGTTCTGTTAAATCTCTCGTTCTTAATTGATTTAATGTGAATTACCTTTATTTTGCAAGCACTTTCAAACTCTTTGTAAATCAACTTTTCTCTTTATTAAAACCACATGTACTGTTTTTTAAAAAAAAGAACAGGATTCCCAAAATTCATCAGTTTTGGAAACTGAGTTTGACTGTTGAGATTGAGATTTTACTTCATGTATGTCTATGATTAAGATTCTATGATGGTACATTTATCACCTAGCTAACTAGCAGTGTAAAATGCAATGATGCAGGCTAGGGTTTAAATAAGTAGTTTACCCTAAAATTTCCCTAAAAATCACTTCTGACAGGTCTGATGACCAAAATCACTTTTTTGTTATTGTTTTACATTAACATTTTTGTCATTTAGCAGAACATATTGTCCATTTCCAAATTACATCTATTTAAGCATAATGTTTACATATCCCTATGATGCTTCAGGTAGAACAGTCCCTTTAGCTTGGAGAATGTCCTCATAAAGTGATTTTCTAAACTTCAGCATGGGTTCCAAGTCCTTGTTGTGCAGGATCTCCTGCATTGAGAGCAGTTTACCGTGTCGGGACAGCGCCGCTTTTCCGTTTGCACATGCAGCGTGGACTATCTCCAGCGTGGCGGCGAAGCAGCTCTTCATATCGTCACACACGGGGAACAGGCAGCAGTTCCACAAGCTACACACATTCCCATCCCCCGAGAACCTCACGTCCTCGGGAGTCAGTCCCCAGCGGCTCACACACTCCTCCAGTGGGATTCCAAACATCCTCAAGCAGTTCATATTGGCAGGGCCAGACACGCTCTTCTTCAGGTCGTCTCGGATGCCGAACGCCACAGTGACAAAACCCGTTTTGCCTCCAACGCTCACGCTCAGAGAGTGAAGGAAGGTTTGGTCAGGGACAGAGAGACCTGGCCCAACCCAGCAGCCGCTGATGATGGATCTGGTGCCCACCGAGACTCCGGCTTCAACTTTGGAGTACTCCACTACGCTGCCGGCACAAACAGAGGAATCAGAGTTGAAAATGCTATGCATAATGCAAGCAGAGTTTTTTTGTGATGCTTCCATCTCACATAGGCTGAAAGCGACTGTCTGGAGCCCGAGTTCAGCCCTGAGGTGGGGATCGAGGGTGAAGTGGAACAGATATTCCTCAGTGGTGCCCAGGTGGTAGAACTTGGAATTGTTGAGGAGGACGACATTGAGCGGCATTCCTTTAAGACGCTGAAAAATCTGGCCCCGGACCTTGACCAAGTCGTTCTCGTTCTTGGTGATGTTGGCCGTGTTGGTGGTGTATTCCGCCGTTGCCCCGGGTCCGAGGCCTTGGAGGAAGTCGCCGTAAGCATCGATCTCACATTGAAGCGGACTGATGTCTTTGAACAAGTCGAGCAGCGTCACTGCGGTGGAGTAATCAACGTAGTACGTACTGTCCGTGTAGACAAACTCCCCGTTGCTCCCACCTCGGCATACTGCGTCGCTGCACCGCATCTTTTCCATGCTCGGCTTGTGCAAAAAACGGAAACACATACTGTATTCTGCATCACTTAATTCCGAATCGCCGGCTGTCTTCAGGACAAATACACCATGAGTGGTTCCAATGGAAAGAGGGGAAGGGTGAGCAAGGGCAGTGAATCCCGGGCGATTGAAGGTGACCTGCTCGCTCACGCAGTACAGCTCGAGGTCGTCGGCGCAGGTGACCAACAGGCCGGGTTTCATGTTGGAGGGGAAGTCCACGTACATGGCCAGCTTCAACTCCAGCATCTGGTACAACGGCTGCCCGAAAGGGAGAGCGGTGAATATCTTTCCCAAAGCGCTTGCGTTGGGCAGTCGCTGACTGAATCCTCCTAAAAGCAAAAATGTTAAACTCAAGTCTGTTCGAAGTTGGTCAGATTTCAGTAAGCTCAGTGTTAAGTAGTCATTTATCTAATCTCTGTGCATTTCTTATGAAGCAAATATTACCTGCATGAATGAGAATAACCCTGAATCCTGACAGAGCCTCCCCATACTGATCAGTCAAAAGCTGCAGTGTATGTAAAGTTGACCCTCCATTGCCTGATAGAAAAATACAGACAAGTCACTTTTTAAACAATTTAACCCCTTAAAAGGTGTGAAAAATATTTAACAGCACTATGAAGTATTACAGCAGTAATACAGCTTTATTGTGGCAGGGCTCCAGACAAAAGAAAACAATTTAGGAAAATATTTTAGAAAATATTTAGGAGCCAAATGCTTTTTTGGGAGCCATAATCTCCATCATATGCCAAATGTGAAATAAATATACAATACTTACTTGTATTGTTTATTTATTTATGTTTTACCTCGCACTGCCTTTTCTTTCTCCTATCTGAGCTATTTGACCTGCCTAATATTGTCTTCTGCATTGTCTTATAGTTAACTACAGAAGAATAAATGACACATAAATGGGAACAGTTATTAAAAATGTATTATATATTAATATGATTAATGAATAATATTATTTACTTATTATAATTTGTTTTTGCTTTATGTAGTATAAAAGTGCTATAAATATAAAGACTTCCATTTGGATACAGAATAAATTATTTGATAACAAAAAAGACATTTTTCTATATGTATCTTTTCCTATTGGTTACTCTCCAATATTACAAAAAGGGCAAAAAATCTGATCAATTTAAAATGAGGAAATACTTAAATTTTGGGCCGATTTGGACTCATTTTGGTGCATAAAATTAGCTGCTTTTGGCCTTTCTAGGCGAGAACTACATTTCCCAAAATCCACCGGTGTGCAACGTGGGTCACGTCACAATAACACGATTACTGCGCGCCCGAGATAAACACTAGAAATGATCTACAGTATAATGGCTGATTTGTGAGTAGAATGCTGCTTGTTTTTCAGCTAAAGTATCAGTTTTGTCTGTAATAAATGGAAGATCTGACTGAACCATGTAATAGCCGCGAGCGATCAAACTCACTTGCACAGCTGACCGGCGAGCTGCATAAACAACATTCTAACAAGAAGGCTATCGAAGTGGGCTATCCAAAATTTGTATACCTTATAGAGTCCAATGAACGGAAATCCGTCATAGTGACGGAGAACTTAAATCCCTGGTTTTAGTTCCCTCTCTGCAACAGGTTGCAGGTAGCGAAAGGACATTTGGCTTTAAACACGTGATAGTGTAGTAGGAAAGGCAGACGCAGGCTCAGAGTATCCGCACATAATTAAAAGTCATTTTCTTGCTGTATTCATTAAAATGTTTGGATTGGATTGAGAGAGACATTCGCCATTGGTGACTGGAACGTAAAAACTAGTTGCAAAATAAAAAATCTAGTCGCATTGGCGACCATTTTAGTCGCCATCTGGAGCCCTGTGTTCGCAGAATAATTGGATCCTTATGGCTCAGAGGGTAAGGGAACTTATAATGCAGGTAATAAATTGTTTCAGAACATCTGCTCCCATTCTCACCGATCTTGGGTCCCGGTGGATCTGCAAATACGTGGTAGTTAATGCCGGTGGGTAACTCTTGCCTGTCCATCTTCTCTCGAAGCAGAAGCTCATACGCTGCTCTCTGGGCTTCATCCACTGCCGTGATGACCACAAGATCCCAAAACTCTCCAGCTTTGACTTGCCTGCCTATGAAACACATCATCTTATTGGTTTTATGTTTATGATAAAGATGGAGCAACTGTGAAGAGCAATATACATTAAAATGTAAAATACAATGGATGAACACCAAGACCGTTAGGAAGCTTAACCCAGATACACCCAAGGACATTTCTTAGACATGGTTCATCAGTGATTATTTGTCACAGTGCACCATAACAAAATGTGACTTCAGCATTTGGCCCAGTGCTTGGAGTACATCAGTGGTACCAGAACCAGCAGCACTGCGCTCACGGGCCCTATAGCACGTATTCACTCTCTGTACTGTATAACAAAGCACACCAGTTACTCAGTCCTATCTGTCGTACTCTGCAAAACAGTTTTCTACTGTTACTTTGTCTTCATGTACAATTGTATCTTGTTTGATTTGCGTGCACTTGTCTTGTTGCATTTATATTTACTGTATACTGTTTCTCTGCTGTTCTAATGCATGCACTTTGCTGCAATATGCACCAACTGTGCATCTGTATCACATCCATATAGTAATATTACAAAAACTACAGTGATTTCTCACGTTACTTTAACACCGTTTTTACTCATAGACCCAAATCAAACCAGTTTTTTACACAAACAATTATAATTAGTAGTGTTTATCCCAATATCTGCAGCAACAAAAAGACATAAAACTGAACACGAATACATAAATATTTCTGTATACACTGTAACAGTGTCTCTGAACTTCTTAATATTGAACCTTGATTTCGCACAGTGTCACTATCGTTTGTCTTAACTAGACTATCGTTAATATCTTTATATAGAGGTTCTGACGAATGAAATTTCATTCTAACAATGCAGCCTTTACAGGTGCAGTATATATCGAATAATCCACGTTTAACGCACATCTTTACCTCTTATTTTATTGAATTTCTCAAGTTTCTTCTTGGTGGCTTTTATCAAATCGCTATTCTTCGCGTCTTCCGCCATTTTGAGCAGCTCAGCGTTCCCAAATTAACCTCAGTAACGTGAACTGAAAGACCTCTCGGAACCTAAAATAAAATCACAGTCCACGCCATGTGTAACTGTGTTTTATGAATCTCTTAAGCTCCTGTACGTGCCTCCATCTTTGAAGTTCCACTTCCCCGCTTCACTCCCAAGAGCCCGCCCCCGCCCTCATGTCCTCGTCTCCTCATTTCCGGCTTTCAGCACAAATATTATTTCCTACATGTATTGTTTATTTATTTTAACCTCCTGAGAACCAGATATTAATTTTTGTCCACTGTAGTAGACATTCAGTTTTTGCTTAAATCTCTCATACTATACATGCCACTTTGCTAAGTCCTGGTGTGTATTAGAGAGGACAACTGTAGCTTTAAAATGATGTCACGTGTGTGGGGGTGTGACGTTGCCAGCCCCTCTTGGCTGCAATCTTATGGAAGAAAGAAAGGTAAGCATGGTAATTATATTTAAAATCTTTTTTTTTTAAATGTTATATTTGGATTAATTTCCCAAAATAAACATCTAATAAGTAATTTGAGTAAGTTTTCAGAACTTAGCTTATTTATTTTCTCAGCGCAGATGACTAATTTATTAACGTGTACTGTAGTGCACGTCAGGACTTAGTATTTGTGTGCGTTTCACTTTTTTCTAGTAGACAGTTCTTTAACAGAATCACGGTCCCCCAGATGATGGTGACACCTAGTTGACCCATGACTTACTTTTCTGTGTTGTTTTTATGTAAATATATTCAATATGTTTTGATATCCTGCGCACAAAGATTTCAGTGGAGTGTTCAATTTTCATAATAAGCTCTATTTTCTTGATCTTTCACACTAACGAAGTCCTGTTGTGCACTGTAGTGCACATGTTGTAAAATTTCAATAAAATTAGGTACAAACAAAAAACCACCCCAACACTTGATTTATATAAAAAAATCAAAATCAAAAGACTTTTTTTCCTGGGTCTCAGGAGGTTAAGTTCAATGACTAAAGTAATTTATTCTTGTCATGGTAAGGCGTATCATAACGGTGCTGTAAAAAAATATTAGGAGAATAAAAAGTTGTGCCAGTGTTCGAGTCTTTGTTGTTATGGCAACGGTAACACGACGGGAGGTAAGCGTAGAGCTGGTTAAAGATAATAAAGCAAAAAGCATTATGACTGCAAAGGACAATGACAGAAAAATATGTATTTGAAGGCTTTTCCACGTAGTGATTAGTTATTAGAGACTTTTATCATACAGTTTATCTTTCTGGGGCAGCAGCATAGCTTTCTGTCTGTTGACACTTTAACCCATTTAATCCTCTGAGAGAAGTCAGAGGATTGTGATGAAGGGGAGAAATTATTAACATTATTGTTTCTGAACCAAAACCTAATCTAAAAATAACTGAAATTATATAATGGCTTGAAGTATAAGCATGGGGTGACAAAATTGTAGCTTGTTAAGGTTCTGAAATGTCAAGCCATTTAATCGTCTGTCTCTTTTGGGGATTTTTCTGAATGTTACAGGCAGCCTAGAAGACACATGAGGTCAAGAAATGGAGCCTTGTAAAGCTCAGATGCCTTTTCTGCTGGACTGCACCGAAGCTTTGATCCTAGAGCGTGGTCACAGCTCCCGAGTGGAGGACAAGGCTGCTGACCTGCAGGACGTTGTGTTGGTGAAACTGGATGGTTTGCTGCTGAAGTCGCTGGAGCCGCTTAGACACTGCACGATGCTGAGGATTTGTGCGCTGGCCGATAACTTCCTCACCAGCTTTGATCCTCTTGCTGATTGTGTGCACTTGATGAAGCTGGACCTTAAAGGGAACCAGGTCAACATGTTTTATTATTCAGATAAATGGAACATTCAATTTAAAGTGGAAGTGGAGTGGTGTTCTATTTTTTTGCTTGTTGGATTTTTTTAATAAACTGTATCTGTCTAACATCATATACTGGATGCAAAATTGAGAAATGGCAACAGATTAGGTATTGATTTAACATTTAGGATTTTTAAAAAAAATTTATCTGCAATGAGAAACCTGTTGGTATAAAATAAGGCATTATATGCCATGTGATTACACATAACAAACAATCTACATATTATTTTCCTTTCTATTTGTGTTTTTCTCAGATCGAACAACTTCCCAATGCTCAATTTTGGAGAAATCTGAAGGAGTTACAAGTGCTCCATCTTCACAGCAACAGCATGATTGAAAGGAAGAACATCACTGGTCTGTCAGACTGTCCAAACCTTTTGGCTTTAACCATGTATGACACACCACTCAGTCAGAAGGCAAACTACAGACACTGTGTCATCAACACTGTCTGGTCCTTAAAGGCTCTGGATAACTATGTCATCTCAGATGAGGAAATGATTGAGAACTGGAAGCTTCCTGACAAATTCAAAGCAAAGGCTCCTCACTTACAAATCAGACTTTATTCATCTGCAAAGGTCTTTGGTCCTCAAGTTGTTTTTTTTTAGTCAATGATTGCCTTTATTTCGTATTCTTATTTGTTGTTTCTGTGTTTTTCATGATTAGGATTCGTACGAAAGTGAAATGAAAGTGGTTCAAGGAATAATTGCAGAAATAAATGGGACTCAGGCCGTCTATTCCCCAACTCTGATTATCCAGAAATGGATTCGAGGTCATCTCACTAGGAGACGTCTGGGGTAAATATTAGGGTATATATCATTTCTTCATAAAACATTATAGCGATTCAATGGACAATGATTTGATGTCTGCTACAATATGATTTCGATTTGATTCAATTCATTTGCCATTTTTATTCCTGAGTTACAGCCTACAGTAGCCTATGCTGTCATGCTTAGTAAAAGTTGTGATGAACTGGCTGAAATCTCAGTGCCTGGCAAGGGACGTTACAATATGTATGATGTCTGATCAGTGTATTTATTTGTTCTTGTTGATCACTGAATCAATGTTTTGATGTAGATTGAGGTATCATTTCACCCTTAACAAACATAATGCTTTTGTTTATTTTACACACACTGCACTATATATTTGACATGCGAAATGTTTTGATGTTTTTATGATCTCTCTCTCTGTATGTTAGGATGACACATCAAGATTACAGAAGGCAGGTGACTCGGGCCAGCACTCTGGTATCTTGTTCATCTAAAAGAACAAGCAGGGCTTCCCAGATTGAGTACAACACTGATCAGTTTAGCCTGGTATCAGTTATCATATATTTGCAAAATCATCATCTTTACTTTTTTTACAGTGTCACATTTGTTCCAGAATTTGCCCTAAAACATCATGAAGTTTCCCCATTTAGGATTTTAATTTAAGAAATAAATAATTTCATTATTTTTGCCTCTTATGTCTCTTGCATTTTGATGAATGGAAGTGGAAGTTCTTTCTTAAGTTAATGATAAATGCGATTTATTTTCTTTGCAGATTCGTGAGAAGCCAGACATAACACTGAAAAGTCGCCATGCGAATTTGCCTAAGCTGGTGCAGGATGACTGCAGTGAGGTTGGAAGGCGTGTAAAATGTGTGTGTGTGTTGCAAAATTTGTGTTGGCGACTGTCCTGGTTTTTCCTCTTTACGTAACAGATGCTGCAGGATGCGATGAGCGTTACGTCATTGGACGGTAAAAAAACGGAAGATGTCAGCGTGCCATGTAACACCCCCTTGCACAGTGAAAACCTGAACACAGACAGAATGAAACTCGGTGAGTTTGTGACACGTAACAAGAAAAGCAACATCAATTTTTATCAAATTTTATTTATAGTGTTTTATTCTTCGAATCTAGATGTGACCACTATACATGGAGTTCACAATGGCATGATGGACAGTGAGACTTTTCACGTGTTTGGTTTTAAGTCCTCAATGCATTTATCCGAACCGCTCCCCGACATGCTGATTTCTCGAAAAACTGCTGGACGGGACATCCGGGATGCCATTGGTCATTTTCACTCTCTTAAACCCAAACCACCTCACTGGCCACAGAGCCAAAGATCCAACACAAACACCACTGCTGAGAGGAGCAATGACGAGCCCCTGACTCTCGCTCTAAACCCGGTGAGGGAGACAGTGAATTGGACGAGAAGGAGGGCGAAGCTTCTGCAAGAGCGTGCAGAGAAGGTTACCATATTTCGGGCCTACCGTGACGATGCCCGGCGTTGCCGTGACGACCTCCGGGAGGCCCGGAGAGAAGATGTCCTCTTGCAGCGGGATTGGTATCTGGATGAGATGGAGAAAACGCTCAGTCTACAGAAAGACAAAAGGGAGCAGGAGGTACGGATAGCACGGCAGAAACACTCCAGCTTCCTGGAGGACAAAAGGAGGAGGTTGTTGGAGCAGGAGATGGTGGCTCGTTTCAGTCGGCAGCATGGCTACGTGACTAACATCATCGCTAGACTCGGCAAGATGGGCTTCGGAAAGCAGCAGGCCAGACTTCCCCAGCTCCCAGAGAACAAGTAGGCAGCAATCTCTCACTGCAATTATTTGCTATAATATTTCATTGTTTGTTGCTCTAGCATTTCTGTTCTTTTTCTCTAGAAAAGAAAATATCCAAGCAGAGGCTCTGATGTCTCAACTTTGGGAGCCCGCACTGCCGTTTAGGGGACAGGACAGCTTCTCTAACACTTTCCTGGCCCAGAATCGAATCCTGAAGCCTCGTTCCAGAGTGAAAGGCCGACAACCAGACCTTCTCGATCAGACTTCCACCCTGACACTCCAAATAAATTCTGCTGGTCCACCTTAAACTGCTCAGATTGAAGGAGATAGCTGGGGTACACCTATCAGCTAGATCAGTGGTTCCCAGTGTGGGGGGCATCCCCACTAGAGGGGTGCAGACCTAATGCAGTGGGGCATTTAAACTGAACAAAGAGTGGCAGGATTTAGTTTTTTTTCTCTCAGAGAGCTAGTTTAGTGTTGAAGCCATTTTTGTGCCAATAGGCAAATTTGAGAAAATATGTTGAAAGTAGAGCTGGGAAGGTTAACACGTTAATGCATGCATTCATTCATTCTTTAATTCATTAGCTGAACCGCTTAATTCCAACTGGGGTTGCGTGGGGAGCAGAGCCTATCCTAACCAACCCTGGGCAGGCACCAACACACCGCAGGGCACACACACTCACACAGTCACACTCCCATTCACACCTTACGGGGCCAATTCAGATTCGCCAATTATTTCGCCTATATTGCATGCTTCTGGACAGTGGGAGGAAACCAGGGCACCCGGAGGAAACCCAGGCGAACACGGGACAAGCATGCAAACTCCACGCAGAAAGGCCCTACAGCCGACCCGGGGACCAAACCCTGGACCTTCTCGCTGTGAGGCTGCTATTAATGCATGCAATTAATCGAAATCTTTAAATAACAAGCATAGGACAATGTGTTCCACATCATCAGAAACTAAAAGCCAAACAATTTGCTTATTGTTGGACATTTTTATTTTTCTGTCAGTCACATTACAATAAAAGTTTAGTAAAACTTTATATAACGGAGGTAGAAAACTACTTTTCTGACAGTGACAAGATATACGTACATGTCAATTTTTAAATTGTCATTTTTTAAATAATACTGACATTCTTAAATTCAGTATGTCAACTGTGTATTGCAGTATAGGCTTGAAAATCCTACCGTAAAACCAGCTCTAGCTGTTCTGTGCTAGGCTTAGCACTGAACCATCATGAAGATCAAATGCTCAAACAGACTCCAGTCACATAAAATAACAGTTATTCTTACAGTACATCTACTTTATTCATTATTCTTATTCATGTTTTACATTACAGATTATGTGCCCATCTATGTGGGTTTATTACATGTACAAAGCAATGTGTATTTAACTCCAGCTAGGGTCTTTCACAGTAATTCTGAAAGCTTGAGGTGGTTTTGTTTCCTTTTTGAAATCAGCATTCCCACACTCACACTAACCTCAATCACTTCAGCTCAGCACTCCCTAAATTAGCATAAAGACAGAATCCAAATGGTGGCACTAAACAAAAGAGGGGTCACCCACAGGCCTGAAGGTCACAGTGCTGTAGGGTTTGGTGCTTTCATTTATTTTTCAGCCCCAGATGTTATATGGAAATTCTGCAATGATGCAAGACCTCCAAGATCTGATCTTGACACCCAGTTCTCTCCTATTCAAATTTGTGCACACGTGGTGTGAAAGAGACCTTTCAAAATGCAAATCTAAACCGTAAAGCAACCTAAAAGAGTGTCCAGCAGATGGTGCTCTAACTCTGAGCTAGTCGAATAATGTGTGAATTCCAAGAGTTCAAACGACTCATATCCATGGGATACATGAGCACTGAAGAAGAAACCCATATATATTTGATCAATGAATGAATGAGTGAATGCTACATTTCCGTAGCACTTTTCTAGACCGGCAAAAGACATTACAGAAATAATGGACCTCATTCAACAACCGTACTTCTGAAGAAATTCTGACATTCACCAGCGTTTTCCTATTTAAGTAATTAAATAAAGTAAATATTGATTAAATAGGTCCAGTGTTTCTCGACTTCAACCGGACCCATTGTTTGCCGCTGAAGAGGCAGCAGAGAATTCATCAGTTGGAGATGATTAGGTGCCCAGATTTGAGTGCTGAGAGTCTGGCCGTTTTATTTTAATATATAAATGAACACATAAAGGCAGCATTCACAACATAGATAAGATATGCATTTTGCGACACATCAAACGTGGAACACAGCAACGTGGCACAAACTTGTATTTTAGACGAATGCGGGTGGTGGCCGAGTGGTAGAGTACTTGCCTATGGAGCAAGAGCTTGTAGGTTCAAATCCAGCTCTATCCTACTGCCAAAACTACCTGTGTTTGGGACGCTGAGCAACATCCTGAACCCCAAGTTGCTCCAGGCAAACTGTCCTTGTAATCAGGAAATGGAAGTCACTCTGGATAAGGGCGTCTGCTAAATGCCAAAAATGTGAGTGTTTAACATGGACCATTTAGCTCAACTGCACCTTTTCTCTCATTGTGTCAAACCACATTGTGCAGTTTTACCCTCTACAGCAGGCTGTCCGAGTTCTCACTGGCAGGTGAGGGCTGAGAGGCCAAACTGTCCATATTCTCCTCCAGGAAGGCACTGCAGGAGGCGAAGGCTGAGTAGAAACTGGAGGAGAGCCCAGCGATGTCAGTGGAGATGTACGGCAGCACGCCAGGAGTGGCCTGGTTGTAGTAGGAAAGCTGAGACACACAAATGCACAAACACACACATATATAAATAACTGAGCAGGACTAACTTAAACCTTAAGTACTGGAGCAAACTTGAGTAGCGAACGGTCTGTGTGTACAGTGCATGCTTCTTTTTGTAGAATAAACATACTTCATATGATATTCAAATGATATGAACTCAACTTTAGGACAGAAGGGGAAAAATAAATGTATGAAATGAAAATAAAACAAGATATGTTTGAACATTACAATATGTATGATGTCTGATCAATAATTTCATTTTGGATCAATGCCATGGGCTTGTTCATCATTCAATCGATGTATCATTCTACATCAAAGTATCATTACATCTCTAATTATCATCTGGGATTTGATCTGTGACCTTCAGTATTGTGAGCACACTTTACTGGCAACAGATCAAATGCCCATATAATCCACTGTAGTCCAGATCTTTACACAAGACTAGTAACTGCCAATATTGTAAATACAACCTAATCAATATGCTTCATTTGCGGACCCACAAGGTGCGGTATCACACACCGAAAAATCATGCATATTGATATGATTATGAGGCTGCACCAGTATTTAGAAGGTCATGACACGTAGCAGACCTTAGTGAGAGAGCCACCTTCCTCCTTTATGCTAAAGCCAGCACACAGCACCTCCCCTCGGGTGTAGTCCTCGGTGGGAGGGAAAGCAGGCAGCGTAACAGAGCGAAGGGCAATCCAGTACGGGTCCCTGTCGGGGTCAAGAAACTTTTAAAATTGAGTCTAAATGTTTAGTTAAAGTCTGAAATCAAGTAAGTTCTAAGAGTAAGTTCTACTGGTTTCCTAGTGGCAACTTAAAGGTCCCATATTATGAGAAAAATCACATTTTCTGTTCTTATGACATCCTTTTGGGTCTGTACTGCCTCTAACACACTGTAAATTTGATAAAAAATGGTCAATTGTGTTAGTATTCACTTACGAATGTCAGAAATCGTCTTCTTAAACAAGCCGTTTATATTTCACATTAGGGCACATTTGAATAACTCCACCCTCCTATCTGAGAATCTCCGCCCACCAGGTAGAACTGCTAGCGCTTCCTGATCCGCCATGTTTTCTTGCAAGTGCTAGAGTAGGAATCGCTAGAGTAGAGGAGTCTCCCGGTGGAGTGTTGTATTGAACATGTGTGGCTGTATGGATGGTCTGTTAAGAGCAGCCATGCCGATTATTTTTACATGAGGTAAACAAACACTTGCTGTGCTGTCTACACCCCAGTTCCGGAGTGCATTTAGGAATACTAATGAGAAACAGCCTGTTCTGAAGGGGACTGAAATAGAGGGGTAAAAAGCAGGTGAAAACACCTAATCTGAGAGATATTTACAGCAAACTACTTCAGAGACATGTTTAGTGAGGCTCATAGACCTATTTTAACTTGGTGAAAAAATGTATAATATGGGACCTTTAATGGTGTGTATTGCAAATGGACCCGATGGTTAATAACGGATGGTTAATTTAATCATAGACATAAACAATTGAATCTTAATGACAAGTTTGAACCATTACAGACAAATCTCACTTCAGTCCAGGAGGATTACATCCTGATATTTTGGTAATGCAGTCTGATTGTAGGCTAATGGTAGCTGTCAATTCACATTAGGATCAATTATAGGAACTTGATTTTTACATTTTAAGCAGGTGTGTTAATCATGGTCTTGCTACTTTCAGTTGAACTGCTGTAGGATTTTAACAAAACTGCCTTTTTGTTGTAGGAACATGTAGCACTTGTGTGATAAAACATGGGTGAGTGCATAATGATTATAGCCAGTTTGATGTGATTTTTTGATGCTTTCTTAAACAAATCCTCTGGATTCTGCACCAAATGCAGAACTAAAACCAGATAACTTTGTCTTACCCTGTGTCACAGGGACGCCTCCTGGAGGCCAGGAGGATGAAGTCCTGTACCTTGGCTCCCTTGCTAACGGAAGGGGTGACCACCCGGTATATAGTGTCGTCCTGGTCTGGGTGGTTTATTACGTGACACTCTCTGCAAAATCATGTGTTCACCCAAACAACACAAACAACAAAGAATTAGAATGTAGCTTTCTGAAATGCCATTTGAATTCTAATACCACCTTTGATATGTTTACTTAATAGTCAGGATTTCATTTTCAGCAACAGTTACATCTTATGTTGTTTGTAGTATTTTCCTTGTAACTGCAGTGTTGGGAATGTTATTTTGTAAATGTATTACACTACAAAATACATGCCCTAAAATGTAATTTGTAACATATTCCATTAGATTACCTACTGTGAGTAACATATTCTAAATACTTTGGATTATTTCCACGTTGTCTTGCTTTTTATCACTGTATTTACAAGAATTTCTGTCTGAATTTCCAAGACAGAAATGGGTTTCTGTTCTGGCTCTGTTGTGCTGGCTCCAGCTCTGACTCCTTTGTTGTGTGACTGCGACAACTAAAGTAAACCTTAAATGGACGGTTACATCAAAATCTTCGGTTGCGTGTTCTGAAGGGCTTCTGGTATTGAATGGATTTGCCCAAATTTATCAGAGAGAGGATAAACATGTGAAACAGAAAAATACTGTCATGTAATCCTTTATTTTTAACAATGTAACTGTATTATGATTACCATCTATTTAAACTGTAACTCATAATTTGTTTATTTGTTCCGTTACTCCCCAACACTTTGTAACCCTAACACTAAAAGTGGACTCTTCTCGATGCCCCCAGGTGTTTTTTTTGGTGATCAGCATGGATTTCTGAGATGGGATTGCACCATTCAGCACACTACTACTCTTGGAAATGGAAAACATAAAAAAGTGCTCTTTATAGCATTTACACAAAGTCCCGAAGTCTGTTTACTTTCAAAGCACAGAGTAAAGAGAGGGTTCAGTTTCACCTTACAGTATTTTAACATATTTGCAAAGAAATTAGAAATCCCCATGTTGTGACAACACAGTAAAATACCGTAGATAAATTGCTGTAAATTTACAGCAATTGGTTACAGTATAGATTTAAACTTATTAGTCTGTGACTGTTGGGTTCTCTATGACACACACTGATTAAAAAGGTTATCATCAGTCACAGTAAACAACACCAGGTGTGTAGCTGATGCAGTACATGGTTCAAAATCAGTAGATTTCTCCTTCAATGCATCTGTCTATCCAGAATCAGCACATACTTGTAATGTGGGTCCCACTCATGTCTGCGTGTTAGGTCAGAGAGCAGTAAGAAGACCTGGTCAGCAGCTACTCCAACATGGGTCTCCACCTTAAAGCACAGCATCTGGTTCTCTTCCAGCGTAAACAGACTGACCTGCGAACAGTGTGTCAGTGCTCAGATTCACCTGAATTTTACATTCTGCAGTGTGTAATCTGCCTGTGACGTAAATACATTGCCTCTTAAGCAGGCCATAAAATAAATACTGCAGAACAGCTTCTTTTGGCACAGTCTCAGTGGGATGCACTAGGAAATTTGTGGTTTGGCATCAAAAAGGCCTCCTAAATATAAAGCCTTTCAACATGTGTGCTTGATTAAAGATACTTTAAAGAATACTGTAAGCAGTTTATTGAATGCTGACCTTGTTTTTCTCTGAGGTCAGGAGCCAGTGGTTTCGAGCTGCCAGCATCTTCAGCGCAGATACGTTGTTGTAACTGAGGTATATCTGTGGGACAGACTTTAATTACCCAAACGTTTTATCACAAGTGTACTTAACGCCAGTAAACGCTGGAGAGCCGAGGTAAGATCAGCTTTTAAAAAGGCTCTCTAAACTGAAATTTTGGGACATTTTTACAGTTTGTCCCCCAGTGTCACTTCCTAAGAAGCTCAATACAGCCGCTCAGACGACTCTGTAGGAGATCTGAACGTGCTGAGATAAGAACGCTGACTGCACAGTCCCAGATAAGCGAACTGAGAGACAATTGGCCAGCTGACCCCTCTATTGAAAAAAGGACAACTTGGCAAACAGCTTGTCCCAGTAACATGGTTTGAAGCTGATCAAGCTGGACAAAAGTTCAGTAAACGACTTGAACTGACTTGCCAAGTTGGTCTGCCACCAAAACCCACTTAAAACCTTTAATGGATTAAATCCTTCATGGATTCCAAAAATAAACTTGCACTGGTCTCTGATCTAAACAAATTGAATATTGAATTTTAAATAGCTGACCACTCAAATAGATCTAATGTTTACAGTTTAAGGTGGTCACAAGTAAAATGTTTTTTTTATGGAAATGACACTTTATTTGTGTCTATAATATATGAGTGAACATGACTGATACTGGACTTGGATACAATCTGAAAGTTTTGAAACAGTAGTGGTGTTTGTATGATGAACATCTGCCATTCCAATTTAAATTCTAGTTATGATGTAGTGTGTTTATAAATGTGGGTAAAGTTACAATAATGGAAATTATAAGTTGAATTCTTTATAAGCGACATTATGTCAGATGTCACATAGCTATTTCCCCGCTTTTGCATGTGTTAAGATATGTAATAAGCTGTTTTAAAGCTATTTTGGCCTTATTCAAGGGCTACAGGAGGAACTAAGTTATTCTTTTCTCCTAGAAAGCAATTCCCAGCCATGGACAGTGTACCCTGGGATTCAGCTTGACCAGAAAAGTGGTGTTGGATGCCACATCAGCACTTAAGCTGCTCGCCAAACGTATGTGATGTGTGTGTTTGATATACAGAGAGTGCATTGACCTGGTTACTGGGGTCCCACGGCACCGAGAGCGGAACCTCGCTTTGCTTGCAGGAGATGATGTACTTCCTGTAACAGGACAACATGCTGTAATTGTCAGATGACCACAAGAGCTAAATGGGATACGCTGCCATCTGGTAGTGACACTCAAACACTCAGAACTCACTGGCAGCAGGACAAAACAAGAATGGAAGTATGATTTCAATGCACCGTCATGTTTCCCCCTTATGATAGGCTTTTAAATGGACTGTGACTGCTAAGCATAAATAAAATGCAGAAAGTGTGCTTAACATCAGTTCAGTCTGCTTTTACCAGCCTCAGGCATGTGCTTTCACAAGTGTAACAGTTTTCTATCTTATGTGTGTGAAACAATTATATATATATGTATGTGTGTGTGTGTGTGTGTGTAGAGAGAGAGAGAGAGAGAGAGAGAGAGAGGGGTACAGATTTACCTGTCTAAGCGAACCTTCTTCCTGGCTATGGCCTCCTGAAAACGTCTCTTGCCATCCTGTGGACACCAGAGGTTACATGTGAAAATGGTTTAAGTGAAAGCGAGCATTGTGAACACAGCACACGCACAGCATACAGTGCACCACAACAAAAGGTGACCTCTGAGCTGTGGGCTGTTGCCCGGGGAGCAATGCATGAGAACAGTACTTTGCTCATGAGTATGTCAGTGGTAACTTCACCGGTCCAGGATTCCAACCACCTACTTTCCGTTCACGCGAACACTCTACACTCTCAGTCACTTATTACATCACTGCTACATATTGATCTTTTTACGGTGGTTACGAATCTTCTTCACAAATTTTACATATTACTTCCAACTAAACAAAATCCCAATCTAAAGATCTGCTGAAGTCATTGATCTACTTGAAATGGGCTGAAAGTACATCTCTACAGGAAGGTAAAGCTTGCATGAGGTCTTATGACAACTACAAAACTAGCTGACATCTTTACTTAAGTTGTTTCCTGGATTGAAACCAGCACTAAAATTGAGCACATAGCCCTAATCATGCTGGAGCTCTCACCACAGGCTCGGGTCTTATCCGTGGCAACGTTCTTGGCTTCTTGTCCTGGCCCAGGACCTCAAAGGTCATAAAGGCAGTGTTGATATGCCTCAGAGGTTCTCCGCCCTGATAGGCCTCTGCACACACACCCACCTCCATACTAAAAAATACACGAACAAGTTGCCATAACTCATAAAATAATTTTGAATTTGTAATTTTGATTCTTTTAATGACCCATGATTTACCCTCAAGTCTAATTTTAGCACTAGAGAAGAGGAATGCTCCAGTTCCTCTGCTGGGGGAGTTACCTTTTTTTGAATGTATTATTGACAATAGCCTTCAGAACCAATCGGTCTCCTATGTGGGAGGGGCCCCTGAAGTGGAACATGTCTATGCTCCTCAGCGTCGGGGGTGCATTACATAATCGGCTGGGACAAAAAAAGACAACATAACCATCCACCCAGGGCTGGTTCCATGAAAATCATTTCCACAACAGTAATTTGTGACAATTTTCTGTCCTGTTCTGTCCATTCATTTACAACCGAGTTAGGCTTTTTAACAGAAATCTTTAAACACAACTTGTCTTGTCCTGGTGTGCATGGTCTTCGGTCAATATTACAAATGGGTTTCCTAGTAGGACTTTTTAGAGTGCCCGCACAATTTGCCAAATCGTAAATTCATAATCACTAAACCGGTGTTTCTATAAAGCTAGATCTAAATAAACAAGTACAGATAGCTGTATTAGTCAGCTGGTTTCATTTTTAATCACACAGTTGCTGGTGTTTAAGATGGGATTGTGCCTGTGTTGGGAAGCTTACACTAGATTTGCCTTCAAAAATGCAATGCAGTAATTGCAGCTCCTGTCTACTTTTTTCCATTTACATAATTACTTTAATCATACTCCTTACTTCATATTTTTAGCTAAAAATATAACTCCAATGCTTATAATACAGTGCTATTTCTCCTGAATACTGGAATAAATGTTGGTTGCAATTTGTATTTTAATTAGAACTGACTTCACTTGCGACTTCATACTCAACTGATGCTACTTGTTTGTTTTCCCATTTGTTTTGTTCAGCTAGTCTGAGCAAATAATTCCGCTTTCACCATAATGTCATATGTACACATGGAATATCAAATATCTCATTAACTTCCGTTAAGCATTTATTTCTTCAATGTCACACTCACTATCTTCTCCAAAAGGCTTTTTGCCTAAGTAAATTTACCAAAGTGACGTGTCTGCGTAGGCAGCATCATCAGGACAGACAGGTATCCTTGATCTCACCTGGCTGAAATGGTGGCCACGTTCTCCATCCAGGCCATGATCTGGCCTCCGAAGGTGCTGACCTGGTGATTGGTGTGAGGCGGGAGAACGAGTTCCACGCTCTCCACCCGCGTTCGCTCCGCTGGCACGGCGTCCTCGCAGGGTAGACAGTCGCTCCCTGCCGCAGAAAGAGACATGATGGCGTTATGTCGCCACGGCAACACATCCGTACGGGATCACGTGGCGACCGACACCTTTGAGGGCTGAAAGGGTGGAGCCTAATCCTCTTGAAATCTGCTTTTCTCCATGTGCCATGAAATGGTGAAGTGAAAGGCATATAATTACTAGTATATTGCTTTCTAGACATGTTTGCATAACTGTCTCAAGGAGATGTCAACCACACAGGATAACATCATTTGTGAAGTAAACGAGGAGGTGGGGCGAGTTTCCTTAACGAGTGAGCTGAGATCAGACTCTGATAAACAAATACACCTGGCGCTTAAAGCTCAAGTGGAGGTTTGCGATCACACCTGGCCGAGAGGAGCTGCTGCTAAAACATCTCATTGGGTTTGCTCAAGTAACATCCAGCAGTAGTTTGCATACAATTCTGTTCATATTTGCTGACTTTCAAATTATTCTTCTAAGAAAGTAGAGCAATGCTATCAGATTTGACTGATTCAGTGGCTGATGAAACAAATAAATTTGACAAAATCCAATCGATCTGACATCACTTGTCTTAAGAAAACCAGTAGGGGTGCAAATGACAAGTTTAATCACAATATGATATTTTGTTGATTCAAAGGACAATAATATCTGCCGATATAACAAAGCCTGGTATAATTATGATTCAGTCAAATTCAGCAGCCAACAATCGATAGGATCGATTTGCCAATTTAACACTTAATCACTTACTTTCATAACAAATTACAAAAAGCAACTAAAATATCTTTTGACCATTTTAGTTCTGAGTTTTTAAAATAAAATAGACCTCCTGTTAAATATAAAGTGTTTTGAATTGATGCTTTCATTTTGGATCAATGCATTGGTCGCCTTGGTAATTGAATTGATCTCTGATGTGGACTGATATATTATTATACTTCTACTAAGCAGGCCACTGTGTCCAATCTCGCCTGTCTCATAAAATCTTATGCTAAACAGGTGATGTCATATGTGCTGCTGAAGTCTGATTTAACCTGTCTAAATGTAGGAAGTGCTGAGCAGACACTTATGCCTGATCTTATCTTTCTCAAAGGACATTATGGAGAACAAGTGAAGTCTGATCTCCCCTGTCCATAAAAGCTTCTGCCGAGGAAGTTTTGGGGTCTGATCTCATCTGAGGAAGTGGTAGAGAAGAGCCGATGTCTGAACTGACCTGTCTGATTGTAACTGCTGGAGAGTAGGTCATTGATGACCTCGACATGGATCAGACGCATTCTCCTGCGCTCGGCTGCAATGCTGTACTCTATCTGCTCGGCCTGTGTATGGGGGATGACCTGCTTTAACTGCACCTGCAGAAACACACACACATCTAAATGTTTAAGTCACACCAAAGTTTACACACACAAGGTGTATTAAATGTTGGAAAAAAATGTTAAGCAAGCAAATTTGGGGATACACGGAAGCAACAGGGCATCTTAAATCTTTTACTGCCAAATTGTTATGATTACATAAATCTGGTTCTCAGATTTTCTTTATAAAATATACATGAACACATTCCCATTTTTCATGGAGGCTTAGAGGAGGATGTCTCTACCTTTCCCGCTTCAGTTCGACGGGCTACAAATGTGGCAAAGGCATGACACACTTTCCATCGTCTGTTACTGAAGAGATCTTCACAAGTTGCAACAATTCCCACCTAGGGAAATTAAGGGATTTTACTAACACAGGATTTTGCTCATAAAACACAGCAATGTATAGATTATGTTTGTGTGTTCTGTTTTCCCACAAACCTCCATGCTGGATGTAAAGGCTCGGTTCACTTTGGCTTTGATATTGACAACCTGGCCTACACTGTAACAGAACACACACATGTTTCGCTGTATCAGTTATAGTTATCACTGATGCTGATATTTGAAATGACTGAAATTGGAAAATATGTGAAATTTTTCTTATTTATTTTTTTTGCAGATCAAGATTAAAATAAGAAAACAGCAATTTATGTGTAATGTAAATTTTTCAGTTCAGTCCTTAAATGTACAGTATATTTACAGTATATAAGAGAGTAGAGACATAAATAGAAATTTAACAGAAAGAGGTTTAATGAAAATGAATGCAGCTGTAACCTTATTGTATGTTCAAAGTGAATATCATCCACTGAGGCAGTGATACAGGAACATCCAGCATGCCTCTCAGCTGAAAAGGAAGCAGTGAAGAGGAACTAGAGAAATATATACTCTCACATATAAGTTACTTGTGCTACACCAATATATCATCTCATTTCCTCCCATAATACGAAACAAGCAATTTACTTGTTGGCTGTGGTTTCTTTTTAGTAGTAAGATTGTAAGTTGCTTCCTTATTGAAAATACATAAAATAATGGTCAAAAAATCCATGACGTATTATATTTTAACTATATAATGACCATAACCTGACTGCTTAATATACTGTTGACTTTTCCTAAAATATACAGAAATATTGAAATAAGTTGGTAAGAAAAAAGAAGTAAATAACAGGAAGTGAAGTGGACTATATCAGAAATAAGACCATATACAATAAATACGTATGTGTGTACACTTATATATAGCATAAATAAGTATACATATAGAATAAAAACACTGTAGAACAGGCAAATGGCTCACAACCCCAATGTTGGCTGAGTAAAATTCAGGAACAGACATGGTGATTTAGCAAGTGTCTCTATGACCCAATCATATAGAAGTGGCAAGCATATGGACCTGTTCACACTTTATTATGTAAATTACATGGCAGCCCTCCCAGCTACTGGGAGCAAATTTGCACAATTATTTGTCTACTTATACTGTGTGATGCTAAAACACCAAAGAAAGATTGTGTCTATAAATGTGTTTCATAAAGGCCACCCAAAGGAAGTAAAACCTCAGTAAGAGTCTTTTAAGACTGAGGTCAGCACACACACAAGCCAGTGAAATTTTATAGCCACTGTAAGACATTGTAGCACATTTTCAGACATTTTGTAATGCTGCTAGTTCAATTTAAGCTTTGTAAAATACTGTATTTGCATAGTCTAATCATACATTACTTAATCTGATTAACAAGTGCTGATGGGGCTGAATGGATGTTTGCAGCAAATAGAAAGGAACCAGCAATAACCGTAACAATGAGACATTTTATAAGTGTGTTATCGTTTTAGTTCTTAAGGGGAGAGCTAAACTTACATCTCATAAGCAGAGATGGGAAGTAACGAAGTACAAATACTTCTTTACTGTACTTAAGTAGAATTTTTAGGTATTGATACTTTACTTCACTATTTATTTTTGAGCCGACTTTCAACTTTTACTTCGTACATTTTTGCAAGAGTATCCATACTTTCTACTCCCTACATTTTCAAGTCAGGGTCGTTACTCTTGCGTTTAAATGGCGTTTATTCATAGACAGTAAAATGCCATATTTATTATGCCATTTTGCAATGCATTTTACCTATTCCGTATCAATAATACATGCCATGCAGACAATGTGATTGATTGGTTTATGGTTAGAAACGTATGTTAACACACACAGAAAAGACAACCCTATTGGTGCATTTGTCTTTAAGTGCACAAGACGATGAACATAAAGCGAGTAAGAAAAAAAAAAAGTTTTTGAACACCATGCACATTGAGTTTGCAATCCCGCAATCTTTTACAGCAGTTTTATTTTTTTGAATGTGTTTAGAAAAGATTGGCAGACGGAGCTTTTTGTATTCATTTCACTTCATTTTTCTCTGCTTGCACTTGGACATGGAGTCCAGTAAACCTTTCCCTAAAAAATGGTGGTTTTGTCCTTCGCAAGGTTACTTTATACTTTTACACTTTAAGTATGTTTTAGAGTCTGTACTTTTCACTTTAACTTGAGTAAAGAAGTTGAGTCAATATTTCAACTTTTACTAGAGTCTTTTTAAACACAGGTATCTATACTTGTACTTGAGTAAAGAATGTGTGTACTTTTGACACCTCTGCTCATATGCGTATCATAGCAGACAATGGTTAATTTAGTCAAACACACACCAGAGAGGCAGGCGGTGGAGTCCATCCACTTGAGCAGCTGACCGACGCTGAGCTCTCCACAGTGGTTGGCGTGGCAGGGCAAAACGATCTGGCTCATCTTGACCTCAGTGGAGTTCCGGTAAACTTCACCATTCTCCAGAATCAGCTGGGGTTCCTCCAGCAGCTCTGGAGACCTCCCTTCTACCTCCATCACCACTGCTCTCCAAACCAGCGGGGGGCACTTTAACACAGAACGTGCATTAGCTTCCTTAACATTATCCTTGTTGATATATCTGTTATGGTTTATTACAAAATTGTGTGGCTCTTTAGAAAGCAACTCTAGACCAAACTCAAACCGTTGCTTCTTATGGTGAAATAACTAACTAGGACTAGCTTTCTCCTAGCTAATGCTGAATGATTCTAATGATTGTTACTAACTTAATATTGGAGTTCCATGAATTTCATTCATATATTCATTTCTACCTCTATTCATATTTTTACAGAATCTGAGATTTGCTCAAAGCATTTAATATCCACTGCAGTCTGAGACAAATAATTGGTTTATCTGCTTATTTGAACAGAACACATGGCTATAATCTCTCAGGTCTTACTTAAGTAAGATTTTAAAAAGAAAACAAACAAAAAAGGAACATTACAAAAACAATGGCAGAGAGCATACATGTATATTATGGAGAGAAAACTGTACCATTATGAAGAGCTCTGTACTATTTTCTTCTACCAGCATGGAGAAACTCTTTTTACTACATTACACAACTTGTCTACACATGTCAACCAAACTGAAAGGGAAAACAAATTCTTGCTGGTCACAAATCTGCAGGTCCCACCTTAAATTTTCCTCAAAAGTTCCTCAGGTCAGATTACTATTCAGTAATCCTGTTGTTCCCACGCTAAGCAGGATCTCCAAAGTAAAATGAGGTTACTCGAGGGCTTTACTTTTGCCACAGAAACGAATCCCGGGTAATCTATTTGGAATTTCAGTGTTGACCAACCTGGCATGTCTGATAAAGTTCTGAAGACTAAATCAAAGCGATGTGAAGGTCACAGGTGAAATGGATGACAAATCATAGTCCACTGTTTTGGAGATTTTTCTTACACAATAATGACTATGCAGATGTTCAGATGTCATTCAATGCAAGTTTCTTTACAGCTGTAGTTACGTTTACTGTAATCATTACTCCAATCTGTATGATAATGCACGTCCTAGTGACCTTAATGAATTACATTACTTTAATATACTTCCAAGAATTGTAAAAACGTAATAGAAAATATGAAGACCTAAATGAAAAAGTATTTGCTTTTTTAAAAGTCACTGTTCAGTGGTACACTTTTTTGTGCAATAATACAAGAATATGTACTTAAAGATTTTATGTGTATTGCTTTTTAAAAGTACTGTGAGTTTCTTAATTTTATGATTATATATTGAAATACTTTGTTTATTGAAAAGTAAATATCTCTGTCAACTGACATTACATTGCTGTATTTAACACAAAACATTTTTTAAACATCACTGGGCCAAAAAACTTCATAACATTGTCCTCTAATAATACAATGAAATGCTGCATGTATTTTAGTAATCTGACACCAGCAGTGACAAGCCAAATGATTTATATTTAGTTGCTTGGTCATATTTTGCTGATGTTACTGTTAGCTGGTTTTAATTTTAAAATTTGCTCTTTAAATGATCTTTTGCAGACAATAAGAAATTGTTCTTAATCAATATCATTCATCATAATTTGCCCACCAGATTTTGGCCTATTTCTACGTATAGCTCAGCAAATTTACTCCATAAGTATCGTCCCCCTTAGATATAATGACCGCGACACCTATGCATATGCCAATAAAACTTTCAGTGCTGATTTGTGAATCTTTGTCCCCATCAGTGTGCATTGGGTCATAAACTGTAATTAACATCCTCCAGAAACCTTCCACAACGCCTTAAGAACATAACCATAATCACTAATTACCAAATTTAATGAATTCCCCCATATAATCAGACTTGAAACTTAAAGAATACTCCTCGGAATATGAAGACGTGTCGCGCGCCCACGTGCCCGCGCACACCGGTTTGTGTCACTTTGGAAGTCCGAACACGGCGCGTGACTTGTTTCGACGCGCGAGCTCCTACGCGAATTAACAGGCTTGTTTTGTTTGTATTTATTGTAAGTAATGTTAAAATATATTCCTCTAAAGTTACAGCCTGTGTTAGATATATGCTGCACTAACTGCACTAAAAGTTTTCTGCTGACAGAACGAATAAGCGGACCAACACACACGCACACACATAACCGCTATGTTCGCAACTTCCATTGACTCTTTTCACTTAAACTATTTGGGATTAACTGCAACTTTCTCTAAAACACGTCCCCTCATATTGACCGGTTGTTATATTCAAAAATGTCATATCAACAACACAAAAACCTGACAATCTCAAGTTTCCCTATGCATGTGAACATTACTTACATGTTTTGAGACAATTCACATCAGCACGAAGAAATGAAACAAAACTATATGAAGGTGCAGCTCTGAAAAGATCTCTCTCTCTCTCTCTCTCTCTCTCTCAACATTCCCATACTGGTCGAGTGTCTCAGTGTCGCCACGCTACTGTTTAAGGTGGACTGGGCATGTTGTGTAACTTCAACTAACAATCACATAATCACTGTTGCCTTTTAAGTACCAATATTTTGGACTCCATGCCATTTCAGAGTTCATAGTCAATTCAAACTGTCGACTCAACACACTGAGTGTCTCGATTCTGGAGTGTAAATAGAAGTACATGTGTTCTGTAAGAAAACAATGTATTGACAAAGTGGAGGACAAGACAACTTGATGGTTTTCAATAAATCTGTTAATATTTACATTTACTGAATTAATCAGACCCTCTTATTTATTAATTACAGGGACAGACTACCTGGGGTTTAGGGTCTTGCTCTGGGGCTCAGTGGTAGAGCTGTGGGATAGACTTAAGTCAAGAATGTGTTATTCTACCAATAGACCAACGCCTCCCTAATTGGGGCATTTTGGGGGTGAACTATGAGTTTATTTGGTGACACTGAAATATATACAAATACAAAAAGGAGCATTTCAGCAATAAGGAAAATCACAGCACAAGAATGCCTCATTCATTTACAATATAGTAGTGAAGTAGCAACACAAATAACTGAGAAACAGATTTAGAAACAGTGTTTATATACTGATATAAATCATTCAATGTGTTTACCAATTGTAATATAATATAATATAATATAATATAATATAATATAATATAATATAATATAATATATGTGTGTGTGTGGGAATCGGGATCCTTTTGTGTTGTTCAGGTGTAATGCTTAAACATTTATAGCCATTTTACTGTATTCAGAGACAAAAAGACAGCTCCAGTCGTCCAGTTTGAAGCGGCCAGACTGGATTCCGGATCGGGATTCGATTTCTGTAAGTTAAAACCTTAAACACCGCAAAGCTGTAGAGAAAAAACACAGCGTCACTACGTGTATCTTGAAAATAATTACAAGAAACGCGATAAATACGCTCTCTAACCGCTCGGCCGGCCATCGTCAGCCCCGGCGTGACGTCAAGCGTGCCCATTGGCTCTTCGGCCTGCCACTCAAACCGCCCCGCCCTCTCGCCCGCCCTCTCTCCCGGCAGTCAGGCTCGGCTGTGGCTTTATTGGTGTAGTTGAGTTGTGCGCGCAGTCGGGATCCCTGACAGATGAATTGTTGAAAATAAGAGAGGAAAAGGGAAGCGGGCGACTCTCCCGTGCAATAAAACCATGTTTCCAAAAGGCAAGAGCTCCGTGGTGCCGTCGGACGGTCAGGCTCGTGAAAAGTAAGGCTCTATTTCGCCCGTTTTGCCGTGGCGTTCGCGCCGTGTGTTTGTCGCTCGCGTCGACGCAGCCTATTGTTAGAGGGAATATCGGCACGAGCGCCCGTGTGGCTCGCGCTGTACGCGCTCGCGAGGCGAAGCGAAAGTGGCCGTGCGCGCGCCATTCCCGCCTTGGGTCTCGGTACCGTAGCGCGGTTCCGAAAAAATCTACATTTGGGGCTTCGCAGTCCGAAAAAATGAACTCGGGCGCTTTTTCTAAACGGATTCCGCCGTCTGAGGGGGATCGCCTCCTTGTGTGTGTGCATATGTGTCTGTGTGTGTGTGTGTGTGTGTGTGTGAGAGAGGGAGTGGGTTCCATCTTTTGTGTTACAGTGTTTGTGTTACAGTTGTTTAGCTGCTATTGCTTGATTCGTCCATTTTAAAGCTGGATAATGTTTTGTATTACGCATTGCATTATTGTTTACGTTGTATTTAATGATTATATTTAGAAAGACAAATTGTTACTAAAACAGCAAACATTTAAATTGACCATAAATGCTTGTTAACTCGCCTTTACAGACATATCTCTATTCGTAAAAATGGTATTTCTAATTGTTTGTTGTTATGTGTGCTGTTGATCAAATATACGTTTACGAATGTAAATATGCCAGAAATATAACAGTCAGAAATACCCTCTATATGGATGTGACCATGTTTGTTAAGGAGGTTTAAGCGCTATTTCCAAGTTACCCCAATAATAATTAGTCCAAAGTGATTAGAATTACATTTCGAAGTTACACTCATTTATGCCATGTTGATACGGGAAATAATTACCTTTCCATTTGCCATTTCCTGGTAAAGTTCCCCCTGTATGCCTTATTATTTGCATGTGTGTTCATATTTATCATGTGCTTTTTATATCTGACGCAGGCTGGCTCTGTATGTTTATGAGTATTTGCTTCACATCGGTGCACAGAAGTCTGCGCAGACGTTTCTATCAGAGGTGAGTGATGGCTACAATGGGAAGGTGTATATATGTGCTTCACAAGGAGCCCACTGCTTGCTGGGAAATTTGAGCCGACCATCCTAAACCTGTCCCAATATCATCATCAACATCATCTCATTTCAGATTCGATGGGAAAAGAACATAACCTTGGGAGATCCGCCTGGGTTTCTGCACTCTTGGTGGTGGTAAGTGTGCAACATTGATGTCTTTGTTTTGGTTTGTGTGTTAAAGCTGCACAAATGTCATTAGTGATAGTTACATGACAGGATATGTAATATCTGTTAACACAAGTTAAATCGGACACAAAATGCTACAACTTTTTCTGCTACTTCATAAAGCTCTAATTGCCCAGATTCTCATATCTAATGAAGTCTGTCTGATAGAACATTGTTTTCACCTTTTAATAGTGCTTAAAAAGTTAAAGATTGGGCATGGTTTTTTAAAAGAGTTTTTTGCCCATTTTTATTTTCTATATAAATGCACTGCACTACAAAATCGGCCCATATTTCTAGAATAATTATTTTTTTCAAATAGAACTCATGTAATTTAGTTTGAAAATTCTGTATTTTTAAATATAGCTGAATATATCACAGGAAAGTGTCATTTATGTCAGTATCCTGCTGCCCTAATGTGTGTGTTCTCCCTTTTCTATTGGTTGCAGTGTGTTTTGGGATCTGTACTGTGCCGCCCCGGAGAGGAGGGACTCCTGTGAGCATTCGAGCGAGGCCAAGGCCTTCCATGACTATGTGAGTATTGGGACTGGTCTGGGTTTGATTTTCTTTATTAAAGTAGCATGGGACCCCCTGAGGTTTGCGTAAACCTGGTTATTTGGCACAACTCGTGACCTTTTGACCTACTGCAGATAGAAATGCTTATATTTTGTATTTACATGTGCAAAACACTGCCATTTGAAGTGTAAATGACTGTCAGGCCAAGTCTAAGTTCTCCAGTGATGGCTTGTTGTGTGTGTGTGTGTGTGTGTGTGTGTGTGTGTGTGATAGTCTGTTCTGATGTTCCACAGGTGAATGGTCAAACTAAATAATTATTTCTAACTCACTCAGAGCTGAAACAACTTGTCTATGAGAGGTGCTGGCAGGTCGGTCAAGAGTGTGAAGGCGCTTAAAGGCGCTTATGTAGATAGAATTGATTGGAATTTGGGGAACTGCAACAAGAGAAGTGGCTAAGGTTTGAGTTGGCTCTTGAACTTGAGCAGGTGAAGTGCGATCTGCCGACCAGGAAGCACTTTTTGTAATTGCGTCGTTCTAAAATAATGCTGAATGCTGAAGCTCTGTTTTGGAAAGATGTTTTTTTCCCTCTCTTGGAAATGGTTCTGTCCTCTTTATCGGCTCTTTGGTTTGCTGTGATATCTGCTCAGCTGTGAAATTAAAATCTTGTCTGATATGTTGACTTGGGTCCTGGTGATATGAACATTGGTGTGGTTTAGCTCATTGGGGTCTCATGTGGAATTGAGCAGAACTTGACCGATTTAACTGGAAACACAGGGAAATGATTGAGGTTTATCACGGTTGGAATTTTTAAAGGGGCATGAACCCCAGTTTAAGTAAAGTTGGTTCCTCAGCACAACACTTCCTGCTGTTTTAAACTGGGTGTGGAGTGCAGTGGTTATGAGGAGGAACGTTTGGGGAATGAGAAGTGAAGGCAGCACTCTGACATCCTTCATATGAGTGACGTCTTCAACATAAGCTGCCACTAAATGTACACATGTATCTCATATCCTGTGATGTCTGTCTGCAGTTGGTTTTCAATGGAGGAAGGAGACAAATGGAAAAATGTCATAATTTTGCCTTGAATATGTAACAAACTGTTATTGGGCCTCATTCACCAATCTTTAGAAAAAACCTACTTACACAATATTCACAAAGATTTATTTTCTGATATTTGTTCCTAATTAAGAACAGGATCTACTGCCGAAGAGCATTTTTATACACATTTTATTGCATGCATGTTTGTACAGAAGTTTAGGTTATTGGGTTTTCTTTAATTACACAGTTATATAATATTATACTTTTTAAATATCTTACCTTTCTACAGAACAAATTTAAGAAAAGACTTAAAATAGTAAATGAGGCCCATTGTGTTCAGTCACAGCGGAGACGTGTGTTGTACAGAGCGCCTCAAAACATTAGGGTCGTTTCACAACCCTTTAAAATGTTATTTTACCTGCTGCCGTTTGCGGTTTAATAAATCTCAATGGGCATTTTGCATCATACACATTTTAGTTAACAGTATTCAAAATAAATTCATGAGACGCGTTGTGATGTAGTGTTTGGATTTGGATGGTGCAATTCTGAAGCATATGGTGCAGTCTGGCTTAGAGCCAAAGTCAGGGGTCAGGGGTGAGAGGTCATTACTTCTAAAACTCAAAACTCACAGCTCCCCACTTCTGTCCTATCATTGTGGCATATTTGTTTGTCATTCAAACACATCTCCATGTCTGTAATACGAAAGAATTTGGAGCCTTTACTCAGACTCCCGAGGTGAATTCTGACTCGCAGGAGAGGAAAAGGCCCTGGCGTCGACCTCGGCTCTGCCTTTGTTCCTGGCGGCAGTGGGGGCCGTGGGGGAGGTGACTACCACTGCGCTCTCTTTTCACCAGGAGCTGTAGGGTTGTGTTCTTGGCCGGGCCCCTGTGGACCCTCCCCCCCTTGGGGCGCCCCGTGGGGGCGGGGTTAGGGAGTGATTGATGGGTGTCAGGAAGCCAGCACGTAAGCAGATTGAGGGGGAGGAGGGGAGATGCAGAGAGATAGGAGCGAGCTGAGTAGGGACGAGGAGGGTGGATGATGAGGGCCGGCTAAGCGAAGGATCTAAATCTAAAAATGACAAAATGTGGCTTTCATTTGTTGTTGGTCTCATTAGCAGTTTGGGGAGAGTATTCCGCTGTGTGTAGCTATGAAACATATAGACCAGGGATGCTCGACCCAAAACACTAATGCGGTAAACAGTAGGGTCGAAATTCAAGCTTTCAGAGCAGATATCAGAAAAGAAGGGGCACTGTAACACCATCACTTATGTAGGATATGTGATAGTGTCACAGTACCCCCTCTTCTTTTCTGATATCTGCTTTAAAAGCTTGAATTTTGAAACAACATAATCTTTATTATTTTTTAAAATCTTTATCTGATTCATTTTTCAGTAACTAGCTGAAAAGTTGCTCATTGTAGTGGTGCAGTGCCTAAGATACTCACTAAATGATCACAGTTTGTATTTTTGCACACTAGAATCTGATTTTCCCACCTAAAAGGTCCAGCTTCAGAAAATAGGTTTTTCCTTCAACCTGTTGACATAAACGGCCCAATGCCCCGCTGCGCTTTTCAGGCAAACAGTGAATTAAGGTTATTGGAAATGTTTATGGCTGTGTGACCTCAGCTGAAAGGCGAGGTTGGCTTTTATTCATTGTTCACTGTTCATTGATGTGCATCTTTAACCAGGTAAGCTTTCGTAAAAAGAACCCGTATGGTTTTAAGGAGTTGCTTTATGCACATGATGATTGGAGAAATCCCCAGTAGGAATTGTATCCTAATGGAGCTGGATTTTCTGATCTGTGATGTTGATATTTAGTTTTTCCCCTCTGGGTCAGTGTCTGTTCTTATGGTTTTGCAGTATCCATTAAAAAACAGAAAATCTAGAAGATGAGAACATTTAGTTTTGCTTGTCTTTTCAGCTGCAGTGCTTTATTGAAAGAACTGTGGAAAGAAAAGTGGAGTTTGTTGGTTTAGGCGGGTTAGTGTTTAACAGCTGTGTGTGTGTGTGTTTGCTGTGTAGATAATGGCTTTTATAAGTTGTTTGGATGGGGTGTGTGTGTATACCTGTTAAATTGTGTTGGTGTTTAGGGCGGTGGTCAGGCCTGAGATGAGGCCGCATGTCCTGTTCCCATCCCCTGCCTGTGGTATTTCACACTGTTCCCTCACTGGCCACACACACACACACAAGCGCTGCATGCACGCGCACACACATCCTTCATGCCAGTTTGGGACTGTAGGTGTCTACACAATGTTCCTGATGCAAAATATTCCCACTTTTGTGCAGCTGTCCATGTGCTTTAGGATGCTGAGGAAAGTGAAATATCCTGAGCCAGGACACTTGGTGCTGCAGATTCTCATTAATGTGATTATTTTCTGTAAGATGAGCCGCAGGTCGGTATTACTGCTGCTGCTGCTCCCAGTGTCTCAACATCCAGCAAGATTCAAGATTATTTATGTGAGGTATAGAAGTACATGTAGTGAAATGTGTTCTTAAGAGTTCACAAATTCAAACAGAATTTTAGAAATGAACAAGAGAAGTTAACGAAACCTTACCATAAATCAAAGCTTAAGAATAAAATACACAGAAAATATATTCATAGATAGATTTCTGCTATAAACAGTGCATGTGCATATTGGTAAATATGTTCAGAACGGCACCATCATTGCAAGCGTACTGTGTGTGATTACGACATGTGAAGAAAGATGCTGTCCGTCTCCCACCCTGTTTCAGCTGCGCTATTCTGACATATGATCCTCCACAACTAGATATCTGTGCTTTATTGATGAGACAGGCATCAGGTTCAGTTGTGATTCTGAGGTAAAGTGATGGAGAATATTCCAGCCCAACAGAGAACCGAACCTGATCCAGCTTAGGGAGGGATTTGGTTGAAGAGCTGGATGAGGCGTGTTAGTGCAGGGCCGAAACACGGAGCGATGCGGCTCTACAGGGCAGGATTTGATCGGCAGGGCGTTAGCCGGGATATGGGAGTCGTGTTACCGCCGGCCTGTACTGATCACAACACGACCACAACAGCAGATCTGCTACAGACCGTTACGAGACCGAGCTCAAGCTCGAGCCAGATTTCTCAGCGCAAATTATATTAGCATAACAGTTAGATTGAAAGGCTGAATAGAGTACGTCCCTTTTTGATATTTAGGAATGTCCAACATACATTAAAGATGCTGTACCTCTATTTTTGTGAATTTTTTTTATTTATTTATTTATTTTTTTGACCCTACTGGTTAATCTGAGGCCTCACATTTTAGTGATGGAGAAATATTAATCTGCAAGTTTAATCCCCAAGTTTAGCTGAAATCTGAATTATTTTGAATGTACGTTCAATAAGGAAACATGGGAGTAGAAATGCAGTTGTTCAAATAAATATATGAAGTTTCATGTTAATGTCCAGAGACTGGGAGGTGGAAGTGTGACTATCATTCTTATTGAAAAACAATAGAAAATGTATTGCATTTATTCATTGATTTTTAAAAAAAAATTATTTATTTATTTTCCAGATTTTATAGTTTATATAACACCATTTACAATGAGAAAGCTGAATAATATTTTCATTTTTTGCTGTTTAGCAATTCTCAAGTTGCATTAAAGTTCCTGTTCTTTCATTTGTAATGTGCTTCATTTGTTTATTTTGACAGCTGCTTAATCTAAGGCCTGGCATTTTGCTGATGAAAAATGATCTACAAGTTAACTTGCAGTGCAATACGTTAACATTGAAATAGAAATGCATTTATTCAAGTAGAAATTTAAAGTTTCATGCTCCATGCATTCCTGGTTCGATGTTAATTTTGAGAGAGACCAGAAGGCTACAGTGTGATTTTAACATTCTTGTTGAACAGGAATATAAAAACTTTATTCAGTGTTGCTAATTAGAATAACAATTAGTGTGAAGATGAATAGAGTAATTCAGTTTTCCTATTTAGGAATTTCCATAATACATTCAGGTTGCTTTTCTCACTGTTTGATTTAAAAAGAGATTATTTTTCGACCCTGTTGCTTAATCAAAGGCCTGGCATTTTAGTGATGAAAAATGATAAACTACAAATGTAACAATCAGGTAGCGAAAATATTGATCAGTTTGAATGTATGTGCAATAAGGAAACATTGAAATAGAAATGCAAATAATAATCATAATAATGTTTAAAGATTCATGCTCCACGCAATCCTGGCTTGATGTGAAGTCTGGAAGATGGAAGTGTGGTTTTTGTTATTCGTATTGAAAAGGGATATAAAATATTTTTCCCCTCGCTTCTCTTATAGCTGTTCAGACAGGCACATTGTGTTTTTGTGTTATGTAACATAATGTGTGTGTGTGTGTCCTGTTCCCTCCAGAGTGCAGCAGCAGCTCCGAGCCCGGTGCTGGGCAACATGCCTCCTGGAGAGGGCATGCCGGGCGGCCCAATGCCCCCTGGCTTCTTCCAGGTTAGACCCGCTTTGTGTTTTATAAGAGCCGACTGGCGATCAGGGATCGGCTTCCTCTCTAAATGAGGAGCTTTATGTCTCTCAGATGGTTTGAAGTGTTTTCAGTTTTGGTGAATAAACTGGCCCAGGAGGATGACGAGATTCCGTCCAGCTCTGGCCTCTGTTCTGTTATTTACCCCTCTTGCACTTAATCTTATTGCACATGTGCTGGAATTACTGGTGTTTTCTACAGTTTTGTGCTGTCTATGTCTCTCTCTCGCTCTTTAAATAGCTTGAAGCCTAATGCCACCCACCCTTTCCCCCCCACTCCCTCCTTGTTGCTTGTGCTCTCTCCTTCTTCCTTATTTCTCCATCCCCCTCCTTCCCTTTTTTCTGACACCTCCTACGTCCCTCTGCTACCATCACACACCCCCCCCTCCCCATACCCTTTTTGTACCCCCCAACCCTCTCTCTGTGCCTCCCTTTTTCTTCCCCCAATTCTTTTCTCTCTCTTTCTTTCTTTCCTCAGGGCCCTCCCGGCTCCCAGTCCTCTCCTCACGCTCAGCCTCCTCCTAACAGCATGATGGGACCTCACGGCCAGGTAGCACCTCCCCGCACACCACGTCCTCTCTCGCTCTCTCTGCTCCCTCTCTTTTTGCTCTCTCGCTGGCCCGCACTTTCCCTCTCTTTTTTGGGGGGGTGGGGGGGGGGGAGAGAGACTTTCACAAAAATGCTGATGTTACATAAGAAGACATTGGGCCTCGTTCACCAACCGGTCTTTAAAAAGATTTTTTTTAAAGCCCACTTACACAGTTTTCACAGATTCTGTCATTCATCTGTTTTCTTGAGATTTGTTCTTATGTAAGAACGGAGTCTATCAGCGCTGAAGAGCGCTCTTAGACAAATATTACCGCAGTTCAAAAATTCTAGTTGTATTAAATGCTAGTTGATTATAAACATTCATCATTATAAGAATGAACTTAATTTAACAACACACGATGAACCCGGCAAGACTTTTCCTAGGAAATATTTGAAGGTATTGGTGAATGAGGCCCATTGTGTATTGCCAGGGAGTCAGTAACATGAAACACTCGTTTCCAAGAGTTTTTGGAGTGTGCGAGACGGAGCGTGCACGTTAATGTCTGCCGTCTTTTCCTTGCAGCCTTTTATGTCGCCCCGTTTCGGAGGAGGACCACGACCCCCCATCAGAATGGGAAACCAGGTAACAACACACTCTTTCCTGTTCTGCCCTTTATTGATTGTGTAGATGATTACGTTTACGTGGTTGGATGTAATATACACAACATTTTGAAAGATGATTCTTTAGTTTATTTTATAGTTTGTGCATTCACTCCTGCTATTAGCCCAGGTAAAATTGATTTGCTTCCTGCAGCCTCCCGGCGGCGTCCCTGCGGCCCAGCCGATGCTCCCCAACATGGATCCCAGACTGCAGGGTGAGTTCAGTCTCAGAAGCTTGGACTTGGCATGATTATTAGTAACCGTGTAACGAAACTACATAGCATCGCTCAATAATGAAAACTTTGATCAGACATTATCGGTTGGTAGCGTAACGTTTAAGGAGTTGGCCCTGTGATCGGAAGGTCGCCGGTTCAAGTTCTGGACCGGTAAAGGTACCACTGAGGTACTCATGAGCAAGGTGTCGTCCTCAAGCACTGCTCCCCAGATGCTGTCTGTCAGCTGCCCACTGCTCCTTGACAGATGGGTTTAATGCATAGGTCTCAGTTCATTGCGGTGCACCGTGGTCTGTGCTGTGTTCACAAGGACAAATAATCACTCACTTAAAATCATGTCATGTCAATTTGTATTGAACAGATGGTATGTTTTTATTAAAAGAGAAGATTTATTTCATTTAAATGTCTGGTTAAGCTCTGGAATAATTGTTGAAGAAGTTACTTTATTTGTGATTTGATCTGAATGGAAGTGATTGTGTTAAATCTGGATAGGATAATGGCATCTTGGCATGCTGGATCATTGTACATTGAATCGATATTATATTGTGTCCTGGTGAAACTTGTATTTTACACCCTTCATTATGTTTGATTGTTTGGCATTGCCGTGTTTGACCTAGCTCTCAGTTTTTTGGGGATAAGTAAGTCCAAAACCAAATGTTGACATCTAAATAGAGTGAGAGCTGGAAATATTAAACGGGTAGATGGGAAATTAATAGAGTGCAACATGTGCAGTATTAGTTACTTAATAATGTTCTATGTCCCTGCATTCAGTATGATAAATCACAAACATATATTCATTGCCTCGCTTTGGACCAATAAATAACTAATGAAATGCAGAAATATGTTAAAGATGCATAAAGGTTATGTTGTAACATTAAACGTCTATGTATTTTTGTTGCTGGCAATTGTATTGATTCCAAAACGTGGATATTTGATTATCAAAAAAGAGGGCCCAACACCTCTACCTCTGTTCAGCTTACCTCACACTCCTGTCTCCTGTTCTTAATTGTAATTTGCACTGTGTGTTGCCTGTCTCTGTCTTGTCTGTCTTCATGTTTACTCATACTGATATTTATTCCTGTTTTCTGTAGGGCCGATGCAGAGGATGAATGTCCCCAGAGGGATGGGGCCGATGGGCCCGGGACCCCAGGTATGACCCCTTTCCTGACCCCCTGTTTCTCATATCTGGGGTTAAAGGGCCAGTACATCTTAGTCATCATTTTGAAACAGATTATTAAAAGTATGCTTTGCTGTGGCTTGCACTTGCAGATGTTTGCAGTGGATTTTCACACTTCATTGTGTGAAAATCCACTGAAAACATCTGCATACAGTGGCAGATGTTTGGAGTGGGGGGGAGGGGCGGTTTACCCAGAAATCCTTTTGTCTGTCTTGTTACACATTAGCCTTTAGAGTTAATAAAAGTTAATTGTGACGTTTAGCATAATCTGCATAGTAAAAGTCCCCAACTGTTTGCTTCCAGTATTGTATTTTAGTTCTTTCGTTCAGTATTGTTTTATTTTAGCTCTTTTTTTTCCCCGTTTAAGTTGTATATAAATTGTCACTTCAGAATTTCGGAGGAGGGATGAGACCTCCACACAACTCCATGGGTCCTGGCATGCCGGGAGTCGCTATGTAAGCGGTATTTGTGTTTTCTACGTCACCATCATCAAGAGTTCCTACTAAAAAATTGTTTTTAAATGGTTTTTGGGGATGTGTTTTAGGGGTCCAGGAAATGGCCGGCCGCCGTGGCCTAATCCTAATGCTAACAACGTGAGTCCACTTTTTGGCTGAGTTTAATTATTAATATTAAGCTTATCTGTTTCATGATTACTGTAATCTTAATATACTATTAATATGTTGTGTAATATTTTAATTGCTGTGTTTTAATATACTGGATGAGGCTCTTCTGCTGTAATTAAAGTATTTGTGTTGCTTTCAGATACCCTACTCCTCCCCATCTCCTGGTGCATATGGGGTAAGCAACACACTGTCCCTCCTGCTGGTGATGTGACAGTAAACGCCACACACTGCCCCCTGCTGGACATGTTCTACATGTACCACTTGATTTTTACCTCTAGAAACTGATGTTAACATAACACAATGATGTTACATGAGCTTTCTTTTCCTTGTCTGAAGTTCCTGATAGATAAGAATGGCTTCGTTTTATTTATACATAATTAGTAACATTAAAACAAATAAATAAGTCCTTAACCTGATAATTGAAATAAGTTGAAACCCTAAAAACCTTAAGCTTTGCTTCCAAAGGGCCCACAGGGAGGAGGACCACCTGGAACCCCTGGAATTGTGCCGAGCCCTGCAGGTACTCACCTATTCTCTGCATATTCACGCATTAAATACACACACAAGCAATATAGAGAAGTCTTATTTTAACCCTGCCCGCTGTGAGTTCCCCTATGTAATGCTTGATAAAAGGGATAATCTGCTGTCTTTGTTTCTTTCAGACTCCAACAACTCGAGTGAAAACCTGTACACCATAATGAACTCAGGAGGAGGTGGAGGAGGAGGACGAACTAACGTGAGTCAGAAACTCACTGAGCAGTGGAGCTGACTAGAGCTTTTTGGAACCTAAAGACACTCTACCCAAAGATGTTAATGTGGCTAGCAAAGAGTGGAGTACTAATGGGAACTTGAATCATAGTTGTAATTCATGAGCCACTATACCTTGGTTTGTCCCAATTTTACTGCATTTCACAATTCCCTTCAGCCCCTCAGCACGTTTACTTTTCACAAGAGGATTCCATTAAATTGTAGACTATATATAAACTGTGACACTAACAGCCAATAAAGCATTTTAGTTAGATAAAGAATGTTGGGTTATGTAAATGATTAAGATTTATTGTTTTTGTCATTTCATAATGCTCATTAGCATTAACAAGCAAATGCCTAGTTGTTTTCGGTGTAACTACATTAGTGCTGTGTATAGCCTGTCATGATTCAATTAGGATGAGTAATAATACATGAGAGTCTGTTTTAATTCTATTATCTTCATGGAAAATTCAGTGTAAGGTAAGTATCAACCAGGATGTCAGAACATGAATGTTTTGCATAACTGGGAATTTTGGATAAATGTTACTTTTTAAATTAATTCTTTGTGTTGATTACATTGTTTACACAGATAATCAGGGGGAGATAATTTAATAGGTTAAAACTTTGTAAATGGCTGTATTGGAGCAGCACCTACTAGCTTATTACAGTCGGTGTAAGTTGGTTGCATCAGTAGGGTGGTGTTTGTGATGGTAATGTATCTCTCGCTTGCTTGTGTAGTTTCCCATAGGCCCCGGCTCAGAGGGACCGCTAGGAGCCATGGCCGGAATGGATCCAATGCATATGAATGGAGGTAAAGCCATTTAACAAAAGTGCTTACAGTAAATACCTTTTTATGCATCTTAGGGTTTTTGTGTAGCACATTATCTAGACCGTGGAAACAAATATTCAAATTTTTACATGAATGTGAGGGGGAAAAGACAAACCAGAAAAAGCTGATATGTAATTGCTTTCTGTGTTCCGCTCAAGGTTCTGGGGACTTGGATGGACTTCCAAAGGTGAGTTTATATATATATATATATATATATTATATATATATATATATATATATATATATATATATATATATATATATATATATATATATATATATGTGTATATATATATATATAGCAAAAAAATAAAAATGTATATATGTGTGTATATTATATATATATATATTTTTTTTTTTTTGCTGCTTTAATGCTTTTTTTTTTTGCTGGTCTCATTTGAAGTTTCTATTTGTTTCTGCTATAAAGATGGACTTTGATGTCTCATTTAATGTTTTAAAGAAGTCTGATCTTGTTGATTTCTGTCTGGGTCCTGTACAGAATTCCCCCAACAATATGAGCAGCATGAGTAACAACATGGGAACCCCAAGAGATGATGATGCAGGAGGCAGCTACCTTCACTCCTTCCAGAACGAGAATGTGAGACACTTGCATTTGCTCTGATCCTGGGTGTATGCTTCTGGAATCAGCTGTCAAATACCAGCAAAATGTTAGCAAGTCTAAGCAATCCTTATCTCTTCTAGTATAGGTCAATGTTGTATTGCAGCATTCACTAGGCCAATATCACTTAGCTCTGTGTATATGTTAGTGGTGTCATACAACAGAATTTGAACATTATCTCTCATTCTGTTTACAGCAATATTCTCCCTCCATGACCATGAGTGTGTGATGAGTCCTTGTGCCCGGGGAAACTCACAGTTGGCCATCCATTAGCAGAGACACGGAGAACATGTACAGGATGTCGGGGCCACGTGGAAGCGTTGTGACTGCCTCCGCTTATTCACCTCTGGTCTCCTGCAATATCACTGATTTTCATTCCCTTTTACGATAAGCAAACGACTCCCCACCGTCCTCCACATCAAAAGGATGCCCCAAATGTGACACGACCCTCCTGGAACAGTTCTCTTTCTCTCGCTTCTCTCTTTCTCTGTCTCTTCGCCTCTTCTCCCCCCACCCTCAAGGGCCATCTTTGTAAATGAAACGCAGTGCAGTCTCACCACAATCTCTGGACAAGGAGGCAGCAAAGCCGCGGAGAGAACCGCACCGTTTGCATTCTTTCAGCCCGTCCGACGTCTTCAGCATGGTTTACGCATTACGTAACGTCTTCATGACCCTCCGACACTGAACTCTCATACGTGGCCTTGTTCTCCTCGTGCTTTTTTTTTTTTTTTTAAACACGCCTTTTATTGTTTTCCTTTCCTCCACCAAAACACATTGAGGGGATGAGAACTCGACCTTTCGATCACGGCTGACAGTCGTAGTTTAACTCTTCACACTTTTTTGTGTTTTGTTCTTAATTTTTTTTTATTTGTGAGTATTAAATTTCTGCATTTGAGGGATAACTGCGCTGACCTGGAGCTCCTGGATGAAAGCAGTCCTTTTTCCCTGCACTGATCCCCTTTTTTCATCATACTGCTGTCTCAAACTCTTCTCAGACACTTTAAACCATTTGTCGGTCCAGTCCCACCCCTGACCAGCGTACTACCTACAAGAGATGGACTCCGGACGCCTCGGCCCGGCGCCGCCTGCCGCTCACCTCTCTGTCTCTCCCACTGATGTGTTTTTTGGCCATTTGTAGCATCAATTACTTGTCATGCTAAAATTGTGATGGTAAACAGTACCCATATCACTTTGTTTTTATTCTTATTTTTTTACATCACTACCATGTGCCTCAATTGTTTTAATTTTTTTGATAATGGTCTGATTACTGATATGGTTCCAAAAGGCCCGTAATTTGAATTGTAGCTCCGGCTCCCGAGCGAATGCTGACGTTTTGCTCTGTTAGACTTTGCTGGAGGGTCAGAGTCACTCACAACAGGTAGAATCATAAGTTATTCTATTTATACAGACCTTTGGTAATGGTTCTACATTTAGGAGTTGTTTTACACTGCTTTTGTTAGCTTGTACATCATACTTTGGGCAAAAATGCTTGTTTATATATGGACAACTAAATTATTTGGCTCCTTCCTGAGTGTCTGTGGCTCGTGTTTTCATTCCCTAACACACAAAGGACAGCATTGTGGTTGTGAGAACAGGAAAAGTTTGGTTTGTTATGGTAATTTTTGGGAAGTCTTGATTAAGATCTGGAGCATTAAAGCTCCTAGTGTTTTGTCCTACAGAGGTAATAAATGTGGTGCATTTCGAATGAAGTGGAAGGAGATGCACTTTATTTTGGCTTGATTTAAACATGCTGGATTTAACATTAAATGACAAAACCCAGAACTTTAAATTGATTTTACATTTATATTGGAGTAGATAGGTAGGACTGCAGCCTTTTTAAAAAAAAAATGTGTTCTTACATTCAAATACTTGTACTGCCATTGTAGAGTACCAAAATTAGTTGGGCCACATTTGGGTGTCTGAGTAACAATGTATCTAGTAGAGGTGTCCAAAAAAAACCTGAATTGAATTGCGGTTCTTTCTCTGTTGATTCAAAATCGATCCATACATTCCAAAAAAAAAAATCAGCTAACTCACTGGTGGTATTTTACTTTTCCCCCGACATGAATTCAGCTTGCCAATTCTGTATGTTTTTTTGTTGTTGTTGATCTGCCACAGTCATGGGAAAAGTAACTCAAAACAACAATGTGGAAACAAATTAATGTATGTATTGAATCATGAATTGGGAATCGCTTATGAATTGTGAATCAGTTTGAATTGAATTGAATCGTGAGCCCAAGAATTGAATCAAATAGAATGGTGAGATTTTCTTAATCGTGGACCCTTAATATCTAGCCATGTTTTTGGCTCTGTGTTTCATGCAAAAGGACCTAATCAGAGGTCTGCAGTTCATTCTGAATTTGGTATTGATATCTAGAATATTGATTAATAATGACTCCAACAGGCTCAATGTGTGAGGCTGGAGTAGTGCTGGGCTCCCAGATCAAACCGCGTTGTGTATTACTGAGGCTTGATGAAACGTGTTGACTGATGAGCTTGAAAGAATAGAAGGTCCACAATAGAGGGAAGAGTCATTTGAGCAAGGAAGAGGAAACGGGAACGCTGGAATGTATGTGTAATGTATGACTTGGTCCAAAAAAAAAAAAAAAATGAGTTGGTACACTTTTAGTGCTTTCTATCAAAGGTTACTCCCCAGAATCCCTGGGTGGATTTCTGTTTTACAGGGATTCGAACCCTGACTCTAACGGCTGCCAACACGGGGGTGTAGTGACTTGTTAACACCTTCAACACCACCCTTTGGCGAACTTAAAATGGTTTCAGTAAAGGTTTGCCAAGTTCGGGAGGCCTCATTCAGTGTGGCAAGACAAAGCCACGCAGAAATTCAGCCTTTTGTGTAAATTTGCATCGCGTAAGATGACCATGCCAGAGTGAAATCAGGTCGGCCGGCTGCAGATCTACTCAAACCCGCCTTCTCGCAAAAGTGGGTTTTAGAAGGAAATATGACACCACAGTGGCTTTTTCACTCGTACCTTAAAGTACAGTACAGGGGAAGGTTCAAAGGAAAGCCGAAGTGAACACTTAAAATGTCTTTACTAAAATATGTATATTAGTCAGTGTTGGGAGTAACGCGTTACAAAAGTAACAATTACAATAATGTTTTTTTTTTTTTTTGCAGTAATATAAGCCATTAATAATACATTTTTTTAGTAATATATACTCATTACATATTTCAATGACGCACGTTACATCACATTTTAACCCGAACTTTAGTGCTGTTTTACTTTTATTTTAAAGAAAATCACGAACACCGCGAGGCCCTTGGCACAAAAGAGAAAAATGGCGAGTAAAAGCTGTTTCAGACTGTCTACTGCCTACAATCACCATATTACCCTCCACTGGATGTAGAATGAGCTGCAGTAAACTACATTTTAGCATTTTAGAATACCTAGTCTTACTTCCACAGGGTTGCCAACTCTCACGCATCTGGCGTGAAACTCATGCATTAAGCATCAATCTCACGCCAAATCTAACCATTATTATACATTTTTGAATTGTTCACTCTGAGTTGATGACTACACTAGACAAGAAAATGATTTCCGAATCATGGAGTCAGTCTCTAAATGGGCTCTCCCCCTAACTAGACAACTGTATTCACTGGCTGCAGGTGATCTGTCTCGTGTGTTATCCAGAGGTGGAAAGAGTACTCAAGTACAAGTACTGTTACATTGGTTAAAATGTACTCAATTACAAGTAAAAGTACTGGTGTTTAAAAAAAAAATACTTGAGTAAAAGTGCAAAGTACTCTTCTCAAAAACTACTCAGAGTACTAATTACTTTTTAACTGATGGATGTTTTATTGCGTCGTCAACAGCAGGCATTCGTTTCGATTCAACAGGATAAAACATCTACGTTCAAAGCACATTTCTCAGATGAACAAGGTATAGAAAGGCAATTCGTTTTGTAAATAAATGTAGATATAAAGCAGGAATTTTGTTTGTTAAAACAATGACAAAAATGTTTTTGAACATGCATAGAACAGTTTAAACTTTTCCCAATACACTGTGAACAACATGCATTTCTGTCACACTTCACTTTCTGAACCTTTTGTTCAGTTTCAGCAAGAGCTGGTTTTCTAAATTAACAGAGTCTATTCGGCTTCGTTTGGCTCCATTTTGGCTTCTTTGTCTCCAAATCTTCAGTGTATAAATGAGTTTGTACTCCACTGTGTAGTACCTCCAGACACCTGTGCCTGCTGCTGCAGCGGAGTTTATTCTTTGCTTACGTCATAGATTAATTGGCGAGGTCGCGATTGCACAGCCTTATTGGCCGCAAAGATGCAGATGAAAGGTTTGAATATTAATTCAAATTGTGGGCGTACTCAGTAGCTACTTTTGATTTTATAAGTAGCGAAGTAGATTACATGGTGTAAATTGTACTCAAGTACGAGTAAAATTACACACTTGAAAAACTACTCATAAAAGTACAAGTACCCAAAAAATCTACTTAATTACAGTAACGTGAGTATTTGTAATTCGTTACTTCCACCCCTGGTGTTATCTATGCGCTTTTCTTTGATTGCTGTTTCACCATTACGTCAGTTATGTCCGTCTGTCTGTCCATTTGGTATCAAGTCGTTCAGAGCCAGTAGGACAGAGGCGAAGGTTCGGTGTGAAATCGACGATTATTAAGGTAAGAAAAATGTTCTTTATTAAAACAATTCTGTGTAGTAACAATATAGATACATACTCAACTGTACATACATAGAAATACTAGGTGTAAAACTATAGTGAAAATATTTTTCATCTTGTGCAGAAATAAAAAAAAATGGTTTGGGGTTTGCGTAAAAAAGTGAAGTATGTCAGGTACATGGGATGGGGGTGGGGGTGGTCGAGGATGAGGCTTCAGTGTTAACACTTGTTTAGCGCTAGGGTTACGCTAACCCTGACTGAAAATTGAAACTCTCAATTCTGCCAACTGACCATAGTTGGCAACTCTGACTTCCGCAGTTATTGTGGTAACACATTACAATTCAGAGACAATAATATAGTAATGTAATGAATTACTCTGAGATCACAGTAACTAGCAGCAGGGGCGTTGTAGTGCGGGGGGGAAAGGGGACTGAGTTACCAGGGCCCCAAGTGAGTAGAGGGCCCTTGAGAAGTGTGGAATTTTATTTTATTATTGGGAGGGGGACCATGGAGACTGCTTGTGTATAGGGCCCAGAATTTGGTGCTATGTCCCTGACTAGCAGTCCTATAATGTATTACATTTTGGAAGTAACTTGCCCAACACTGGTAAGAATACTTAACAGCCATTGAAATGCCCAAGTTGGTACCCTGATGTTATTGTAATTTTAGTGTCATTTTGATGACACCAGGTCTTACTTAACATCCAACAATATAAATGATTCTACAGAAGGTATACACAATAAGGAACACAATCTGGCATTTTTGAGGTTGAGGTCCAGGTAACATCCCAGTTCGAAAAACTGGAGAAACAGCTTTGAGGCTGTAGTGCAGATTTAACATGTACTTTGACTCTACTGTCTTTGTTCCTGGGTTTCTTTCTATGTTATGCACACAGCATTCATTCATTCATTCATTCAAGTTGTTCAGAGCCAGTAGGACAGAGGTGAAGGTTCGGTGTGAAATCAACGATTATTAAGGTAAGAAAAATATTCTTTATTAAAACAATTCTGTGTAGTAACAATATAGATACTCAACTGTACATACATAGAAATACTAGGTGTAAAACCTTTAGTAGCTTTGAGGCTGTAGATGAGGCTGTTGTGCAGATTTAACATGTACTTAGACTCCACTGTCTTTGTTCCTGGGTTTCTTTCTATGTTATGCACACAGCATTCATTCACTCATAATCTGAACTGCTTAATCCCAGCCAGGGTCTATTCCGGGGCAACGGATGCGAGGCGGGGACCAACCATGAGTGGGTGCCAACACACCACAGGGCACACAAACACACACACACTTACGGAAGCAATTTAGAGTCACCAAACCACCTAAATTGTGTGCTTCTGGACTGTGGGAGGAAACTGGAACACCTGGAGAAAACCCCAACAAATACGGGGAGAGAAAGCAAACTCCACACCAAAAGGCCCCACAGTCACCCGTACGATCGAACCCAGTACCTTCTTGCTGCGAGGCTACAGTGTTAACCATCGCATCCCTGTGCCGCCCATGCACACAGCAATAACACATTTTCTCCAGGAAATGTAATTTTTAAATATGTTAATGGAATGTTTGGATACATAAAAGATATGCATTTTTTCTTTCCTCAATTATTAATTAGCCAAGACAGCTAATTAAAATTAGCTGTCCTATACAGAAGCTGAGAGACTAAATTAATCCGGCTTTAAGTATCGTCTAAGTCACACAGCTAAACCAAGGTTCATGGTGTTCCAAACTGCCTTCCCTCACCACATTTCACTGTGACTTCTCTAATGGTCCAGCTTGAAGAGAACACACTCATTAAAATTTATTAGTCAGGTGGAGCAGGTCGTTCAGAATAAATCTTGGTGAAGCTTAGTGGTAAATCTGGACGATTCTCTTTTCTCCAATAAAGTTAGTGCTTGGAAGACAGGAGGTTAATGAACTACTTGTGCAGCTTTCCATCAGTCTAAAAGAGTGGCTCTTAAACGATACTGGATGAATTTTTCAACCCCATTCTTATCAAAAAATAAAATGCATCAGTTTAAAGATGAATCTGAAAGTTCTACACTTTTCTAAAACCATAGACCTTGCAATGAGAAAACAAAGTCTTTTTCCAGGAACGTTACACAATATGCAAGTCTTTTTTTAATACCCCAGACAGTTAATATCCGTCACAGGTTATTACTCTTGTCTGCTGTCCATTTATGGGAGTGAAAGCTGTTACTTTTTATGAGCAATACACAAAATAAGATGATATACAGTGATAGTATGATTTACAATATACAATAAGGTTTTCTTTATTTGAATAAAATGTGAATATTACTGTCTGTTCTGTGCAGCCCTTATGTATCAGCAACCTAATCAAGCATCAGCTTTACAGTTACAACACTTTACACTGTAAACATCATGAACAGCAAGCCACTGCATTGTACAAGGACTGAAAAGAACAGAGCGGTATTATACAGAGTAAGAAAGTGTTATTTAACAACATGGAAATTAAATAATCAGCATATAACTTTAAAAGTCTATAAAAATATATTGTATTTTCAAATTATAGTGATTGAACCAACACAGCAAATCCTGAGAGAAAAACAAAACCCACACACACAAATTTTAGAAAAGTTCAGGAGCACTTTTGTCATCAATCAACTCAAATATCATTAATGCTGAACGATGTAGCAAATAAAATGAAATTAAAAAAAAAAAAAGCCAATCTTTAATTATTAGTGTCTTTTTGTAGCAGATGGAATCTACATTGAAGGTAAAAATAAAAAGCAAAAAATATTTTTATTCCGAATACCTTTTTGAATTAACCATCCTTTTTGACCCTTTTCTAAGAACCTTAAATCAGAGTAATGGTGTTCTGTCGGACATACTTCTCTAGTAGATTAATCATGGAAAATGAGAACTGGAAGAGTTTTCCTTTAGTATCAGGCAGTGTTCGATTATTGACTATAGCATTCATGCACATAACCATGGCAACGCTGAAAAGAAATATTGTGCAGCCCTACTGTGAAGATAAAGCTGTGATCAAAATCATTCTTCAACCATCAAAAATCAACACTGTCCAAAGGAAAGGTATTTAAATTTGTTGATTACTTGACATGTTTAACTTCGACTTAATGAGAAACTACTTTCTTGAATAATTTGCAGACAGTTCATAAGCTCCTCACCACTCAATAACAGAATGTGGATAAATGTCAAGCGATCACATTGTGTTCAGTGTTTCTACATCAGGCTACAGACACCAGACGGTTTAAACTGCAACCATCATAAATAAACAGCCAGAACTGCAGAATGATCCAGAGCATTATAACACATTCTCTATGGATATTATACACGCAAACTTGCCGAAGTAACTGAGCAATAACCTACTGCTAAATATAATATAGCCTATAATATTTCTTAACTTTGCCTGCTGCGTTAAACTAGGAGTGAAATGCAGTAGTTATGATTAGGGATGCTCCGATCCACATTTTTTCAGTTCTGATCCGATTCTGATATGCAATTATTTCAATTTTGTGCACAGAATTATTCACAAATAATTTCACATACAGAGGAATCAATAAAATGTCCGTTAAGTTCAAAGTCTTGTGATTCTGATGGAATGTGTGTGGTTTCTGTAAGTTAAAGGCTTGAAAGGTTAATTCATTGGTTGTGTATTTCTCTGTATGGGGGAGACTGGGATTATTCTGTTATGCTTAAGAAAATACTTGACTGAAATACTGTTTTTCTAACAAACAAAATAATAATTAATATATATATAATAAATATAATCTTTCACGCTTCTTTAAAATGATAACAGATGGATTATTACCTGTAATACTATTTGAATTTTACTTATGACCAATTTCTACGCTTCCTGCATGGAATCTACTCTGCTTTATGCCAGTTTTTGTAGCACCTCGCGTACTTCCTCAGGGCTGTAGCCCCACGGCCCCCTGCCTCCCTGTGGGTAAAAGAGAAAGACCAACACACTATAAACAGAGTTAATCATAAGGTCCGACATTTCACAATTAGGTCTTTGCTAAAGAGTAATGCCAATGTAGTAAGAAGTATAAAAGACTAAATTAATTTATTATAAATTTATTAGTTAAATGTGTATATTTTTGCATTTGACCCACCCTGGTCACAGCAGATCATGGAGCCAACTCCCTAACCATTACACCACCAATTGCCACAACTACCTATTATTTATGGATTAAATTTATTAGTTTAAATTTTGTATTGGAATACATGTTTTTTTGGGCTGCATATTAAAACAGGACATTTTTAAAGTCTGTTCAAAGATTATTAAGATGTGGCCTTATTTTATTAAGTTATTTTTAAGCTCATACTGTATTATTGTATATATCGTGTGTTTACTGGCAGCACCCAGCCCTAGTCACAGCAGCACCAGGTAGGGTAAAGTGCCTTCTTTAAACCTTTCACCTGCGTTCCTGGTCACGCTGTTTGACTGGGAGACAGACATAGAGTCAGAGCATTTGTACTAGAGTCTAGATTGAGCAGGTAGAGTGCAGGTTAAAGGCAAAAAACAAATGTTTTTTTTTAATTTTTCATTTGACCTCTGACAAAAATTATCCAAGAGGTTTGGTGGGCAAATGGTACTTGTAATCTAGAAGAAAATTACAAAAATACAATATTGTTCACTGAATTTGATTACTTTTATCAACTGAAATCTGTGCTCTAATCAGAAAATGTTAATTATTCCAATATGACAGTGGTGAGCAATAATTAAAATCAATAAAAAAACAACTTATAAAGTTCATCCATGAACCTTAAACCCTAGTAAATAATTTATCAGACGAGGCAAGGTTTCCTTTTGTAACAAGCAGCAAAAAAGTTGTTTGACATGTTTGATTTGTCTTATTTCATATAGTGAGAATGAACTGCAGATCTTGAACGTATTTTAAATGCTGTGTTGTGGCAGAACAGAATGTCATTATGTGCAAACTGGTCTAATCTAGACTCACCTTATAGATCACATTCCCTCCCTGCAAAACATAGAGACGCTCTGGCAGGGCAGCGTATTTTATGGATGTCAGGTTCGTCATTTCATCCACCACAACCGGGCAGAGTGGCTCTTCTTCAAGCAGGACCCGCGCAGCAGCCAGCCTCTCGTCCAGGCTGCAGTGGGCCCTGATGTCCACGTTGTTGCCAAAGGCCCATTGGTCTGGAGGGAGAACACATGATGTTCACGATGCAGACTGAAAAACTCATGAGGAAAGCTAGAGCAAATTCCTGGACTTATTACAGCAGTGTGACCTTTCACATGGCCCTTGTTAGAATCAACATGAAACAAAATTTTCCAGAACATAGGCTACTACACTACACACTTCTTAAAAAGGTCAACAAAGCATTTGTTTGTGCTGTTGCATTCCAACATGCATGAAGTGATGGGCTGATCAGACGCTTGGTCTTGAGCCTTAACTGGTTAGTGGCTGGTGCCAGAACTGTAATGAAAGCCAATATCGAAGCTTCATTTCAGTACAGTTCTCGTTGCAGTGAGAAAGCCTCCTCATCAGAGTACCTGTTGCATGCGCCTCTTCGATGTAGACAATTAAAAAATCAGCCACATCACTGAAGTCCCTGACGAGCTGCTTAAACTCGCCAAGTTTGAACAGAAACGGGGGTCAGGTGCAGCTCCCGAAACTGAGCACCAGCGGCCGGTTACCTGCAATAAAAACACAGGGGACTCAGAAAAACCTGTACTTATGTACACATGTACTTATTAATAGGCTTTAAATTCATTAAATTGTAATGTTCCAATTTTTTATCAGTTGCATTCTTACTAGTTTAGGTCTGTAAAAAAAAAATATATTTGTAACAAATTTACCCACATTACCATGATGTCCGTACATCAATATGAAAACCTAGTCATGAATTGTGTCATTGTTATTTTCTTTCCTCATTGCGTGACCTATTCGGGTAAAGTCTGTGACTATGTTTGCACTCTTTAAATAGGTTTATTTTTTAATTTGTACATTATTAGATTTGTAAAAAAATTCTCTACTTACATGTATATCTTGTATACATTGTTTTAAATATCCTAGCACCAACCACAAAAGCAAACACCTGGTATGTGAACTTGGCCATAAACTTAATTATGATTATAGATGAGAATGGAAGGACCTCACAAATTCAGTAAGAAGTGTGTGTGTGTGTGTGTGTGCCTTTGATAAAGTTTACTCTTAAGTGTGTAGTTGTGTGTGTGTAGTTGTGTGTGTGTGTGTAGTTGTGTGTGTGTGTGTGTGTAGTTGTGTGTGTGCCTTTGATAAAGTTGACTCTTAAGTGTGTCGTTGTGTGTGTACCTTTGATGTACTTGTGGATGCTGCTCCTGTCCCCCTGCATAGTGATGACCGGGGTGTTCGGGGCTCCGTGTCCCCGGAACGCCGCGTCCCCGAGCCCGAGCCAGAACGTGCGCAGCGCGGCCGTGACGAAGCGCCGCGTGAGGAAAGTCGGGGCCCAGTGCTCGTAGCGGAAGCGCGGGTTGAACGCCATGGTGCACCTTTCGCCTATCTTCAGCAGGATCGTCCTGCAAGCGCCGGGCCACACCACGGACAGCAGCTGGAGCAGCGCTGACTGTGCGAGCAAAAAGCACGTCATACCCGCCATCTGCAGGTACACACACAACCTACACAGCGCGTAATGCAGCGCCGACCCCATCTCGCTGACGGAGACCTCCGAGTGAGTTCCAAGCGCGTTCCCTCTACCTTGTTGCGGGTTTTTGTGGCGGTGTGTCACTCCACCCTCAGGAAACTACTTCCGCGCATGCGCACAGTGAGAACACGAAAAAAAAAAGTTTGCTTTTTTAGAATATGTATTGGCGTGTCACAGACTGGGTCAATTTGTCCATAATATATTAAGCAGATATTCAAAAGAACCGTGTTATTTGAGACTAACGAGTTTCAAAATAAACAAATACGTTCATACTCCATAATGGACGCTATGGGGCAGCAGAGTACAGAAAATGGCCAAAATCAACGCTGTGTAAAATCTATGCAGGACTTATTCACTTAAAACTCGTATATACTGTTTATATAGCTTTAGCCGAGCACAAAATGGGCCTGTCTGGTTGCCCTGAAGACTGTGTTGGGAAACACGGTAGTATAATACAGGTGTTGCCTATACTACTCCTTGTGGCCCAATGTTCCGCACAAATTCAGGTTGTCCACACCCAATTCAACTAATTTATGGTGTCGAAAGCACCAATTCTATGCAATGTAGGGTGCTGTGGAGCAGAGTTGGACTGAAGGTTTAGAACTGAAGGTTTAATACTATATATTATAATCAACATTGTTGCACTTAAAGTAGACCTAAGACAACACATACACCTTCCAAATGACAAACGTTTGAATCATTTCCTTTAAAATGTCATTGTTCTCGTGTGAGATTGCATGTTTTTTCTTTGATGACCACAATGGGTAAACATATACTCAGTTTTTTTCCATAGTTTGAGCACACATGCTCTTGGTGTAAGATTTGTTTTAATTAATTATGCCCATTCACAATGTCTGCGACGTTTTATCTTAATAGGTGCCATACCTTTGACCCAAGGCACTTGGAACTTTACTGAATGATCTAGTATATTACACTGATATACAGTAATATTCATTCATTCATTATCCGAACCACTAAATCCCAGCTGGGGTCGCGGGGGTACCAGAGCCTATCCCGGGAACTCACGAGCGCAAGGCAGGGAACGACCCTGGGCAGGCGCCAGCACACCGCAGTATACAGTAACAGGACATAAAACATATTTGGTGCTATTCAAAGGATACTTTACATAGAATGTATGTATGGTATCTATTAATACTGTATACAGAATATTTCTTATTGACATACATTATTGGACTATATTAGTTTACAACCTGAATTTGTGGCAGAAGAACAAGTGTTCTTCTGACTCTTTACATGTTTATGGAGACAAAAGTGTTCTTCCGTATCATCAATTACATTGTATATAAGACAAAAAAAACGATTCTTTGGGTTGAACAATAACTTTTACGTGGATGGAAGAATGATTTAGTTTGGCCCTCTTTCCCCCCCACATAGACTTTTTAGATCATTTAAATATCACGGGTTCGTCATGGATCTGAATATTCCAGCGAAGCAGCATTTCCGATACTTTATTTTTAGGACCGATCCCTGATTGGTGTCTGGTCACCGCCCCCCGCGGGCTGATTGGTCGCCATAGCTGTCAGTCTTGACCTGAGCGTGTTTTGCTTTTACACAACTGATGCTCTTGAAGTGTCATACAACTACAGCGGCCGATGTGAGAGAGGATGCGGTGTACACACACATACACACACACATACACACACACATACAGCTGGAGGACGCAGGAACCGCTGCAGAAACGCTCCAGCATCCTGCCCACGTGCTGCTCTGACTTTACACAGGTACGTTAATTGCGTTTGATCACCAGTAAACAGAATGAAATGTTAATTAACGTCATAAGTAATTAGTTAATTAATAACGCCGCGTTTGTGCGCGCAAAACGTTTGGAGATCTTTTGGTTCTCTTGGATTCATGCGCGGAGTGGGAACAGTGATTTTGTGTGTGTGTGTGTGTGTGTGTGTGTGTGTCCCCTTGTTAATCAGAGCCGGACCGATGTGTTGAGGAAGTGAACATGCACACCGGGAAGTCCGAGGTCCAGGTTCGGAGCATTTTTGGGATGCTCGGAGCCCATCAGAACCCCACAGACTTCACCGATCTGACTTTTTCCACATTCAGTCGAACGGACTTATGTTCGAAACGCGCCGACAGTGACTTGATCGGGTTCGGCTTTGGGTCCGGCTCTCATCCGAGCCGAGTCCCGAAGTCCAGCTCGCTGTTGATGTCCGGTTCGACTCCGAAACGCTATGAAGTGCCTGAAAAATCTCACACACCGCGGTACCCGACCTCCACCGGACCAGGTAAGAGTTTAAAACACTCAGAACCACAACAGGTGTCAGAACAAACAAAAATCGTCAGCAAGTCCCACAATGAACATGCCTCAAGTTATAATTTGCTGTATATAGAGTTCCATTTAGATTTGTAATAAAATTTTTGAATTTTTAGTTTAAAGATCTTCTTCAGACTTTGGAGCACCAACCAAAAGGTTTCATTCCATTAAAGGATTTTTTATTGAAATAGTTCTTTATGGTATTGAGCTATAGAATACTTTTGGCATGTTTGTTTCTTAAGACTCAAACCGGCACATTAATTGGATTGTTTAAATGTTATTTTTTATACACTGTGTAGATTAAGGAATTAAACAGATTCATTATAGTGACATCTTTAAAAAAAACATTTTGGGTTTCCATAAGTAACCTCGAAAAGAACTAAATACGACGTTGTGGCACTACGCTTTGCTCCAAATGAACTAATTAACACTATTATATTTAAGTGCAGGTACTTTTTAAAGAGGGAGACATGCTTTAATTTAACTCATGCAGAAGTGTTCTGGTTGTTGCCAGTGGCCGAGAGTGAAATATGTTTAATCGTTCTCTTAGTTATTCAGAAAAGCTTGTGCTGAATGATCAGTGTTCTTTATTGTTGATTATGACATATAAGCTCTAATTAAACTTCTAAATCAAACACACCTGCGGGAAATGCCTGATGTGGTCTTGCTGGAGTGACTACTAAAACATCCTATGACCTTTAACCAGAAAAATGACAAAACATTTCTGCTAAAATCCTTTTCCTCAAATTTCTCTTTTACACTTTTGGCACACTCTGAATGCAGACTTTTGCCTCAATTATCAGGATGAATAATTTGGGTTCTATGTAGAATGTTTATTTAAATGAAAGAACAGTGATTAGAAATTCTTCATAGATCAGATTACTGTGGCAACAGAGCATTTACGATTAATATTTGAGTGTATTATAATGACCTGCTTGTTTATACATTTATTTGGGTACAGAATTTGCCCAGCGTTAATTTGTGTATTTTAAAACTGGATCTAACGACACAGCAGGGCAGGTTCGGTGTTCAGTGTTTGATTATATATTTCGGGTTTCTCTCACTACACACGTGTCTGTGTTTCAGAAAATGTTTAAATTCATTACATAAAGACTTTAAAGGCAGAGCGCAATAGAAACTCTCAGAAATTCTTTAATTTTAAGCAATATTTTTGCTTGTCTGTACATACACAGATGTCTGTGTCCGTAGGAATATTTTTATAAATCAGTTTGCCTTTTTACAGTATTCCTTTTCATTTCAACTGTTTGGCCTGATAAAACGGACTTGACTTTACTGTGTGTGTGTGTGTGTGTGTGTATGCATGCATGAGTGACAGTCCTACACTTGTGTAGGCTGTCTGTTAGTATCAACTGAGCATAATTTCCATCAACATGGCCGTTTTGCCCAAAACACAGATGCCCGTGTCTGTCATAAGTGGATGTCCTGTTTAGATGGCGCTGATGTGTTGCTTTAGTGGAGAGGGTTTGTGGGTAATTAGCCTCCATTCCTAACTTATCATTACACTAATCTGACTTTTATATTAGCAGCTGTCCTTTCGCACAAAGAGACTCGGTGGATTTGATTACGACTTTTTCTTGCCAAACTCAAACCACATGTTTCTGAATGTGTCTCAGCATTTATGAGCTCCGATCCCACAACTGCACGCTTGCTCCCTTTCCCAACCAAAAAGAATAATTTTATTGTTTTTCAAAGTGATCCGAAACGCAGAGTGACGCTGGAAACTGGCAACCCATGCAGATTTAGAGAGTGTTAAAGTTTGATGTTTTTATTATATTGGGGACAAAACGGGGCGTTTAGATTCAGAGTCTAGCGGACGAATCTAGACCTCAGACCAAGTTCCTGCACGCGTGAGCAGAAATCGGACTTTCATTTCAAATGTTTTGAAGCAAAATGAATAAAGTTTCGACTTCAAAAGACGTCAATTAATCTTGTGAAATCGTAGCCGCACTGTCCTTCATGTTGTGGTATTTTTTGGGTAGTAAATGTGTGGCATTGCAGCGTTGCTCACTACATTTAGCTGTTTCTGCAGATTTTGTTGAACTGCATCCCTGGGTTTACAGGAACGTCTGTCTGGTGAATACAGCCAGGAAATTGTTTTTGCAATATAATAAAATGCAGGTTGACGCAGGGGACAAAGGACCTGATGCTTAGTTGGGATTTAGTAGGTTTTAGGGGAATATAATTGATCATTTTTTCTGGGCTTGTTTATTTTGGACGTTGAGCCAGAAGCCACAGCAGGCACAATTGAAAATGGCTTATTTTAAAAAAAGGAACATTTTAGACCACAATCATTTCAATCTATTTTGAGTTCGGCCACTGCGGTCTGCGGCATCTTACAGTCAGCTGTGTCATACTGATGAAGTGTTGTTGTTGTCGTTTACTGATTTTTTTAAAATAAGGAATTTAGTTCATGTTTACAACTTAATGGATGTGAAGTTTGTGTAAAACTGTGTTAAAGTGTTTATTTTTTATGTGCAGTTGTTATAGTGTACAGATGTGGAAATGACATCGAGAGCAGAATGTTATTTATGCAGAATGTGCTGATTCTGGGGAAAAATATGGACCTGTTCTTAAAAATAAAGCTTCATCATTTTATGGCATAAATTCAACAAACCCATGCTTACAGATTTTTATTGTTAAGAAAGTGTTGTTTAAACCATAAGTGTTTCGTGTTGGATTTAGAGCTTCCTGTGACTTAGATTTCCATGAAATGTTGGCATTCGATGATAAGACGCCATTACGTACAGTATATAGTCTTGTGTTAAAGTAGACATGGTTATTATCATATGCAAATAAACACTGATTTTTGGAGACCGGGCGACTCACCTGGTCACTCTGTCCTTAACTTGTAGTTATCTATCACATGTATCTATTTATTTATCTATTTAGCTTTCACAGAGATGACCTCGGCTTGTTCTTGTTAATCGCCCTTAGCAAAAAGTAGTTTATTTAAGTGTACCGCGAGTATACGTATTATATACTAAAACTGAGGCAGTATACTTGAAGTTTACTTTTTATATACTATATTTTATATGCTTAAGAATAGTATAGTGAAGTATACTTGACTTATACTGATAAGTATAAAGAAAAGTCTACTAAAGTCTAAAAGTATACTTTTGTAATCTTAAAATGACCATATAAAGTGTACTTAAAGTATACGTTTATAAACTTAAAAATGTTCCAATTTAGTCTGAAGAAGTATTAAATTAGTATACTTTCTAGTACACTACAAGGTATATGGTACATGGTCCGTAGTATACTTGCTATACTTATACTCAAGCGTACTTAATAAAATGAACTTCAAGTATACTTCTTTTTGCCAAGGGCGTATATAGTGAAAGTTTGATGGCGGTTTTAATTAAAGTTTGGTGGTTTTGCTGTGTGAGGTTGTGACGCTAAAGCGTGTTATCCCTGTTTGTTTAGCCACTGCTCCTTCTTTAATCTCCACGCTTCTGGATGCAGGCGGCCTACAGTGTACATCAACTACATATGTTTCTGTAATTTGCTGTAAGTGAGAAAACGTGTAGGTCTGGCTGGGGAAACGGGCACGTCTCTCTTTTATAGGAGTCATTTCAGTACGACAGGAAGCTTCTGTTTTGCCTTTTATTTATTTCAGACCCAAAACGTTTACCTGGTGTTATTATCCAGATGTAGAGCGGATTGAACGTACAATGAGAGCTTTGAGAAATCACAGACTTTGATTTGAAAGGGTTATTAAAGTCACTTTTTGTCTGCGTTGAGGATATTATATCCCACATTTCCTTATCGTTGTCTTGGCTCTGTTGGCAGTAATAAATTCTCCTCACAGTTTAATACTCATTTCCCCGAGGTCCATCAGACGCTCCCACGCACCCCGGCCCTATTTAGTCGCCGGGTAAAGACTTGTCAGCCCTCGGTTGGATTCCTCTCACCTGAGTCGGCTTCCTGCCCCGGCCGACTGTGTTCTAGTGTTCGACTTGTAAAACGGGGTGCAGACCAGACAAGCTCTTACTGTGTACCCAGCTTTTTATTCTGACAGTCTTTACTCTGTCACTTGTGGTTTTTAATGTTCACACACATACACATATGTATATATGTATATAAGACTGCGCAAAAGTCTGGAGCCACATTTCTTCGCGCCCAAAGAGCTAGACTTGTGTTTTATAATCAATTAAATTACTTTATTTAAAGAACAATGGGGGAAATACAACATAAGCCACATAGAGTTGGAATCAAGGACCTAAACCGAGGCCAGAGTGTGTTGAGACTGAAACAAGACTAAGACTCTGAACAGCTGAGACCAGCGCGGGCGTGACCGAGTTGAGACCAAGACTGGACCAATGCGTGCTTAACACCACATGACAAATAAGTGGAACACTTAAAGCCTAAGCAACATTAAACACGTTTATTCAATATTTCTCTCTTACATATCTATAATGAGGAGATAGCTTTACTGGAAGCAGTTCTCCAAACTGATCACATCATATGTTACACTCAACAAACCACAGTGACGGAACACTCCACAAGACCAAACTCACTGTTTTATTGGCTTGCAGAGTTGATATTATGCAGAGACATTCTATGGGTTAGTGCTGTCAAGTAAAATAAGGTTAGTGCCAGGCGGAAACACTTCATTATCTTTTTGGTGTATCCATCTAGATACAGAATAAATTGTTTAATTCATTTTCTATATTTATTGGTTACTCTCTAACATTATACAATGGAAAAAATATTTTCTGACCAATTGAAAATGTAGAAATACTCAAGTTTTGAGTCGATTTGGAATCGTTTTGACCAGTAAAATGAGCTGCTTTTGGCATCTCTGGAAGAGAACTACATTTTTGTGCATGATGGCGTTCCATCCAGAGTCGTGAGCATTAACACACGTTTTTACGCGATTACTGGAAAGTTCAAAGTCTTGTGATTATGACAGTATGTGTGTGTGGTTTCTGTAAGTTAAAGGGATTCTGAGTTATTAAAGCACTAATTAATAAACAACACAAAATGCCTGCGTCAGTTTCAAACTGTTTTAATAGTAATATTCTCAAAGTTCAGGTCTCGGCTGGTCTCGAAATAAATTCCCTGAGTCCTCTTTGTCCGAGTCCATGACAAGACCGAGTACAAATACGACCAAGTCCGAGACAAGACCGAGACCTTTTAAAACTGGTCTCGAGTACTGCAACACTACAGCCACAACACTGATATGATTAAAAAAATTAAATGATATTTCATTATATTATATTATATCTAAATCCCAACATTAGATTTGAGATTTTAGTAGGACAGTTGTTGTACATTTTATTACATCAGTTGCATCCATACAAGCACTAGTACTTTCTGTAGCGTTCTATGCAAACTTTACGAGCAAACGCTCTTGTCTTTTTGTGCTCAAGTCTGCTTGCTCTCACAGTTCACAGAGCATCTTGATATTTTCCAGAACAGATGGTTTGAGATGCATATTTAAAGGGCAAGCCGTTGAAACAAGCGCTCATATAGAACGCCAAAAGTACCACAATTCGCTTAGATTTTTACACAATTGGCAAAAAAACACCCGTTTTTTTTAAATGCTGGTTTATTTGGTTTTTGTGGCGCTTTTTACGCGTTTTTACTGCTTTTTACGCCGCTCTAGTAAGGTGCCTTTAAGGTGAATTGTGGCACTTTTGGTGTTCTGAGCATAGATTCCACTGTGCACTCAAATTTCATGCACATCCACATGGCGCAAGCAGTCATCCAAATGATGACACAATATTGCCGTAAACGGTGTATTTTGAGACACCGCAAAATAAACAAGACGTTTTAATTTCGTCATCCGATATATTTAGTCATATTGCACAGCCCTGACCTATTATATTGATATTTAATGCTTGTTTCCATGCCTTACACACTTAAAAAAGATGCGTTAAAATTGACACAAACTGTATCAAATTCGGGCGGCACGGTGGCGCAGTGGTTAGAGCTGCCGCCTCACAGCGAGTAAGTCCTGGGTTCGAACCCCGCGGACGGTCGTGTTTGCGTGGGTTTTCTCCGGGAGCTCCGGTTTCCTCCCGCAGTCCAAAGGCATGCGTTGTAGGTTAATTGCCGACCCTAAATTGGCCCTTAAGGTGTGAATGTGTGTGTGACTGTGTGGGTGTGTTTGCCCTGTGGTGTGTTGGCGCCTGCCCAGGGCTGGTCCCCGCCTTGCAACCCCCCAGGTGGGATTACAGCGGTTTGGAAAATGATGATGACGATGTATCAAATTCTTACATATAAATGGGTAAGTTTTAGGACAATGTTTCTTGTGTTAATTTTAACACATTCACTGTGTTAACACTTTTGACACTGGACGTGTCAAGAAAGGTAACACAAAGATGTGTAAACATGCATAATATTAACACACGTGCTCTCCATGGTTACACATATGTGACCCTTCACGGCAAAACCAGTCACTTGTCGCAACAGAGGTTTCCAAGAAAAACGAGCGTTTATGTTGCGTGGGATAAAATTTTGGATTTTTTGTTTTTAGTGTTTTGAAACAGTGGAAGGTCTATACTGTACTGTTGTGAATAAATGTCGCTGAAAAACTTACCCTTTCCATCCTAAAAACGTGACTTTCTTGAGGTGAGGAATTCAATTCCAGCAGAATGTTAAAAGTTTCTGTTTTGACCGCTCTACTCCAATATTTACGCTAAATCCACTGGTTGACTAGCGTGAAGATATTTCTCCGGAATCCATCTTCGTCTCCCGAGTTGAGTTAACCTAACGCAGGTTATTTTATTAAACATTAACACAAAATATGTAAACTAAAGTGCTACACATGATTTGTGTAATTTTTCTATATATTCGTGATAAGTTTGTATTTTTTATTTGCATCTGAGCCCCAGTTTAGATGATTGAAAATCAGATATCGTTGATCAAAGATAGACAATGCAGTTTACTGACGTTAAAAACTAGTGTAATAAAATGGACACTAGGCCTAAGCAGTAATGGAGAACTTAGAGGAAAAGTATAGAGGGAAAACCTTTTTTTTTCTAAGAGTGTGTGTTAAGAGCTGAAGTTATTAGTTATTACCCACACTGGAGTGTTTAGGTGGAGTCTCTCCGTCTTGGTTCTAGTACCGTTCACACCAACATCTTTATTTCTCCAGATGACTTTTGCTATAGTCTTTGTGACATATTTGGCGTGAGAGTGGCTATAAAAACACAAATGTAGTTACATCAGAGCTAAACTGCTGAGGAGGAAACAATAGTTTGGACTGCAGCGAGAGATGTCATCGCCAAATATCTTTCTTATTCTGCCTCTCTCTCCTTCTCTTGGACACTCCCTCAATTTGTCTTTGTCTCTAACTAGGTTTGAAGGTGTCTTTTCTCTTTCTTTGTGTCTCTACATTTCTGAGTCTCTTTTTCTCTCTCTTCCTCCATGTTTTACTCTCACTTTCTCTGTCTCTATGTGTCTCTGTTTCGATCTCTATCTCCATCTTATTCCCCCCCCCCTTTTCTCTCTCTCCCTCTTTCCTCTTTCTCTCTATTTCTCCCTCTCTCTCTCCCTCTCTCTCTCTCTCTCTCTCTCTCTCTCTCTTTCTCTCTCTCTCTCTCTGCTTCTTTCTGTCTGTTCCCTCTCTCTATCTCCTCTCCATCTTTATCTCCAACTCTCTCTCGCTCTCTCTCTCTCTCTCTCTCTCTCTCTCTCTCTCTTTTCCCTCTCTATCTCTCCCTCTTCCCTCTCTCTAATTCCCCCTCCCTCTGTCTTTCTCTCTCTCTCTCTCTCCTTCTTTCTTTCAGTCCTCTCTCTCTCTCTCTCTCTCTCTCTCTTTTCCCTCTCTATCTCTCCCTCTTCCCTCTTTCTCTCTATTTCTCTCTCTCTATTTCTCCCTCTCTCTCCCTCTCTCTCTCTCTCTCTCTCTGCTTCTTTGGGGGTGACTGTGTGCACTGTGTCGTGTTTTTTTAGTCTCTGTGGCCTCTCTGTAATGTTAACAGCATGTTCCACTGATTCATAATGATTCCCGATGATGATTTTTGTTGCTGGTAGTCGCCAGCGCTGAGCGAAATCTCTCTGTCCAACCTCTAATAAGGAAACCCGTCCACATCAGTCAGGAGATTAACTGGCCTTCTGGGGCAATAGGGGCACTTTAGTCACTCCAAACATGCCGATCTCGGGGCTTTTGCTGTCTGCTGATTCAGCCCGACTCGATGGAAGGGTTGAGTTGCACTTCGAGTCGTCAAGGTGATTACAGACAAGAAAGACTAAAGACCTTAAGTCAAAGAGCATGAGTAAGATCTGTTTGACAAATATAAATAGAGTTGCTGGGTGATGAATATTTAAGCATTTATTTAGGACTGGGCGATTAATCAAAGCATTCAGAACCACTAATATTATGATTAAATTATCATATAAATAATTATTTTTGATTATTTAAATTCTGCTGATACTTTTTTAATGTGTGTACTGTCTCCTTAAAAATGTACTGCTGCATGTGCTGTCACATGACTCCGTCTCATCCAGAATTATTTAAATCATAAATATATGCTCAATTATTAGGAAAAAGTATCCCAGCTTTAATGGTTGAATATATGTAAAGTAGGGCTGCTCGATTATGAAAAAAAACATAATCACGATTAATTTGGTCAATCTTGAAATCACGATTATTTAACACTTTACTTTGTGTTACTATTTAAGACTTTATGCTGCTCTCCTCCTTCCGCCATCTTTACCCGCTCAGACTGTACACCACCACCAGAACACACACGTGCGTTTAGTCTTCGGAAGGTGCGTTAGTGCGCGTGCGTGTGTCATTCGGAACACAAGACAAAATATGAGTATACTTGCAGAGCGTAATGTGGCAAAATAATTGTAATTATAATTGTTTTTTGTCGATTACATTATTTTTGTGATTGTTTGGAGCTGAAATTGAAATTGAAATTAAAATTCGATTAATTGCACAGCCTTAATGTAAAGTACAAACCTTGTTGGGCACATCAACTCGCCTGTATCGCCTAAAATGGTGATCTGCCGCTGTGTTACTGTTGGAGTAGTAAGTATAAATTCTTTGCTTACCATCTATATCTAGTACGTTTGAGCTTGCCGTGTGTCAGGCCATGTTATTGAAGTCATAGCCGTCTGTTTATGTCCATTAATCAAGTAGTAGCCTACAGCAATTTATTTAACATGCTAGCTAGTTGTCGATAGTTAGCATGCTAGTTATTGCTACTCTCATTTTGACTTACGCACATTGAATAATACAAATATGGACAAAAGTGCACCTAGATAACTGCTGACAGTAGACCATGTGGGTTATGTCTGTCGTCAACTGTATTTCTCCAAGTCACAAACGGCTCAGACGCATCTCCGGCTAATGCAAACTGATTTTTCAACCCTGCAGATCGATCTACGACGTTTTGTATTACAATTTCAATAATAACATTACTATCACGCAAACAGCATTGCATTACAATAGGACTACAGCCTATTTGCGCAAGGGGCAATCAGTTACAGGGCAGGCCGAGATGAAAATGGCAGGCCGCGATTTTATTTGTCATTTTTTGTTGGGTTAACTTTTATTTCTGATATTTTAAAAAATAATAAGAACAATATTCATGTTGGAATACAACGCTGTAAGGCTACTTTACCTGGCCCGACACATTGATCGCACATTAGTTGTCCTGCTTCAGGACGTTCGCTGGTCTCGTTGGCTTGTCAACAAATGCAAGTGTATTGCTGCGACAGATTTTACTTACATAGTGTTGCTTTAATCATAATTGAGGTAAAATGTTCAACTAATCTAGATACTCATTTGTATTGCTCAACCTTAATTGATAGGGACCCTAAACCCACTGATACTTTTGCCTCACAGTGATTGCCTCTGATTGGTTATTGTGGATGAAGTGCAATGCGTCAGTGGGAGACATCCACAATTCGCCAGCCAACAGTAAAATGGGCCAGTGGATGATAGTTTAAATACTTACGCTGTCAAAGGTAATGTATGAATGTAATTTAAGGTGGTGGAATTTGTCATGGCAAGTGAACTTGGTTGGTCTTGAACTAGCGATATGAAGTAACTTAAGCTGGAATAAAGGTTAACAAAGATTACAGTCTAAGCTTACATTTACATTATGGCATTTAGCATAGAATTAGGCATTTGTATAGGAAAGTGACTTTCACTGCCGAAATACAGGGGTAGAAAAAAACGCGCCGCAAAACAACAAAACATATTGATTAAGTTAACAGTGGAAGTGTTTCCAGGAGGTTTTTTTTTCTTTCGGACAGACGCTTTTTAATTGTATGACGCAAAAATGGAGCAAACTAGTTATTCAAATAGAAGAGAACTTACTTTTCACCTGCAAGTGAGTGATTATTTGTCATTGTGAACACAGCGCAGCACACAGTGCAAAACAGCGAAATGAGACCTCTGCATTTGACCTATCCATGAATGAGCGGTGAGCAGCTGACATAGGCAGCACACGAGGAGCAGTGCTTAAGGATGATACCTTGCTTATGAGGACCCCAGTGATCACGGGACGAACTTTCTAACCGTTACACTGCCAACTGCCCTCCATGTAAATGATTACCAACAGAAAAACAGATACACGCAGTCCATCCATTGCCATTATTAAACTGTCTACTATAAAATGTAAAAGAAATAGTAAACAGATTTATTATAATTAGGCCGACTGCCACCTACAATAACATGACCAGACCGAGATGACCACTATTGTAGAAAAGTGCTGGGTATATTTTTGCCAATTTGCCTATGAAAATCAAGTTGCAACTTTTATCATAACTTAAGTGAGTTTAAGTGAGTTATGACTCACCTGTGAAGGAGCGCTGAGCAGCTTTCGGGGAGCAGTGCTTGGGGACGGTACCTTGCTCATTAGTACCTCAGTGGTACTTTTAAGCCCCTTTTCCATTGCTCTGGTTCCCGTGCCGGTTCCCAATTTTGGAACCAGTGCCGCACTTTTCCACAGAAAAAAAATTGGTGCCGGTGCCCTAAAACCGGCTCCGACCGCCCCCTAAACTTTGCTGGTCTAGCAGCGAGAACCCGTGACGCCACGAGAGGTGGGCGGAGTGATAGGTAGCTTCAGAAGAGAAAATGCCGGAGAGCCAAAGTCCGGTAACGTGGAGCGCAGAAGAAATTAAAGCTCTTTTATCAATATGGACATCCAGATTCAGCAGAAATTGGAAAGTGCACAAAAAAATTAGAAGGCATATGAAGAAATAAGGGAAGAACTAAAAGTTGCAGGCTTTGTACGACAACCGTTCGTTTAGTGGGCGTGACCTGTGACGTATTATCATGCGGCTCCTGCTGAGCACCCTGGTCAGTGTAAATGTGGGCCGGTTCTTGGCTGGTTCTCAGTTCAGCACCAGCCGAGCACCAGAACTGGCACCTGGCACCAGCACCAGTGTAGTGGAAAAGAGGTATTACTGGTCTAGGACTTGAACCAGTCACCTTAAAATCACAGGGCCAACTCCCTAAACGTTACACTATGTTGCTCATCTGAAAGAATTCTGTGTTCCAGCCTAGTGTTAAGCAGTTATGGTGTTTTCCACCTTGTTCAAAATCTGTCCATAGTGCTTGAAGAAGTGTCCCCAGTCATCATCATCAGTCGGTTACATCTCAGTGCACATGTGTTGCAGTGATCTGTGATCTGATCTCTGTGTGACTGCACTTATTTCATGATATCTCTAATGTAGCCCCATGTGGACCTTTTCTACTGCAGGGATTAAGGGTTAATATTAGTATGAATTTGATGGCAAAACCAGATACGACATGACGCTTGTGAAGTTTAAAGTTTCATAAAGTACTGGCTCATGGAACTTAACTAAGTTCCACGTGTTTCGCTTCACACGTGTAAAACTGCAAAAAAGGTTTATTTTGTTTTTCCAAAATTCAATAAATAGTTTGAGATCCAAGATGAAAAACATTTTCTGGTTCTCCAAATCTCCTAATGAAGTCAATTCTGTACAGAAATCTTCATTAAAAACCACGTAGGTTAATATGTGTGACAGATGTAATCTATCATTGCCCAACCACACCCATATGTTTTTTTCTTGCCCAAAATTGAGTTCTTTTTGGTCTTTCTTTTACGACATACTATCTTAAGCTCTCAAGAAACCAGTGGTTCCCAGTCCTCTTACATCTATTTTTGGTGTTCCAACTGATTATCCTTGTTTTTCTACAGGAGAACTGATTATAATAGCTTTCACCTCTTTAATTGTTCGTAGACGCATACTGTTACTCTGGAAACATCGAAAGCCTCCATCTGCAACATCTTGGTTAAAAGACTTCATGTCCTTTCTTTATTTGGAAAAAATAAAGTACAGTATTAGGTGTTGCCCTGATAAATTTAACATCTGGGATCCTGTCGTCTCCTTTGTAAATTCACTTCCATCTTTAGAGACAAGCTAATAATTTTCCCTTTTTTTGTTTTTTTTGTTTGGGTGTTGGGAGGATGGTTGACTTTCGAAATTGTATTATTGCCCTGTATTGAACCTCCTATTGTTCTCTAATTCTAATTGTGAAAAAAAACAAAACACGTAGGTACATTTTAAGAACAAATTTGGCCAGGAATGAGCCCCAATGTCAGTAAGCTGCAGTACCAGTAACCTTAAGACAGATGTAAAAGCAGTCTTAACATCTGTGTCACTTTTGGGGCACTCAGTGGCATAACGGTAGGGTGTTCGTCCCGTGATCAGAAGGTCGCAGGTTCGAATCCAGTTAAGTTACCACTGTGGTACTCATGAGCAAGGCACTGTCCCCAAGCACTGCTCCCCGGGCGCTGCCCTTGTTAGCTGCCCGCATCCTTCACGGATGGGTCAAATGCAGAGGTCACATTTCTTTATGGTGCACTGTGTGCTGTGGTGTGTTGACGATGACAGAAATCACTCACTTTCACTTCGTATTCATGGGTGTTTATATAATGTGAAAACTGCTAAGAATCAGGCCGAGGCGTCTGTCCTATTCTGTCGTCCTGCCAACACCACCCCCACCCCAACGCCAAGTCCAATACCTCGGCTTCAAAATATCTGCTTTTGAATGTGTGTTGAAATATCTCTGGAATAGTGGAGCAAATGCGCTTTAGTCTCAGGTTCGAGTCGGAGGGAACAGAGTTGGCTATGGTTGGATCGTCGTAAAAATGTATTTTTAGCTTAAACCTTGTCTTGAGAATCACTCATAAAAACTTCGCTGTCCAAAACCTTTCCCTGCTGTGTGTGTCTTTGCCGTTTTGATACAGGGCTCAGATTTTTGCCTCGTGTGAAATGGGATCTGTGCTCCCTCTTTCTGCCTGCACCAGGGATGAAGGGCGATTCAGGCTCTGGCCATGCCAGGGGAACATGCCACGTCTAACCGCACGTCCACACAGGCCCAATTACTCATGCATTTTTAGACGGCAGCGAGTGTGTCGCCAGACTACTTCCCGCGTACGGCCGGTCCAGCGGGTTCTTTGATTTACGTTCCGGCAGTGGCACTTGCTGTTCTTGGCCATGGGCTGCTGTTTGCTTCATCAAAGAAAAATCCGTTCGGCAGGCGGAGTCGGTCCGAGCTACACCCGCTTCCTGCAGCAGGGGGCGGTTAGCGGGGTGTGAGGTGCTCACGGACCCGGTGATGTCTCCTGTGGAGGTGTGTGTGAGTCTGTGTGATGAGCGTCTGCCGGGCGCTGCAGGTCCGACGCAGCCGTGTTGACTCAGTGCTAAAGGTGACGGATGGCGACTTGTGGCCTGCAGTCCCTTTGTATGGCCCACAGATGTTTTTCCTTCTCCCCCTCGCCCTCTTTCGACTAATGAAACACAAACACAGATCCTCGCCCCGATGCCAGGCTCCCTGCTGCTGCTTTTATTAGTATCAACTATTATTCTTTTATACCGAGAAATGCCACAGAGATTACATTACAGTAAATTCAGAAGACTCGACGAGCTGAATAAACTTCTGCTTGTCTGCTTTAAGCATACAGATGAGTTGGGGGGTGCAGTTGGTCTGGAACCCTGGATACCATCGTTTCCAACATGGGGCTGTCCAGGCAAACCAGCTTTGTCCGAATGCTAGAAAACAAAATAATCAGCTAATATAAACTTAGAAAGCTAAACAATTTGGTAATACAACTGTTTGATTTCTTTGTTAGTGGAGCTCTGAGTGGTTCCAGTGAGTTTCGCTTACAAAACAAAAGTACAAAACTAGTTCTGCTTAGAAAACAATTAGAAGACAATTGGGCAATACACCTGTTTTACTTCTTCATTAGCGTGCGCTGCTTTGAAAACAAAATCATCCGGCAACACAAGTGTTTTATTTCTTCATTAGAGCAGTTCCAATGAGTCCCACTTACAAAACAAAAGCACAAAACAAAACTAGTCCTGCTTAGAAAACAAAACAATGGGGCAATACACCTGTTTTTTTAACTTCATTAGCGTAGCGTTCACACTTACAAAACAAAACATGTACTGCTTAGAAAACAAAACCATCAGGCAATGCAAGTGTTTAATTTTTATTTCGAGCTTTCAAAACAAAACAAGTACAAAACCAAACAAATTCTTATTTCTGCTTTCAAAACAAAACAAGTACAACACCAGACAAGTCCCGCTTAGAAAACAAAAGCCGTCAAGTTTTATTTCTTCGTTTGTGGAGTGCTGAAGAGTTCCAGTGGTGCCCCGCTTACTTTCAGGAGGGGGGCCCTGCATGAGTCCTTATCTTTATTAATTAAGTGAATTAAAGTGAGTGATTATTTGTCATGGTGAACACACCACAGCACAGCACACAGTGCACCACAACAAAAGGTGTCCTCTGAATTTGAAGGAGCATTGGTCATCTGACAAGACAGTAGGGATGGACTTGCTCATGAGTACCTCAGTGGCACCTTTACTGGTGCAGGAATTGAACCGGCAACCCTCCCGTCACAGGTCCAACTCCCTAACCATTATGCTACCAACGGCCCAACAGCTTTGTCTGAATGCTAGAGAACCAAATAAGTGAGGCAATACAACTGTTTTATTTCTTCGTTAACGTAGCTCTGAATGGTTCCAGCGAGTTTGTTTGCGTTAGTTTCTTTCCTCGTGCCAGCGAGCTGCCGTAGGGTTCTGCCCACGATTTCTTGCCGCCGATTGGCCGGCCGGCCCCCACTGCAGCCATGAACCACATTATAAAGCCTAATAGCAGAGTTTATATACTTTATTACTGGTCGTTAATAAAAGCGCAGGGTTCTGGAAGAACGAAAACTTCTCTGGTGCTGAAGCGCTCCAGCGCTGGCCTGGTGTGATACGAGGATGCACTCTGGGCTTATAACATGCACATTAACTCTCAGTGCAGGCTGTGAGTTGAAACTCTTTGGTTTAGTAACACTTATAGGTTCTGGGTTCTGGAATTCTCAGAGCACTTCATTGCCAGTAGGCACAGACATCGGTTATGGTTCAGTGGCGGCCAAGACGTTCAGGACAACAGAACAGGACTAAATATATAATAAAAAGCACAATAGCAACAAAAACGCAGCATATTCAAGCCACTCACTTTACAAAGGAATAAAAACTTTGAAAAGATTGGAATGAAAAATGGACGCTCGGAACAATGTGCAGATTTCGCAGATGCTTGGAAAAACTTAAAAACCAGATGCAGTGCAACATACAATTAATGACTGTACTGCAAAGTCCCATTTGTTATTTTTAGGGGGGGGAAATTACATTCTCTTTACAATCTCCGCAAAGTAGACCAAATGTCCATCATATCTGTATAGCTTTATTTGCTGGTTTCATTTTAAAGTTGAACCTCTATCTCCTGAGTTCATTCGACATGTTCTGTTGTCATGTGCCTTCCTTTTTCTGCTTTCTCTTCTGTGTCTGTTCTTTGACGTGTCTTGCTGCTTGTCATGTCATCCCTGTTTTCTGTGTCATTATTTCCAGGGTTTCTACTTAAGGCCATGTTCAGATTTCTGAGCTCCACGTTCTTTACCTCATGTAAATTCACAGGTCCATGTTCTTGCAGTATATTTTTGGACTTTTTTTTTCTCTTTAAATTAGTTTAGATCACCCCTTTTCAAAATATAGTCGTCTTTTCATCACCGTTTTTCGCTCATGCTGACCTGTAGAGTCTCTAACCCAGTAAAGGGGTGATGAGGGAGTTTGTAGTGTAGAATTTTCCAGCTGTACATGAGGCTCTCCTGCTGTCCTCCACATTACCAGGACACTCCACCCAAGACACATAAGCAGCCAATTATGACGTATACCCATATGTTAAATCTTTGTTAGTCTGCATTCATTTTAGACAGCGTCATGTTCATTCCTCAAACATGCAAAGTGGTTTAGTCATATCTAGCTAAGACAAGCTACTGCATATTAAAGAAACCAAAGAAAGCAGATACTTTTGTTTGGCATCTTATCTTCACTGTTAAAATCTTATTGACTAAGTTCTTGATCTAAATGAACAAATAAAGACAAATGAATACATAATACATATGTGTGTGTGGATATTTGTTAGATGTTCATACTTAAGATTAATATAAAGGTTGAAAAATAGTATTAAAAACTAGTAGTAAGCATGGTATTTTAACATATTTATAAAAGTAGTCAAATAGTCAAAAGTTCTTACTTAATATTTACTAAAAATATACTAGGGATGCACCATAATGTAGGAATCTGCTGAAAATTGCTTTTGTTTAAGTCATCAGCATCAAACCAAAGCTTAGATTTGTCCAATATTTTTAGCCAATATTCTTTGACGCATTTATTGTACATTGGAAAGGCAGAGCTTGTGCCATGCATGTCTAAAGTTAGAGGTGGGCATTTATACGGCCCGCACCTTCTGTCTTAAAATGTATGGCGTTATTTTGTTCCAAAATTCTGAGCGTGCCGTGGAACATTCACGAGCAAAATCTCTTGTCTTTTGATGCTCAACTCTGCCTGCACCTACGGTGCACAGTGCTGCAGTGGTTAGCGCTGCCGCCTCACAGCAAGAAGGTCCTGGTTCCAAACCCTGGGGACAGCCATAGGGCCTTTTGATTGTGGAGTCTGTGTGCTCTCCCTGTGTTTGTGTTGTTTTCTCCGGTGCTCTGCTTTCCTCCCACAATCCATAGACATGCACTATAGGATAATTGGCGACTCTAAATTTGCCCCGTATGGTGTGAATGTGTGTGTGATTGTGTGAGTGTTTGTGCCCTGCGATGTGTTAGCGCCTGCCCAGGGTAAGTTCCCGAGATTCCCGGTTGGGATTAAGCAGTTCAGATAATGAATGAATGAATGATAAATTGCGTGTTTGCCTCACTTAGCGAATGTGAGGTCGCACATGGGCTGTGTCCCAAACCGGGAACTTCCGCGCTTAATAGTATGGTAGGTCAGGCGCTCTTATCATACTTTTCTATGCAGTAGTGTGCATCTCAGGAAAGAGCCGGGTTGTAGCTTAACAGCTCTCTTCGCACTAAGTAGTGCACATGGAGTGTCACACACGCCCTATTTGACTTGGTACACCACATAAGGTGGGAAGTGGCTTTTTCTTAAAATGTACACTACGCTCGAAACGACACTCCACTCCAGTCCACCCTCACTCTACTCTGCTTTCATGCTCGCTTGACTGGACACTGTGTTAGAAATGTCAGAGGTATGGTGGTATTTTTGTGCTGAGATCGTGCAGTGGAACTCTGTTGAGCAAAACATCTTGTCTTTACGCACTCAATTCTGCCTATGGTCATGCTGAACTCTGCCTTGCTCATTTATCGGCATCGGTATCGGGAGATAAAAGCATTAAAAAATATCGGATATCGACGTCGGCCAATAATTCCCATATCGTGCATCACTAAAATACACTTAATATTCTATGCTAGCACATACATTTACACCATGGTAAATATTTGCTTGCACTTATTACCAAGAACATGTCATATTGTTTATTCACCACTATGGACCTACAAAAACACCACAGTATAATTATAATGGGAGTCGCCTGTATATAAAGTGACGGCCAATGCCAAGAAACAGTTAAATAGTCCATTTAAAGTTAAAGGACATGCTAGAATTTGACTACACCATAACAACACAACCAGTTAACATTCATTGTTACATACACCTCCTGTTTTAAAGGTAAATTTATTTTATTCGGCATATTTTTATTAGCTCAGTTGTGACCCTCCACGGCAAAACCAGTCGCTTGTCGCAAATTTTCAAAATTGAGTTATTATGTTTTCATGAAAGGGCATAAATCAACCTTCAAACGATACCTATATGGAATGAATCGGACGACATATGGCTGAGATATCAACATTTAAAGGAGTCGGGTTTCTCCTGTCACGCCAAGTGAGAAACAGAGAAATCTGCCTTTGAAGCTATCGCCGTAGCACTCACAGACGCTTGGTGCAGTCGCGGCTACGTTTGCATTTACGGTAGCCTACGCTTCACTCACAGCCACACAGATAGCCTACCTGCGTTAGGTTAACTCAACTCGGGAGACGAAGATGGATTCCGCAGAAATATCTTCACGCTAGTCAACCAGTGGATTTACCGTAAATATTGAAGTAGAGCGGTCAAAACAGAAACTTTTAACATTCTGCTGGAATTGAATTCCTCACCTCAAGAAAGTCACGTTTTTAGAATGGAAAGGGTAAGTTTTTCAGCGAAATTTATTCACAACAGTACAGTATAGACCTTCCACTGTTTCAAAACACTAAAAACAAAAAATCCAAAATTTTCCCCCACGCAACATAAACGGTCGTTTTTCTCGGAAACCTCCATTGCGACAACGACTGGTTTTGCCGTGGAGGGTCACAATTGAGCAGACTGCCTGTCTGAGAGAAAACGAACATCTGGCAACTCCAGCGTCTGTCCATTTATTTTTGTTTGTCTTTGTGGCCAGGTCATGTCCAGAAAAACGCTCATAGCGAGGTCAGATGAGCACTGGATTTTAATAAACTCTGAACACACACGTGTATACACACACACGCGCGCTTCTACGTTGTCCCTCTCTCAGCCCTGTCCTCCCCTCTCACTGCCCTGGGCTATTTTCACAGACTTAAAACATATATTGAAATGAAAAAGGTTGTATGCAGGCCCAATATTTGTAGAGGAAGATCTCAGTCGGCGATAAGGACAAGTAATTTCCCACGCCATGGAACATCCCAAATTTCTTCCTCCCTGTGACCCTGATGATTTTCCGTAAAAGCCGAGCACCGGGTCCGTGGGGGGGCAGCCACGTCTGACCTCGTGCCCTGTTCACTTCTCCTGGAGCATTCGTCCGAGCGTTTGCCGCCAAGTCTCGTGGGGTTGCAGTGCATGCTGGGAGCGGGAGAAGTTTGCCCGGAGCTCTTGACGGAGGAAGGAATGTCAGGAATGGGTGGTGACTTCAGCGTTTCAGCATTCTGCATCGGTTTTGCTGACTTATCACCTACCGCAAGTATTTCCAGCACTATTCCGCCCTCCGGCTCCTCACCGCACTCTCACAGATGAGTTTTCCAGGATCCGCCGTGTGCCAAGGTTTCCACTGGCTTAGGTGAACAGTGTGTGTGTGTGTGTGTGTGTGTGTAAGAGAGAACATTCTCATCACCCTGTAGCTAAATGGAGCATGAACAGTAAGATACTTTTTCCTTGCTGTTTGTATAGCATTAATTCCACTGTCACATGTGTCATTAAAGCGAGGAATAACACGACTCGTAAAGACAGACTCAATCCCACTAAAACTTTAAGCCGTTTTCCTTCGTCCTCCGTTTGCTTTCGAGCCCCTTCCTTCATGCCAGATAGAGAGTTGGAGATAGAGATACATAGTGTGTTTGAGGAAGAGGATGGTATGAGTTCTGAAAGGTTTGTGTGTATAATGTTGACGTGTGTGTTTTTGGGGACTGCAGATTGAATCGTTACGCAGCTGTATAACTGACAAGTTTCAACACAATACAATACATATCAAATTAGTGGACAACAATTCAACGTCTGTCCATATCACAAAATCTTGTGCGATACAATTGCAATTCAGTTCAGGATCCAGCGATTGATAAGAGACAATGTTTCATGCTGATTTAACAGAATCACTTACATTCATATCAAATTCCAACTGGCAATTATTTAGACATATTTACTCCTGACCTCAGCCAGGCATTTAAAACAGAAACAATCTTTTCATTTATTCAATATAGACCTGTTTAATATGAAGTGACCGAACAATATCTTTGATATGGGATGTTTTCATTTGGTATCGATGTAATGGACTCTGTGAAAGTGAGTGATTATTTGTCATTGTGCCGCACACCGTGCACCACAACGAAATGTGACCTCTGCATTTGACCCATCCGTGAAGAAGCAGTGGGCAGGTGACAAGGGCTTGGGGGTGATACCTTGCTCATGAGTACCTCAGTGCTAACTTTAGCAGTCCCGGGATTCGAACTGGCGACCTTCCGATCACGAGGCGAACGCCCTATCCGTTACGCTACCAACTTCCCCACTGATCATTAAATCATTGAATCATTGATCATTGAATCGATGTATTGACCGAAATCAAAGTGTCGTTACGCTCCTATCGTTATCTCTATTAGGACTGCACGATTCAGAAAACCACATGATTTGATTAGATTCCCATTCTTGGGCTCACAAGTCGAATCGATGAATTTGTTTGCCTCCCTCTCTATTGGACCAGTTGCTGCATTTTCATAGTAGCGTGAAAGTGACCAATGAGATAAGAGAAAGATGCTTTTAATTGACCAATGAGAAGTGTTCTTGCGGCAGATATTACTGATGGGAATTCTTATGGCTCGGCTCACTAAAAAGAGTCGGCTCTTTCGGCTCTCAAATGGCTCCTCGGGTTATTTTGTTGCTTAAATTCATTTATTACCAAAAATAATGTAAAATTATGTGTAAAATAATGACTAATGTACAAAACATACTTTCTATTAAATGTTTATTATTTATATGACTTATTATACTCAACATAATAACAAAAAATACAAAACATTTGATGTAAAAAAGCAAATTCCCCTCAATTTGACAAAAAGATCTTTTTTTCTATTTTGCCGTCTTTTTCTCTCAGTGCTTCAGTAGGTAGATCTTGTCTTTCACCAGGCCCGAGGTCAGGGATCTTGGGCTTGAAAAGGTTAGTGACCCCTGGTCTATAGTTGTAGTATAGTATTGTACAGTAAATATGTGCATCCATGTTTGTTCTAAGGCTCTATTTTTTACCCGTCTTTAGTCTGAGAAGATAGAATAAGAAAGAGTATGTTGTGTGTTATGGGTTCGAATCCTATCTCCAGCGCTACCGTTATTGGGTCCCTGAGCAAGACCCTTAACCCCAGGTTGCTCTTAGGGAGACTGTCCCTGAAATTAGGGAAATGGAAGTTGCTCTGGATAAGAGCGTCTCCGTAATGCCGTAAGTGTAAAATTCTAAATGACGGATGGATACACAGATGGATTAAATGCAGAGGTTGCATTTCTTTGCAGTGTGCTATGGTCTGTTCACCATGACAAATAATCAATCACAGAAAGCTCAGTGCTGTCTTTTATGATCTGCTCTGAGTCTCACCATCACGCTGCACTGCGTCAGACCTCACCATCTAATCTCCCAAAGCACCAACACCCGCTTTCATCAGGCTCCTGTTATCGGGGAAACGGCGAGCTACACGCAGCAGGAAACTATTCTTATATATCACTTGGAGTTTCTGACATGAGAGTCAGAAGAGTGGAGAGAAAGAGAGAAAATCTGGACGAAGCTTTGGAATGTGTTCTAAGGCTGAGTCATTTCATTTCTCCCTCCTCCCCCCTCTCTTTTTCTCTCTGATTTCTCCGCTGTTTACTTGACTGCTGGCCTTCGAAATTCAGCGCCTTGTTCGTGTTGACTAACAGCGGAGCTGCGTAGCAGCGAGAGTGCTGTGTTGTGCATGACCTAATGGCTTTGCATTTTAAAAGCTCAAATGAAGTCAGACAGCACCAGGGCCCTGACGGCCAGGTGCTGTAGTTTTGGCCCGGCGCTCGCGAGTCCAAGCCAAGTGGAAAAACACTTTTGCATAATTTATCTGCACCCTATTCCCCTGACAAATTATTTTATTGTTCGTGCACAGTTGGTTTGCATTTATTCCCGTGGATAACGATAGGTTAAAGCCGCATGTGCTTCTCTTCTTGTGAAGACGGAGAAGAACTCACCCCAAAACGCTCCTGATCCTGAATTAATGAAGTAGACTCACCCTTTGGAGACTTTGTGTCATATTTTACATTAGGAGGCAGGATCCGTCATAACCATATCATTGTACAGACTGCGAAAATACTTTGTCTTGTATGCGATTATGCACTCTGTTGTTGAAACCATGCGTAGAACAACACAAGGCTAGAATGTAAGACGCTTGTCAGCTTCTGAGTTTACTACCATAATAGCAACACCTGCAAACTTGCTAGGAAATGAAGTAAACAGCTAGTTGCTAAATGAACAGAGAGAATACTATCGACTTTGACTAATATTCTGCTTAATGGAACTATCAATAAAGCTGCATTACAAGGTTAGTTAGTCTAGTTTATAATGACTAACTGCACTACTATAGAGCGCAGGACTATGTAGGACTATACGTGACTCTGCACGGCAAAACCAGTCGCTTGTCGCAAGTTTTCAAAATTGAGTTATTATGTTTTCATGAAAGGGCATAAATCAAGCTTCAAAACGATACCTATATGGAATGAATCGGACGACATATGACTGAGATATCAACATTCAAAGGAGTCGGGTTTCTCCTGTCACGCCAAGTGAGAAACGGAGAAATCTGCCTTTGAAGTTGACTATCGCCGTAGCACTCACAGACGCTTGGTGCGGTCGCAGCTACGTTTGCATTTACGGTAGCCTACGCTGCATTCACAGCCACACGGATAGCCTACCTGCGTTAGGTTAACTGAACTCGGGAGACGGAGATGGATTCCGGAGAAATATCTTCACGGTAGTCAACCAGTGGATTTACCGTAAATATTGGAGTAGAGCGGTCAAAACAGAAACTTTTAACATTCTGCTGGAATTGAATTCCTCACCTCAAGAAAGTCACGTTTTTAGGATGGAAAGGGTAAGTTTTTCAGCTACATTTATTCACAACAGTACAGTATAGACCTTCTACTGTTTCAAAACACTAAAAACAAAAAATCCAAAATTTTCCCCCACGCAACATAAACGCTCGTTTTTCTCGGAAACCTCCGTTGCGACAAGCGACTGGTTTTGCCGTGGAGGGTCACATATAACACTATAGAGTACCTAAAACCCTTACTTAAGCATTAGTTAAGATTCTAATTAGGAAACTAACTAAACATGGCACGATACCACTTTTTATGCCTGATACGATACCGATATGGAAAATGTGGATATCTGCCGATACCATACAAGTCTGATACAGTCTCTGATCCTTTTTTAAACAGAAAACAGTGCTTTAAAAATGTCTGAATACATGACTGAGATTATTCTGTTATGCTTAACTAAACCAGTGTAATAATTAAACACCCATATGGATGCGATATCCTTTATTGTTAAAATAACATCTCAAAAATAATTTGTTTAATTTTGTGACGGTCCCTAATCCTGCAGTGCTAAAACCATCCGGAACACAGAGATTTTACTCTTAATACATCTAGAATCTATATTCTATTTTTTTAACAACTGCTATTCGTAGTTTCAAATTTTAATCATGGGAGGCACTTTTTAACGCAACATAGTCTATTCTACTCTGTTTATTGTATGAAGGTTTTATCTGAGTATTTTTATTTTAGCTTTAACTATATTTTAATTTAATTTTAAATGTCTATATTGACATTAAAAGGCATTCTATTCTATTTTTCTGGGTACTTATTCTTTATTGTTCTGTGCTTGTGTCTTTATGAATTGTGCAGTCGTGATGCGAGCAATTTCCTTCGGGATAAATAAAGTTTTCTGATTCTGATTGTGAGCGAGAGCTGGTGTTGTTAAGGAAAAGAAACAGTATAATTGCGTTATTTGCTTTTGGGATTGTAGTGTGTTGCGTTGCTTGTTCTGCTCATTGTCATATCAATATGGAGGAATTAGTGGGAATGTCGAACGATAAACCAGCTTTACCGCAGTGCAACTTCCCATGCATAACCAATTGTGTGTGCACGCTTTTACAGATAGGCTCCATAGATTGGCCCAATGCCACCAATCACCAATATCCGATCCAGCTATTTGAGTCATTATCAGACTGATATCCGATCCACGTATCGGATCGGTGCCATCTTTAACAGTAACTCTAGTAAAAGTGAAAAATTAGAATGTAACTGAAGTAAAACTAGTATTAAAATATCTTATAGGATTGGATTTTTTTTATAGATGCTGGCAAAAGTCACCACCATACTGGCAACAACTTCTACATGTTTGAGGCCATTCTGCCAGTTTAAGGAATCATGAGCCCCAGAATCGGAATCAAATCGAATCGTGAGATTTTCTGAATCTTCTGAATCGGAATTTTCAGTTGGAATTGTGTTTGCTAAAAGTTGTTAATATTGATAATACTCAGTCCAAGTACAACATTTTTGTAATAATATTGTATTAAAAACTTTAACAAGGTTTAATTACTCAACTACTGCTGAGTGTAACTATTAGAAACAAGGATGAATATACAGGCGAAATCCCTTGCCACAATCAGCTTGAGTCTCCGGCTCCACGTCCAGGTCACGTCTGGCTGGTCAAGGCCTAATCGCATTACTGCAGTATGATGGAGACGGAGATATGGAGATAGAGGGGTTATGAGATCGATTCCCGAGGTCTGCTCGCTGCCCCGCTCTTGACCCGCACACGGTAGAGGAGAAGCAGGACGCTAATCTCTAGCAAATGCCGCAAGTCTCCAGCAGCGGGTGCAGCCGGATGATGGCCGAGTCAAAACAGGGCTCTATTCGGAGCGAGACTCCGCTGAAGACATGTCTGAATCAAACAGTGACTAACACATACCTTCTGTCTCGGTTCTGTTGGAGACGGAGTGTGTGTGTTTGAGGTCAGCTTAAGTAGTGTAAGATAGAATGTAAAGGAATGCGTCGAATACACTCAGTTGTTGCAACTTTCTTGAAAGCCAGGATATAATTTAAAGCAGTATCTGTTTATTGTACCAAAAAGTAATTGACGCGAAGATCTGAATCGGTAATTCGTCTGAAATTACACAGCTTGTGTGCCAACATCCACTAATTTTTCCTGCAAACTGTTCTTTTCCAATTTTACAACATGATTAAGACAAACATCTTATCGGAGCGCGGTACAGTTTTGGTTTATGATGACGGGGACATACGGTTTCGTTTTGGACTTGCCCCTCCTCCCCTTTTGGAACGGCTCTGATTCTTTAGAGGAACACGCAGCTTCAGAAACATGTTTTTCATTCAGCATCACCGGAGCGCTGCCAACTGCACGTCTTGAGCGGGACTTTGAGTTGAATTTTTATATGCTCTCTCTGTTTACACGGGGTTAGCCACATCTTCAGACCACTTTGTGTGTCCTAATTGACTCCATATAGTTTAGGCTCCGCTCCAGTGGGAAATGGACACACGGTTTCGGTGGATTAGCTGATGACGGGCTCCCTGTAGATCTGGGCTGGGTTTCCCAAAAGTGTCTTGGCACGAAGATCATGGTAACGTGATCGAAAGTCTAACTTTTTCAACACTCTCTGTAATGGTTGTAATAGCCTTTGACTCTGGAGGCTTTTGCAGAGACTTGTTCTGATTCGAACATTAGAAGAGAAAATGTTGAAGTTTTCCGCCATGATTTTGCACATATTTTTTTGTAGATGCTGGCAAAAGTCACCATCATACTGGCAACAACTTCTGGCATGTTTTAGCCTGTGCTACCAATTTAAGATTAGGATTTTCATTCGAGGCGGCACGGTGGCGCAATGGTTAGCGCCGCCACCTCACAGCGAGAAGGTCCTCGGTTCGATCCCTGGGTTGGCCTTTCAGTGTGGAGTGTGGAGTTTCATGCTGGAAAGCTGTAGGCATTCTTGTTAATGTGTCCTGTGAAGTCGGAGGCTCTCTGGTCCCCTGGTAGCAGTGATGCATGGGAAAAGACTCTAGTGGTCCGGCGTTAGGCTTTGACTATCATGTTTGAGTTTGAGTGGTTCACATGGGTTTTCTCTGGCTGTTCCAGTTTCCTCCCACAGTCGAAAAGCATGCACTACAGGTTGATTGGACTCTAAAATGGCCCCTAAGGTGTGATTAAGTATGTTTGTGTGAATGTGTGGGCCCTGCGACGTGTTGGCACCTGCCCAGGGTTGGTCCCCATCTCGCGCCCGTAGTCCCGGGATAGGCTCTGGTCCCCACGCCCCCGGTAGACATTAAGTGGTTCAGAAAACGAAATCGAATGAAATTTTTATTCGTCAGAGCCCCTTCAGTATCAGTTTTGAAAAGAAATCTAACAAGTAATTGAAGTAACGACCGCTGTCTGGCGTAAACAGTGCATTACTTTTGGGGGTGTGAAAAAAAAAGTAATCGAATCGTGATTTTTTCTCTGTCAATTTAAAAACGATTCGTGCATTCCAAAAAACGATAATGGGACTTGTTTACTTTTTACCCGACACGAGTTCAGCTCGTCAGTCCTACAGATGGCGCAGTGTTGACATCTGCCCAGATAGACCTCCTTCGCCTCCCTTGAGCATGAAGGAAATGCAGTCAGTATGCGTACGTATGCATTACATATGTACTTTTGATCTTGCACACTTTTATCCGTAGCACAAAATTAGTACGCGTACCCATGAATGTGTATATTTACCACAGTATCATTTTTGGAATAGTGTTTAATGTAATTCTCAGTGACAGTTAACTATAGGCATCATCATGCCAATTTATTTCCAAGTAATAAGTTGCAGGGTTTAAATATTTTCACGATTTTGTGGAATAAATACTCACCAGACTTGATATAAAAGCTCCTGCCTCTGATGATTTTTTGACAAGTTTAAATGGGTGTTTAATTGATCTGTAAATTAAACTCACTGCTTCAGACTAAGGAGCTATGAATTTAGTCAAAAATTACTACCTATATTTATGCTCGCGTTACAACTTCACACATACTTTTACGTTTGTTTGTTCACTCTTCTAACATTTAATTACTGAATGAGTCAGTCAGAGAGAAATTACCTGTGTCCTTACGCTTTGAGGTGAGCTATTAAGAGTGTTTGGGCAAGTTAATGTTTTATAAGTTCTTTTTTAACTGGATCTGCCAGTATGAAATAAGTGCTGCTTTTCCCTTTCTCCTCAAAACTGCGTTTTAGAGTCAAATTAAGCACCAGACCTTGACTTGGACAAATAAAAGGCTGCATTTAAGGGAGTACGTAACGTAGCTGGAGAGTGGAATGAAGCGGTCTTAGGTGAAATGTGGTCAGGTAAAACGAGAAACGGACTCAATTAGCCTCTCCAACATGAGCTCGGTTGAAAAAACGTCGCCGTCATCGTCGTCAGGACTTATTAGACTTGCTGATAGACTGGCAGTAACTCCTGAAGGCTGTTTAACCACCAGACCCCTTTCACACATAGACTGTTGTCATTCTCCAGGAAAACATCAGCCATTGCCCATTGCGGCTGTGCCAACTCTCTACAAGTCTCAAGAGCTCCGAAGCATAAACCGAGTCCAATAAACGGCTTGCAGCTCGTAAGGATATGTACAACCTTGACAGCCAAAATACACTCATTCTACTGCTCGCAAAGAAAGAACCCACTGGAACCTGCCATGCCCTCTTAGACCTCTTTTTTTCAAATGTTTATTTGAGACTGATGTACCATGTCGAGAATTCATATTTCACTCCAAACCTTTTGCTTAAGAAGATGCAAAACTTTGCATTGCCGGGTTCCGTTTTTGAAGATGACACGGAAAAATGACCCGCTTTTATGGATTCAGACCCTACTTTGGAAAATGTCAGGTCTGCAATGAGTGTTTTATGGATAGTAAACATATAATGGTGATTGTGTGCCATCATGTGAGTCTGGGGATACACACAAATGAATTTGCTGAAACTGAAACTTACAGCAAAAGAAAACCTGAAGCCTGTCTCACTGCAGACTTTTGGGGAGTTTCCCCACTGACAGCGAACACGTAGAATCTTATTACTTTTAAATGGCTATTAAAATAGAGAAGGAAAAGGTGACGCTGCTGACTGCTTACACAGTGAGAATAGATTTGCTCGTAAAGTTCGTCCATGGTGGGCCCGTCTCCTCTCTGTATGGTGACGGCCGTCTGAACAAATATCCCAATATTTATCGCCTCTTTCCCCAGAAGCCCCTCCCTGAAGTATGGCTACATATATTTCCATATCCGTCACGCCGCCACGCTTTACTTTTTTCACCTTCAGCCCACACTGCTCGTTCCTTCCAGTGGTTGAGGTACTGTCCGGTACCCCAACTCTCAGGGGGACAACAGCTTTATGTGGGTCCTGTTTGATGTGTGATGATATATAGAGTCTGGCTCGCTTTGCCCTATCGCGTTACCAATGGTGTGTGTGTGTGTGTGTACAAGAGACACAGACTGAGAAAAAGAGAGAGAGGGAGTGAAAAAAAATCTTTGCTTTGACAAGACTTGGTGCCACAATAAAAGAATCATATAAGACTCATATTGCACTGTCCACAGTTCACTTCCCCTGTAGAAATGTGTGGGTTGAAACTCAACACACGCTTCATGCTGGAAAGCTGTAGGGATTCTCGTTAATGTGTCCTCTGAAGTCGGAGGCTCTCTGGTCCCCTGGTAGCAGTGATGCATCGGGAAAAGACTCTAGTGGTCCGGCGTTAGGCTCTGACTATCACGTTTTCTTCGGCCTTCTAGTGGCTGGGACGTTATTGTGTCTAATATTTCTACAAATTTCCACAGCAATGCAGTAAAGGTGTAACGATACACCGGGATCGATCCAAAAAAAAAAAAAAACCATAGCTCAGACATCATCCATTTTGTAATATCACTTTATATTAAACAGGTGGTTATTTTTATTAAAAGAGAAGATTGTTTTTTATTTATTTATTGTTTTATTGAAGGCCCTGTTTATGCGTATGCAGATTTTTAAAATAAACGCATATTTATTCATGTTTATTTTTTTTATTTACATTTTTTTAAGATATTGCATTTTTTTATACGTTTGGGCCTTTCATTTACATTTATCCACAGAAACTAACATTTTGAAAAATTTTTGAAGGGTGTTTGAAAAAGATGCGTATGTGTAAACGAAAGGCCCAAGCGTTTAATAAATTCTCTCTGTCTCCTGAATCTTATCTAATCAAAACATATCAGAGCATTTTTTTGATATCAGCAAACACTAAGTCGTTGTCCTCTGAGTTGATATCGTATAGTGGAGAAATGTGTGATTTACACACAGCCATTTGACCCCATTTGTTACAATTAGGCCACTACCATCTCTACTCATGTACCCATAGCAGCCATGTTCTTGAAAAAATCGAAATGTTTTTGATATTGATTTCATTTTTGCAGTTCCTTTAATTCAGTCAGTTTTATCAAGACTTCGTTAAAAAGGGCAGTGTTCTAATTATACTAATTATGTCAGATTAGAGCAAGATGTGTTTGTGTCTTTCTATAAAACATGAGTCTATGTGACAAATAAAAAATGGAATAAAGGTGTTTGAACAAGCACTGGGACACATGCTGGATACTATTTGGATCATCAACAGCTTTCTTTTATTTTATGGTGGCAAAGACATTTACATTTATGTCTCTAACAGACGATCGTATCTAGAGAGCCTTCCATTTCCTAATATTTGGGACAGTCTTTCTGAATCATCTTGGGATTACAATCCTTGCTTTTGAAAGTGAATGATTATTTGTCATTGTGAACACACCCCAGCACAGCACACAGTGCACCACAACGGAATTTGACCCATCCGTGAAAGAGCTGTGCTCGGGGTCGGTACTTTGCTCGTGACTACCTCAGTGGTTGCTTTACCAGGCCGGGATTTGAACTGGTGACCTTCCTATCATGGGGGAACACCCCAACCGTTACGCTACCAGCTGCCGGGGTCCGACTCTGTTTTTATGCCCTGCTAAAATCACCCAGTCATCCCCTATCTCCATATTGTGAATTCTCTCCTGCTGTTCATTACCTAAACTAATGTGTGGTAAGTGTCCTGGTGCAGCATCTTCCAGATGGAGCAGTACATTGGTACTGGATGACGTTTCAAAAAAACTGACCCTGGAAAGTAGCAGATGTGTTCATTAAAGTGGTCCATGGGGCTGGGCGATACGGCCTAAAAATAATAATGTGATATTTTTAAGCTATATCACGGCACACAGTATTGTGGGAGATGGAAGTGCGTCTGGAATAAACACAGAAAATATCAAATAAATATCTGTATTGTGAGTAGAATGCTGGTTGTTGTTGTTTATCAGCTAAAATATGAGTTTTGTCTGTAAGAAAGGGGCAGAACTGGAGCGTTTTTGTGAGTGATGGCGTTCCTCGGGAGAGTTGGCCGTGCTCACACACACTGCGTTTACATTATGTGCGTTTACACATTTACTTCTGTTTCTGTGCACAGTTTTTCTTCGGAACCAAGTCGTCCACTTCCATCCCCCGTTAATGTTTTTGAAATCGTGTGGATATTCACTTCTCTCTCTGCACACTCGCTTTCCTTCGTTTCCGCTACACAACGGGCATGCACTAGGAGAGTTTTCTGGAGAGGCTGGGAAGTGAGCGCTCTGCTTTGAGAGGGCAGAGAAGCCAAGCTTGAAAATGTTTAACATTAACGATTAACGTCAGGATTTGTACTCGATATTCCCGATATAGTCATTTACCATATCGCATGCGGAACAAGCCGAGATATATCGTGTTTATTTGATATATCGCCCACACCTAATGGTCAAATGGTAGTTAATTTAAAAAATGTACAAATTTTCATCTTTGATGTGTTGCTTTCATATACGATAGTTGTTCATCTATTTAAAGGGATTATAATATTACATTTTAGAAATCTCTGTTTCTTTCCCTTTGCTTGAATGGGTCAACAGGGCTTAAGTGGCTCACATCAATCACTTAAAAAGTTACCTGAGGGATAGGGCTCAGTAGGCCCACATTTCAGGACTTGCTGAACGCTGTGGACTTGGATAAATCACTCCAGATTTGTGCTCTTCAGTGCTTTCCATCCAGATTTTATGGCTGGTGCTGACTCAGTAGTGACAGTTGGGCCGAGTCAAGCCCCTCATCTGTCCTGAGTTGTGCTGATAGCATTTGGTTGAGGGATCTCTATAGGGATTAAGTTCTCGTTTGTGCTTGGATCGCTTCTATCTGCATGCTGGCACTGTGGGGAAAGGCCGGGAAACATGAAACAAGATGAATAATCGAATAAAATGTAAGCTTCCCCTCTCTGCCTCTGTTGTCAAAGCAAATTATGCCTCTGCAAAACACGTCCTCCCCGCAAAGGGCTCCGCGAGGGGGCCGAGTCATTTCTTAATCACTACAGACTACCCCAATACCCAGAGTGCACCATAGAAACATTTTGTCCCAAACCCAGCATGAGACATCAAAGCCATGCCAATTACAGAGAGCGCTTTGAACCAATCCTGTTCTGAAAAGAAAGGTTCCATTATTTCTTTCTTTTTTCCATCCTCCCTAAAATAATCATAACAAAAAGAGGAAGTGAAATATGATTCCGGGTTACGTTCCTCGCGTAAACATCTGGTTTTCTGTTGACTAATAACAAGCATCTCCTCCGAGAATTGCAGGCGGCGCTGAGCTGTGTAGGTACCAGAGTAATCATTTACGAATGTGTTTCCGTTTAATTGCGGCGCAATTATGACCACTTAAATCCAACCCCCTGTCAGACGGCGGTCACATCAATGGAATTCCCACAATCCGCCAAAGATTCTTTATTATACACAACACTCCTACGAAAAACCGTTAAATCATGCCGCCGTTGCTGCCGATTTGGACATGTCTTCCTACAGAAGCCCCCCTAAGACTTCCCCATAAGGTCTATACGGCCGACTCCTGTGAGCATCTGCCTCGTGAGGTTATTGCACGAGTGAATTTGGCCACTGTCATTTCACTGGAATTTCCTGCCATCTGCATCCAATCGAATTCTCTCAGATTTTGGGATGCTTGTAAATATTAGGGAGCTGGTAAAGTGGGGGAGAGGACCGCACGTTCCGGCCTTGGCCAAATGGCAAATCCGAGAGCTGTACTTTGGAACGAGGCCCAGGTAGCGGGCGATGCGTTTATTTGAGGCCAGTTTCCACTGGTGCTTCGATTGCAACATGATTTACGGACTCCTGTTCGTTTCCTACAGAGTAGAGGATTTGACCAGAACGTTTTTTTCCGTATATTATGAACGGCAGGTGGGCAACAAGTGGCCTGGTTTAGAAGGAACTTCACCAATATTTTCTTTAGTTTTTTCCCTCTAATTTGTTGTTTAGAAAGTTAGGACATTTAAATAGTACAATAATATGCAGCTGTGGAATTGATGAAAACTGTTTGTGTTCTTACCTAAGAATAAATCTCAAATAAGAGAACACTGGTAAATGTCGGACATGTGCTTAAACGAGCCGTTTAGATTTCTCCCCTAACTCTAGCGTTTCCTGATCCGCCATGTTTTCTTACAAGCGCCAACGTGGGAATCGCAGTGAAGAAGTCTCCCGGTGGAGTGTTGTGTTGAACACTATGTATGGCTGTATGGATGGTCTGTTAGCAGCAGCCATGACAGTTATTTTTATGTGAGGTAAACAGACACTTGCTGTGCTGTCTACACCCCAGTTCCGGAGTGCATTTAGGAATACTAATGAGAAACAGCCTGTTCTGAAGGGGACTGAAATAGAGGGGTAAAAAGCAGGTGAAAACACCTAATCTGAGATGTATTTACAGCAAACTACTTCAGAGACGTGTTTATTGGAGCTCATAGACCTATTTTAACTTGTTGAAAAAAGGGTATAATATGGGACTATTAAAATATACAAGATATAAGCAAATACACCTGTGAAATAGGGATCTAAAAGCTTTTTAAGTAACATTTACAGTGAGAGAAAGCCATACTATAAAACGGAATTTGCATAAATCGGTCAAAGGAGGAGAAAGAAGTCATGACATGAATCTCCCGGAAGTACAGGATGTGTGCGGTGGATTTGAAATAAATAACTAGCTCTATAATAGGTGTACCAGGCTTTTTTGTGAATCCAGAATGGCAGAAAATCCAGTGACATAATGTTTTGCACAGTGTTGGGAAGGTTACTTTTAAAATGTATTCCACTACAGATTACAGAATACATGCCCCAAAATGTAGTTTGTAACGTATTCCGTTAAGTTACTCAATGTGAGTAACGTATTCTGAATACTTTGGGTTACTTAATATACTGTCATGCTTTTTACAACTACATGAATGTAGCAATCACATCCTGCAAATTCGTGTTTGTTTTTCTCTACCAATTGGCTGTTAAGCCCAAATCTCCCTGAATAGACAATATATTTACTCTAAAGGAGCAAACACGAAATTTCCGAGTAAGAAATGCATTCCTGCCCGGGCACTGCTGGCTCTGTTGTGCTGGCTCCGGGTCCATTGTGTAACTGACGCCACCAACATTAACAGGACGCTTACATTAGAGCCTCTTATTGCGTGTTTGTTTGGGTGACAGGTGTCGTGCCGAAATCGGGACCCCTGCCGCAAGAAACACCTTTATACAAACTACTGTCCATAAACATTAACGTTCAATTCGTTCCTACACTCTGTTAACGCCAGTGAGATGAGGGCAAAATTACTCATATTCTTAAAAATAAAAAACCTTACACAAACTTGTAAGCAACAACGTTTCATTAAAAAAACAGTCAACAAAAACGGCGAAATGTGTTGTGTTTTTCATAAAGCTTTGAAATAAATATTTTACCAATATTATAAGTGCACAATCCACTAGCTATTTAATTCCACGCAAACTGCACACATTTACCTGGCTAGTGGAATGGATTATTGTTTAAGGCCATGCTGTACTTACTGAAATCATGACTAAAATTCAAGTATCTATTCTGGTAGGAAGTAGCATTTTGTATTATACATAAACATGTGTTATAGCAAGCAACACCTTTCACATGTTTAGGGTCATTAAAAATGTCACTGTTTGAGAAAACATTAAACTGAATCTAGAGAGGCCTATTATGAACAACACTCACTAATAAAGTCATTCGCTCACTAAAGTCACTTGAAGAAATAAAAATATGCCTGGATCTAAAATCTAAAATATGATAACCTAAAAAAATATCTCAGCACTAAACCACCTCAAACTAATTTAAAGGGAGGTTTTTGCAACAGATCACCTGCCAGGAAATGCACCCCTTCTAACTCTGCATATGATGCTGTTACACTCATAATACTTGCACCATTTACACATCATGGTCTGACAAGAATAACATCCAAAATTAGTTTGGACTGAACACCTAGAAAAGAAGTTACGGGGGGGGGGGTTTATGGCAGAGCTCCCTGCCAGGAAATGCACCCCCTTCTAACTCTGCACATGATGCTGTTACATTCAACATTCAACAATACAGACGTTATTGTTTACAAGTTTGTGTAAGCTTTTTTATTTATTAAGAATATGAGTAATTTTGCCCTCATCTCATTGCCATTAACAGAGTGTAGGAACGAATTGAACGTTAATGTTTATGGACGGTAGTTTGTATAAAGACGGAAGTCATCAAATGCGCGCGCCCGCGTCGGGGGTGCTTCTCGCGGCAATGCATGGAATTACCAGAATTAGAGAGGGGATAGAGAGGGGATAGCCTAACATATGACACAGGAAAACACCGCCGTGTAATCCATTTATTTCAACAAAGTAACTGTATTCTAATTACCACCTATTTAAACGGTAACTAACGGAATACAGTTACTCAAATTTTGTATTCTAAATACGTAACGCTGGTACATGTATTCCGTTACTCCCCAACACTGGTTTTGCACAAACATGCATTTAGTATAAAAGAGCTTGTAAAAGAGCTGTATGTTCTGTTCTTACCTAGGAGCAAGACTTAGATAAGAAATCCTTGGTGAATGTCAAAATCTTAAAGTGAAAAGGCACAAGTAATTGATTGATGAGACTGAATGATATTTAACAGCTCCTATAGTAAATGTTGGTCCGATAGCAGTGTGTATATGGTTTCTGTCCAGTTCCCTCTTCAAATATTCTTAGGGATGTACCGTTGAAATGTATTCCTTTTTTAAGCAAACAAAATGTCAAACCGTATTTAACATATCAGTTCCCCAAGGTGGAATCCAGCTTTGATTATCTGAAAACCAATTCCCCAACTCATTGATTGGCATCAGGTTGATGATGATGATGATGCATACAGTGGAATCTGACCGTCAGTTTCTGGCGTCTCATACCGACCATCACACATCGTCCTCAACCCCAACGGATCATTCAATCCACAAACACACTCCTCCTCTACATGTCGTGCTCAGCCGCGCTCGTGAAGCCCCTCTCCGTCTCAGGCTTATTTGACATGGCACGCCGCTTGCTTACCATGAGCTGTCATACGATCGGAATGTACGAAATGAAAATACTAACCGTGACGCGCAGGCTGAGAGGAATTTGCACTTAGCATGTTGGAAACCTGACAGGCCCATCTTTCACTCTCCATTACCCAGACTGGTTTTCATTCGCAGGATTAGCAGTGTGCGAGAGCTGCGATTTAATTCCTCAAAACCAGGATTTAAATGTGAAATGATGTTTTATAAACATCCTTAATTTCGCAGGAGAATAGTGAGAGTGGATAATTACGGAGGAGGGGGAAAATGGAGGGAAGCAAAATGCTGTTTCTGCTCAAAATGAGGCAGATTTACTCGGTCAGATTGTAGATTTATACAGGGTTTATTCTCGGGAGTTTCTACACAAAGAGAAAATACACAGATGTTTGTTTGTGGGTTGCAGCAATTGTGCCATACATATATTTTGTAAATGTGTGTTGAGAATGGTGAGCTTTGGCTAGATATTTGTGAGCATTTGACAGTCCTCCATTAGACAGGAAAGCCTGAGATTCTTGTGGCTTTGTGAGGATATTTTTTATGTGATGATCCGTCCTCATAAGGCAAAAGTTCTTCGACAGAATTGTTTCAGGTTTAATGTGTAAAAAACTAAGAGGTAAAAGACAGAGCCTGTTTACATGTATTTTATGAACGCATACGTTTTTATAAGTTTTATCATTTGTGGAATAATGTTGGTGCATTATTTAAAAAATATAAAACTTAATTGCGACATTCCGTTCGTCAAATGGTCAGTAAATGTGGTACACTGTACACACCCTCCCACACACACACAAATACATACACATTCAGTCAGGCAGTACATAATACACCATGAAAAGTTAACATTCCAGTTCCCAAATTTCATTATCTCACTCTATAACAAAGTTATGTTTTCCTATTCATGCGTTTTATCTTATTTTACACATTTTAAATGTATGCATCTTTCGGGATAAATTGTATTTTATGTCTGTTAGCATTTTAAACAGTGACTACAAGTGAAAGTGAGTGATTATTTGTCACTGTGAACGCAGCACAGCACAGCACACAGTGCACCACAATGAAATATGACCTCTGCATTTGACCCATCCGTGAAGGAGCAGTGGGCAGGTGACATGGGCAGCGCCCGGGCAACCACGCTTAGGGACGGTACTTTGCTTATGAGTAGCTGTACTGGTCCTGGGATTCGAACCAGCAACCCTCTGATCACAGGGCAAGTGTTTGAACTTTTACGCTACCAACTGTGCAAATTCACCTCGCTTTACTAAATGAATGTTAACACAGGATGCACTTCTAAAATATACCTGATGATGTGAGCACACACATTATGTCCTGGTTTACTTCAGACGAGAAGTTGTGTTTGGAATAGGATGATTGTTGTTGGTTGTGCCAGTGGCCTTTAAGCAGGGTTTGGACGGTGACTGCATGTGGAGAATCTATTATGACCCTGTACAGCTTACATTAGGCAATGGATCTGAAACCTGGCATCACTTGGCTTTAATATTTTGGTTGGCACTGGGGCTGTGGGGTCACTATGCCCACTACTGTAACGCCAATCATGCTGTGTACTTCATGTCCAGGACATGGTCATTATAGGCCAAGAGAACTAGAGTTTACTGTTCCAACCTGAGATATTTGCTTTACAGAATATGAAACTCAAAATTCTTGTTTCTAAATCGCTAACATTTGTGGGATCAAAGCTCTTTTCTCCCTAAACCGTAATGGGCTGTAGTGGTTAACCAACCAAGGCTTAAAAACAACAGCTTAGAACATCACCCACATCCCTGAGAACGTCATAGCAAACGTGAAAAAGTTCATTATGGTCAAACAAAGTGTGTGTGTGTGTGTGTGTATTTGCCCAGTTATTGACGTCTTTAGATTATTGTTGTTTGTGGTTTATGATGTTGTTGGTGCATTGATTTATTGTTGGTGATGATCGATGTTGGTAGTGCAGTGGTTCACGTGGCTCAGACTTGGTTTGGTGACCAGAAGACTGGAATTTGAAATCACAGATGAGCCTGAAAAAAGCTGGAACTGTAGTAGTAACAGTGCTTCCACTGCCGAATCCTTTATTAAGACTCTTAAAGCCAGGGAAACTGTCCCTGTAATCTCAGTGAGAGCTCATACTGGGCAATATGACCTAAAATCAATATTATGATTAACTGATCATTTTACCTTGATTACAATTACTGAACAAGTATTTTGAATTGTTTTTTTTTTTGTTCCGTTTCTTTCTTTCATAGTTCATCGACAAGGTTTGTACTGAAAATATGCTCAACTATTAAAGCTAAAATAATATTATCTTTAGTCTTTTTAAAATAGTCAAAGGAAACACACACAGACGTAGTAGCAGACTGGACAGGGCAGAGTCATGTGACAGCACGCGTGGCATTGTTTTCAAGAGGCAGTAAAGGAATACACTCGGGACAGTATTTATTTATTTAATTTTTACAATTTTGTTTAATTTAAAATTTGTTGAATTTTTCTTTTTCAAGAACTCAAGATTGCGTTGTTAGAGGTTCTGAATCAGTCATTTTCAATTACCTGCCCGGCCCCAGTAAGAGCATCTGATAAAATTAGTCATTCGCTTATATATTTAGTTATTTTTACTATTCTCTCGCCCAATTGATGAGACCAGGCCTGTCTGTACGAATCAATATGCAGTTCCTCTTGTTAATACACAAAACCAAGAGGACACCAAATTCATTTCTCGCTCATGGTGGACTGACACAATTTTTTCCATAAGAAACTCAACCCTTAGCGACAGTCTCCACGGAGTGCCTGAGCTGTGGTGGTCCGAGGCCGCCCACGCGGGTCCGGCAGGACAGACTGTGTGGCTCCTCCAGTGACGGTCAGTCACCACCAGGTGGTGGCATGGCCCAGGTCAACCCAGTAATTACCTTGAAGGTGAGGCACGAGGGCACAGGCCTGTCATTGGCACAGCCCACAATCACTGCTGAGCATCTGTTTGAAGGCTTTGGTGATAGATTTGCCATGTGTGTTTCCAGTGGGTTGTTTTGTGTGTGTGTATCATTAAAATATTGTGTAACTCTTTATCCAGTGTGGGCTCTGATTTATGAGGTCGCGTTGTCCAAGGATGCGGTTAAGTCACTGGGTCGAGGGAGTTGTACCGGAGCCGTTTGGTGCTGGTTAGGCTTTTGTAGGATGTGTTCTGACTTCGAATGGATTTGAGGTTTAACATCAGCCTTTTAAACAACCTCTGTTCTGTTGCTTACAGAGGAAAAGATGGCGAAAGGCAAAAAATACTCACAACCTTAGATGCTCGTAGATATTATTTATGTATCATCGCTAATATCTATATTGAAGGTTATGAGTATGTAGATATTAGTGATGTTGCATAAATACAGAGATTACAGATGATGCTTGTAACTTTATGTACAGACATCAGTGATTTTGCTACATGATGAATGGATTGCGTAATCACCTGGGTCCAGGGATGAACCGGGACCAAAATTAAGGCCTGGAATTTATTGCTTTGACTAGCCCTCTTAAGATTTTTTTTTGCTCCAATAACTTGACAGAAAATATCAGTAATATGCAGAGAAACACAGATGCAAACAGAGCTCTACGTGGCTGCATGTTCCTGCAAATACTGTAATTGTGTTCATTTTGTTACACTTTTGAGTTTCTCGGTGCCACCTTTCCATTTTCATGCCATTAGGTTTTCCTACTTGCTGTCACTCTCTAGCATCTGCCTCTCACTTGTCAGTTCGAGTGGAGGTGGAGGGGTGTGGTGCGGGAAAAGGTAAATCATGAATCACGAAAGACAAGTAAATACACCGACCAAGCGGACTCTTAGTGCTCCAGTATAACAATAAAATTATTTTACATTTACAGCATTTAGCAGATGCTCTTATCCAGAGCGGCGTACAACAGTGCTTTGTGTCCCTGACTATTCTTCAGTCTGTAAAGCTAGACTTAAATCAACATCTGTCGTTCAATGAATTTACACATCTAAACAAACCCTTAGCTTTCATTCATTCATTATCTGAACCACTTAATCACCATCAGGGTCACGGGAACCAGAGAAAACCCACATGAACAAGGGGAAAGCACTCAAACTCCACACAGAAACACCCTATGGCTTACCCAGAGACCAAACCCAGGATCTTCTTGCTGTAAGACGACAGTGCAAACCATCAGGCCACTGTGCCGCTCCTTAACAAACCCCGTCAGAGAAAAGTCAAATGTTAGTGCACATGGTACATGGTAGTGGGTTAGTGCCTTTTTTAGAAAAATAAAGTAAACAATAAATATGTGGGGTGGTTAGACCCTAGATACTCCTTGAAGAAGTAGGTCTGCCTCTTCAAGGGACCGCCAATCGGATGGTAGGAGGAAGTTTGTTCCACCACTGACAAACCAAGACTGCAAAGAGTCTTCTGCTTCTTTTGAGTATCATTGGTTCGAGACCCTCTGCACAATTTTTACCACAGTGTGACTTTTTCTTGCTGATGTGGACCCAAGACCTGATCATATGAAAGCCGCTTAGTGGCAGCGGCAACTAGAATTTATACTGATATGAACTGAAAGATTCCTTACTCTTAGAATGTTGTTCCCCAAAAGCTTATATTTCACTGGAGATGACAAAGAATCTGCTTTAATTTTAAGAGAAACAGAGATCAAATTTCAGATATTTACCAGTGAAAAGTTTTTGTTTTTGTTTTTTTTTGAACATCTTTTTATATTACAAAATGTTTAAGGGCATGAAACTGAAGCATCTTATGCCGCAGCAAAACAATTTCTCCCTCATGAAAGCTCTCATGTCTGAGGGCACCAATAAAGCAAAGAAAACAGAGATAGTTCGCTTTCTCCTAATTGAATCGACTCTCTCTCTCTTTCTCTTCTCTCTCTCTCTTTCTGCCTCAGCCACCTGTCTGCACACCGCCCCCCCTTCACATTGTTATTTTTCATTTAGTCATGCCCCCAGGTTTCGAGTCGTACATCCATTACTAAGTAAACAAATAAGTTTCAGGCCTATGTCGAGACACAAATATATAGACATGAATTATGAGATTTAAATTCGGAAAAGACTCTCGCCTCTAATACGCACCATCTGCACCGGACGCTGACGCCGTGTCCACGAGCTCTAGAAAGGATCCTGCTAAACCTTGACGCTCTATCGTTGGTCTGAGGAAGAGTGGTGGAGAGAGGGAGGGAGAGAGACAGAGCTGAAGGGTAAAAAGAAGAGTGTAGGAAATGGACAGTGGGAAACTTGAGCTGAAGAAGTTGGTGGATAAGGGAAGGGAATAGAAAAGGAAGAGTAGTCCCAGAAGCTTTGAAATGTGTGCGCGTGTTTGTGTGTGTGAATATGAGTGGCTCATTTTCAATGGGTTAAGTGCTGATGTTGTGATTTATGATGCTGAAGTGGACGGCACTGAGGTGTCACCCTGGATTTCCACACGCATCTGTCATGTGGTTTTTGGGAGTTTGCTGTACCTTGAGGTCACATTTTTGATGTGCACCAGGATTGACACCCCCACTTCCACACACTCACACATACACTCACACACACAACTCCATCCCCTCACAAGGCCCTTCACGTCGTACACTACTCCTGTGAATGCTTCGAACATCTGCTTTTCATTGCTGGCATCTCGGAAGACTTGAAAACATTAAGTGCTGGCACAAGTGCGGTCTCACTCCGGCACTTAACACAGTGCTTAGGTGACTTGAAAGGAGAGAGGCGAGAATTATAGAAAATGAAGTGTCACTGAAATAAAAAATCGCCCAAGATTACCGGCAATTACATTTAATAACGCCTGGCCCATCTGCTGATCAGATGCAGAGGTTAGAGGGGGATGGAGGCGGATCACAGCAGAGGATGATGTTCAGGGGCACCTATTGTACTCACATGTAGACGGCTTAAAGTATAGCATTTAATCAATTATACAATTAAATTTTAACTGATAAGAAATTGGGTAACGTGTCTTAAATAGTTACCTTTTATTATTTTTATTTCTTTTAATGTCTGTATTATTTTTATTGTTTGTCTATTTTATTTCAACTTCCACTTTGCCTCTACTTTGTTTTACTGTTCCTTTAATTGTTTATTTACACTACTTTTTAAGCACTTTGAACTGCATCCAGATGTAGTATGAAAGGTGCTATGTAAATAATAATAATAATAATAATAATAATAATAATAATAATAATAATAATAATAATAATAATAATTCTACTACTAACTAATTCTAGCACACTTAAGCAACTTTTGGTTTTCCAGAATATAATAAACAATGTAAAAATAAATAAATGGACACTTATTAAATTATTATTATTATTATTATTATTATTATTATTATTATTATTATTATTACTATTATTATTATGTTTCTTGTTCTGTTTTCTGAATTCTAAAAATGATAAAATAATAAATAATAACCTGGCACTACACTTACCTGGCATGGGGTGATATCTTGATCAAGAAGGTGGTTCTGCAGGGCGAAGCTCAAAGCTGACTGACCTTTGGCACTGCCAAAAATTTACCCACTGCTCCTTCACGGATGGGTCAAATTTCCTTGTGGTGCACTGTGTGCTGTGCTGTGGTGTGTTCATAATGACATTCACTAAAAAATACATTGTCTATGATGAGATTGTATGCAATGAGAAACAGCTGAACCTACATGCCTGCAGTGCGATAGAACACTTTGTACACAGTACAAGGCCGAACGACGGGGCGGAGAGATGGCTAGATAGATAAATGGAACTATAGATGGCATAATAGACCTTCTAAATAGAACCTCTATGTATGATAATGTGCTATATATAAACTTGCCTTGCCTAATAACACTGTTGATTTTTAGATATTGTGTAGTTTAATAGTATAAAAATATACACATTGTCCCATAAACTGAGGCAATTGGAAGTGACTCTTTAACTGTCTTCTTTAAACTTACTGTGTTTGTGCTATTGCTGTACCTAATAGTGGCTGAAAGCCATCAGTTCTGCAGCATCATTTGGACCAGGATCAAAATGGGTGAAGTGGCTGTGTCTTTAAATCTGTAAAATGTTTAATTTATGTGAATTTAATTGAAGTGAGTAATAATTATCCTTGTGAACACAGCACAGCACACAGTGCACCACAAAGAAATTTGACCTCTGTATTTAACCCATGCGTTAAGAAGCAGTGGGCGGCAGTGCTTGTGGACAGTACTTTGCTCATGAGTACCTCAGTGGTACCTTTAGTGGTCCGAAACCAGCGACATGATCACAGGGCGAACACCCTAAACGTTACACTACCAACTGCCCCATAAATTCTTACTGTCATAAATTTAAGGACGGAACCTCAACATGCTGTAACGCATTGCTAACCCAGCTAGCACTTTCTCTAAGTTTCTCTAGGACTTGAGATTTCCACAAATGATATTTTTTCTTGTTATTAATCAGCAGTGGTGGAGAAGGTACCTTTAAATGGTAGCTTTTCAAGGTACAAGCTACAGACAAGCTACCATTTTACTGTAGTAGTTAGCTACACTACAAGCTACAAGAGAAAATATCTAACTACCTCAAAGCTATTTTATGGCTACTATCCAAGCTATTAGATGCACGGCTAATCAGCATGTCAGCATGTGTTCAATTAAATGTGTTCAGTATTGGTAATCAATTAAGACAGCATATATATGATGATATTTGTATTATACAAGAGTCCCGAAGTATCATAATTGAATTGAAGCCATAGTTGACTTCTTCTTTCCCTCTGTCTTATTCAATTACTGTTCAGTCTTCTGTTCTTTTGATCAGATCACTTGGCTTTTTCTCCTCTTGACCAGACACAACCTCGATGTACCATGTGAGGTAAAGCCCGGCGCTGATCCACCGCCGCATGTTTACTGTCAGTTGAATTCAACCCTGGGCTCAAGCCAGGAGGCCATATGTGAGGGAGACCCTCTCTCCAGGCCTGACTGTGACCTTCTAATTCCGTTAGAGCATCAGCATTAAATCTCTCTGTTACCTCTTTACATCGTATGTTACATCAAACAGTGCTGGATGTGAGGCTGATATACTATGCTTAACTTTATTCGAGCCTCAGCGGGCTGTGGAACATGAAATTCAGCCCATGAGGCCTGCTGTTGCCTTCCCAAGCCGTTCTCTGATTAACCGTGGGAGAACCTCATCTTAGAATGTGATCCCGCCATCATCGTCTTCGTCACCGCTCCTCTGAGTCGACCTGAGTCAGTGATGCATTTGTTCAGCTGTATAGCACGGTTGGTGTCTATTGAACGTCCCATTAAAAACGTTAGGACAGGAAGTTCCTCTATTTCTGCGAAGCTCACCACGTTTTGCGCTGTCAACAGCCAAAGGGAATAACACAACCCAGGCAGCATGCTCCTTGGACTGACTGGAGAAGCTATTTTTCACCAACTGCCCCTTGAGCCCAGAATTTAAACAATAGTTTGTGTTTCAGGGTTCTAGATATGGTATTGGGCAATTTTTGAAATGTATAAAACAGATCTGTATGTCAATTCTTGCGGTTTGGGTGAAGCTCAAGTAAACGCTTCTGCTTCCCTTTCCATGATAACAGTGCAAATCCACCCCTCTTTTTGGCAGTATCAGGGCTTATTGTGATAAATATTTATTTTCACACTCTGGAGCTCTGTCCAAAGCTGCTCGGTGATGATATCTCTATGGTGGAATTAGATTTGACAACAGAATTGAATTTTAAATAGCGAAAAAACAACAGAGTAGGAAGGACATTTTTTCTTACAGTGTATCGGTTTGTTGGATTTTCTTAGAACTCTAAGAAAGGGAAAAAAGAAAGGGAAAGCCATTTGATTTGGGCAGTAGTGAAAATGGTTTCTGGTAAATGCCTAAAGATGTTCACATTTTCATCATATCATCGGCTTTAGCTTTACTAAGACAAACGAAACAAAATATAAAGTCCTTACTTGAGTGCGAAAATCAATGTACTTTTAAGTATTTAATGATTTAACTGATTTCTCCATTGAATAATTTGTATTTAGATTAGTTGTAGTCTGGACCCAAACACTAGTTCTACATCAATGCCTTTATTAAATATAAAACTATAGGATATTAGCCAGCCTGTGTTTCCAAACTCCAGTGGAAATATGAAAAATATTCTTTTCTTTTAACTATAAATAGACCTGCTGTTCAATTAAAGTGACGTTACAATATGTATGATGTCTGATTGATTTTTCATTTGGATTGATGTTACGGGCTTGTGGTGTGTTGGTCCAGATCAATGTATTTTTGCAACACTACTTGGTGAACGAGCATCACTACTGCATGTCTACTAACTTAAGAAACCAGTAGAGGTGTGAACCTTACGATTATCTTTCGATTAGCAGTTCAATTTGATGCGACATCTCAGTGCATCACAATGCATCCCATCGGTTTTTCGTGCTTCATGCGCAAATTGAAGGCTTTGATCACCAGATCGAGCAGCTACGATAGTTACTACCGGGATAATTTCTTTATGATGTTTATGCCCAGAAAATCACTATGCAGTGTCTTTATGATATGAACGGGGTTTCCAACTGTAAGCACACCATCCCCAGGGGAACACCAGGTATTTTTCTATAATTTTTAAAATGTTTAAATGAAATGTTTTATTACAAAGATGCCCAAATCATCATTTAAAAAATTATTTTAAGTGATTTGGTGGTGAGAAATTGCATGCCACGGGCCATGGACCACTAGGGGCAGAGGACCACTGGTTTGAAAACCCACAAAATAATCATTTATGGTCTGCCACTGCATCGATACAGAATCGTCCACGTTTGCGTCATAATGAATCAATTATGTGATTAATTTCAACACCCCAGATAATAATAGCTTTTCTAGTCACCATGCAGTATAGTTAAAGAGTCTTTTTCCATCACACTGATATACAATATATTTACATCCTACAGACTCACGATTTTATAGTGTAGTACAGTCGTACAGTATGCAGCTTTTGCGCTACCACAAATTTAGCCATTTAAAGCAGGAATATTGTATTATGTGCCCCTTAAATAAATCCTTGTTGATTGCAGTATGCATGTTTGTGTGTTTTGACACATCCTCATGTGATGTTTCAAAAATCTTATGTACAGGCATGAGTCTTTTCTTGTCCTTATGTCTCAGAGGTTTTTAGTAGCGTCAGTCATGGCATCCAGCATGTAAAACATACATGCTCGCACAAAAATCCACAACAGATATCAGGTTTAAGACATCACGTCTCAGCCTTGGCTTAAAGAATCAGCTCCCGCTAGAATCATCTTGAGGCTGCTGCTTTCCGCATGTTTAAAACCACGCCGAACATAGGCGTCCTGTACTCGTCAGGTCACAGCATCCCGACCAGCAGTAGCCAGGCCTCGGGCCTGAGGGCAAAAAGCCTGCTTGGCCGGAGGCGGGGATGTGAGACACAGAATAAGTTGATAGTCAACTGTGATGCCTTTCATGAGCAGGGAACAATCCAGCGTTAGATAAACAGAAGCATTTGTGTTCTGTGAAAAACGGAACAGGAGTTAGAAAGTGTTCCTTCTGTTTATAGAGCTGAGTGATGCCAAAGTGTTTTACTGGACCTCAGAGTCCTACTATGACCTTGCAGCCTCTCATTCCTCTCTGCTACTCTCTAAGCTCTTCCTTCCCTTTTTGTCCACTCTATCTATCTATCTATCTATCTATCTATCTATCCTCTATCTATCTATCTATCCATCCATCATCCATCATCATCCATTCATTTTTCTCTCTCTCCTTTCCTATACTCTTTCCATCATTCATCCTTTGTTTCCTCCTCTCTCTCTTTATCTCGGTCGCTCTCTTTACCCCCTTCCCCTTCTTCTCCGTCCCTTTCGCTCTCTCTATCCATCCATCCATTAAGTTCCTCCTCTTACCCTGTAATTCTCTGACTCTCTTCCCCCCTTCCTCTTACTGTTTCTCTTCATCCATCCATTTCCCCCTTCTTCTCCCTCCCTCTCTCTCTATCCATTCATCTATTAAGTTCCTCCTCTCTTTCTCTAATTCCCTCATTCTTTCTCCCTCCTCCCCTTTCTCTACCAGCCTTCTCCTCCCTATCACTCCATTCTCCTCTTTCATCATCATCATCTGTGCATCCATCAAGTTTAATCTTTCTCTTTCCTCTCTCCCTCTAGTTCTCTCCTCTCTCTTCTCCACTTACTCTCTCCCTATATGTCCATCCATCAATCCATTCATTTCCATCTCTCCACCTTGCTTTATATTGTTATATTATCTTTTCATTTTCATGTATATCCTCCTTCTCCTATAGTCCACATCCACCCATTAAGTTCCTCCTCTCTGTCTCTAATTCTCCCACTCGCTTTCTCCCTCTTCCCCTTCCTCTGTCTTTCCATCCATCCATCAATCCATTTATCCATTGATTAATCTCTCTTCCTCCCTCTATTTTGCTCACTCTCTTTCTACCTTGTCCCCTTTTTCTCCCTCCCTCTCACTCCATCTCTCTCTCTATCCGTCCATCCATCCATCCATCTAGCAATCCATTAAGCTCCACCTCTCTCCCTCTCTCTAATTATCTCACTCTCTTCCCCCCTTCCTCTCTCTCCCTCTTACTCCTTCTATCGCACTCTCTTCACCTTTACCCTCCTTGTCAGTCTTCTTATCTGTCTGTCTGTTTCTCCTGTCCATCCATCCACATCCATCCATCCTCATTCCTCCTCCACCTTCTCCTCTTTGACTCTAAAGAGTCTCTCCCCTCTCTCTCTTTCTCTCCCTTCTTTCCTTATTGGATTCTGCCTGTTTGGGTTCTGGCTCTGCTCGGACATCGTTGGGTGTTATGAGATTATTAATAACATCAATGTTAGCAAATTAGATTTGTGAAATTGAGTTAAACTTTTCTCGTATAACAACCCTGCACTCAGTATCTGCTTTTCCTTCACCAGAATATTTCCCACACACTTTACTCACTACACATTCCAGCGTGTCAGGTTACTTTTTGCTCCTAATAGCGCCTGGAAGGCTTGTGTATTTCACCATGATAATACACTTCAGAAAACAGCCTGTTTTATCATTGGTTAGATTTGATATTGTCTAAGGAGGTGTTTTTGGCCTGTGTGAAGATAGAGATCCTTCACTCTTTCTTTCTCTCTTTCCGGGTCCCAAAACTCAGATGCTGTGATTGTGCTGGCATTAGAGGACTATCCATTCTCTATTTCAAAACCATTTCTTATTTCTCCTGGATAAAAGCTTGTCATGTTCTGCCAAGGCAGTGAAACACAATTAATAAATAAATAGTCTTATTATGTTTTATTAAGTTATTTTATACTGTGAAAACTATATTATTCAGACAGTGCTAAATTTCCATTCCAATTTCTGTATTTAGTTTTTCACCAATTGCATAATTGTGAATTATTAATATTGCATACTAATTACTTTTTAGTATTAAAGTTTTATATTATAAAAATCTTGATTCAGTGATGGTTATTTTTGCTATTCAAAACTTTTTTTAAATTGTATTAAATTGTTTAGTTCATAACTGTGTTTAATTTATATTGACATTAATTTTTATACATTTAATTTATTGTAGAATATTATAAAGGTGTAAATAGAAATTAAATATATTTCTGAACTAGATTATGTGCCCCGCGGCATGTTGGCACCTGCCCAGGGTTGTTCCCCACTTTGTGCCTGTAAGTTTCCGGGATAGGCTCCGGTCTAAATGATTTAATACAGTTTACATAAATAAATAATTTTTAAAGTTTTGAATAACAAAAAACTTTAAAAACACTCTTAAAATTTAATTTAAAAAACACTCTTAATATTATAATAAAATATAATAATAAAATATTTAATAATAATAATAATAATAATAATAATAATAATAATAATAATAATAATATTATTATTATTATTATTATTATTATTATTATTATACTTTTTGTTTTACTTTTTACCTAATTATTTCACAATGCTTATTTTAAAGTAATTATTTTTGATTATTATGTGACTATTTCATATTTAACATAGCTTTATTTCTTTATTTCTTTATTTGACAAACTTAACAGTGAATGCAGTCCGAGGCTCTTTCTGTCCGGAGAAGGACGGTGGATCTGAGATAGTGGGAGATGAGTGTGCTTTACTGAGCTGTGGGCAGAACCTTCCAGGTCTGTCTGGACCCCAGTTTCACCACAGCAGCCACTGTGAAGCACCAACGCAGAACCTCCAAATGCAGGAGAACCATCCACCACACTCCAGGTAAACTCCACAGCACCACCATGTGTAAAAACTGCAATAAAAAGGTGAACCTCATCTCTTTGTTCTGAGCCGTTTATGGAACTGAAAGACTCTGGAATATGGAATGACGCAGATTGTATGTTGGCTTTTATAGCACTTGGTGAATGTGGCATGAAAATATGTGTGGCCTTTGGAAAGTTAACAGAATTATACATGCAGTAAACACAACAAATCTGAGAAAATATAGACCTCTTGGTACCAAATCGCAACAGTGTGCAGCTGCAGTAAACACGTCAGTCAAAAGGGAATGTTCTTGGACGTGCTGCTAGCCCGCATTACTGTTTGTGGGGAACTGAGCAGAGAAACAGGTCCATCACTTCCCCTGACAATGATTCTCACTTGTTTTGGGCACCATTTATAGGCTCAACACTCTTTAAATGCTTTTGCCAGACTGTAACTTCATTGCCGACATCCAAACACAAATGGCTACCTTGAAAGGAGCCTGGCAATGAAGCCTCAATTTAGCTGCCGTTTTAGCGTCACACAGAGCCGACATGGGGCAAGGACAAGACATTCTCAGATACTGAAAGAAATGAGAGATAGAGAGACAGGTAGAAAAAAGAAGAAAGAGAAAGAGCTCAGGAGAGAAAGAGATAGTGGAAAAGAGGAAGGAAAGAAAAGGACAGGGAGGGGGATAGAAGCGGGACCTTCTCACATCACTCAAGAGCTTTTGCACAAAATCCATAATGAGCCAACTGACAGGAATTATTATGTGGAAGATCATAGCGACACACCAGGAAATATGACCTCACCTCCATTCAGGAGGCCACAGATTCCCGCTAGAAAGGCCTGCATTGTCGCCGCAGACTCTTCTGAGTTTAGCCTTTATGCCGGTGAGCCAGGTGACTTCTCCTGAGCCCGTATATAGGCTTGACTTAACCCCTATTGTGTCATCAAAGCCTGTCATACGTGCCATCCCAGGGCCTCTTCTTGTCTTAACTACCCATTCATAACTACGGCCCGGCCAAATGTCCTGTATTATTTATTCATGGAACGGCTAGGGAGTGCTTGTGGTGTCTTTAAACCACTGGCCGAAGCACACAGCAATTACAAATTCCCTCAAATTGACGTTTCCTGAGAGAAATCTGGAAGCATCAGAACAGAAAAGAGCTGTATGAGGCCATTAAAACAAACTGTGTGACTGTGATACTTATAGCTCCTTCAGCACATTTTTGGGGTCCGTCTATCCAGAGTCATCCATTAGCCCCCGATGTGAGCGGATCCTCCGGCTGGCAGCACAGAGCCGAGCCTGTTTGCACCGCCTCTGAAAGTACAGCTTGTGTCAAAGATGAGTTGGCACTGTTTTTTTCTTCAAGAGAGCCTGGTGTTTATCAGTCAACAGGGCAGGCCGCTAATAGCGGCCGGATTGTCCTGTCAGCTCCCAGGCTAAACGCCGCTCATATTCCTCTGGGGTGGGTGTGCTTTTTGTGTGTTTCCCACAGGTCTGCAGCTTTTCAGCGGGATCTCAGCTCTCCCGCCGTCGCCGCTGCCGGCCGGCCGAGTGTCAGCTACGCCGTCAAACAGGAGGGTTCGCTGAGCTTCGGTCTGGGATCTCCAGTGCCGGACGGGCCACACGGCATTGTGACGGCCCTGTCGTCAACGGCGTCGGCATCGGCGGCGGCAGCGGCGGCGATGACGGCGTACATGTTGAATAATGAAGGCGGCTCCTCCCCGCTGGCCAGCTCCCCGGGAGGATCACGTCACTCGCCAAGGCTGCTCACCGCCAGCAGCCTGAAGAGGCACTGCCTGTCCGTAGCTACGCAATCGGCTGCTGTTGGCGGTGCCAGTGCTGTCTCCAACGACGGGATTGACGTCTCCGCCATCATCTGCTCCTCCCAGATGTCTGTGGTGGCCTGCGTCAACGGCGCTCCATCTTCTCCCGCCTCGGTTGCTTTCTCACCTCGCAAACCCCTTCCTGGCCCTGGTTCACCATCTGCCTGCCTGCTGTCCCTCTCCTCCTCCTCCTCCTCCTCTTCCACCTCTGCCTCCTCCTCTTCCTCATCCGTGTCATCGGTGGAGCCCAGCGAAGAGCCCGGCTCCATGCAGACGGCCCCCGGCTTGGGGGTGGGTGAAGGCCTGGGTCTGCTCCTGCATCCTGGGAGCCTGTTAGACGGCTGTCAACGGTCAACCACTGCCCTGAAACAGGAGCCGCTCGATGACTTCTCTCCATCAGAAGAGGAACTCTTCCACCCACACTACCAGCCACTGCCAAGTCGGGGGCAGCTGCAGCACCAGAATCTTCAACCCGGCCCCCCTCGGACCCCCATGCCCCCTCCCTACCACCTGCACCAGTACGTGGGCTCCGGCCCAGGTGCCCTGCTACACCTGCAAAGCCAGCAACAGCAACAGCAGCCTCCATCTGTCGCTTACCCCAGTGGAGGAAGAGCCCCGGGAAGCCTGACTGGTGGACAGCAGGCCCCGGAAAGGGTGGACGGAGGCGACAGCGAGGTTTTTGTCGACAAGCAAATATGCCGCTGGATCGACTGCAGCGCGGCGTACGAGCAGCAGGATGAGCTGGTAAGGCACATTGAAAAGGTGCACATTGACCAGCGGAAGGGCGAGGACTTCACCTGCTTCTGGGCTGGATGCATCCGCCGCTACAAGCCCTTCAACGCCCGCTACAAGCTGCTCATTCACATGAGGGTCCACTCGGGAGAGAAGCCCAACAAGTGCATGGTGAGTGAGCTCCTGGCAAAATAATTACATGGGAGATATGATGATTCGAGATTCATCTATACTTTTATTTGAAGATGAGAAGATGAGAGGTTAAACTTACACAAATGATTTTATCACAGAAACGTTTAGTCCAATTTTTGTCTAAATCTTAAAATCAAGAACCTGAAGATCAACATGAAGTCAAATGAATAGAAAAGGCAAAAATGAGGCAACTAGTTCTGAATTTTTTTAGAGAGAAGATCATTTGTAACAGCATATTTTGGTGAATCTCAAAAATATGTTATAGTGAATTGAAAGGCCAATGTGAGAAATTAGAGGCAAAAATGAGTCAAATAAAGCTTAAGTTCTGAAGTATTTTGGAGGGAAAATTTTAAGAAGGGCCTTCAGGTTTTCTATAAGAACATATTTTAGAGATTGAAGTCAAATGAATAGCAGAAGAAGCAAAAAAGAGTGTCATATAAAGCTCCAGTTCTGCATTTTTAGAAAGAACAACAAGTCTTGGTAAATTCAAAAAATATGTTGTTATAGATTCCTGCTAAGGCTGCTGCCCCAGCGACCCGGACCTCAATAAGCAGAAGAAAATGAATGAACGTATCTTATAGAGACCATATAATATGTTATAGAGCGCATTTGTTTTTAATATTTTCATAGAAATTTTCTTTGAAACTTCCCATTTTTAGGTTAGAAAATATTGTAATGTTTCTCTTAAAATTGTACTGGTGACAGTAATTGAGGGAGTAAGCAGTCGAGCTCAAAACCTATTTTTAGCCTTTTTCTCACAGCGGCGCTTGGAAAGAGCGTCCAAAACGATTTCCCTTCTCTTTCCACACGACTGTTTTGCGTGTCACCAGCCTTGTGATTATACATGAAGGTCCAACGAACGTTTCCACCAAAGGACTTTTGAGTAGTTAATTCGACACAAATAGGCCTGTGGTGAAACCCAGTTTGTGCAGGTAAAATTCTCATATTTCACAAGTCAACACGCTAATCAGTGTCAAGCGAGCCCTTCCCTGGCATTCCCAAACCCGGACCACCGCTGACCAGTCAGTCCAAATACACAATTAGTCCACAATTTGTGTAGGGTGAAACCGTGTTTATTTTCACGAGCTCTCATTTTTGTTTTCGAGGAGAGGATGATTGAGATCCTGAAGGTCTGACACATCTTCGAGGCGAAACTAAACAATGCAAGCACTTGATCCCCTTAAAATGTGAGTTTTAAACGTTTAGCCGCCCGAAAGTATTAAGAGAATTGGCTCCGTTTCCAAGCCAAACAGTTGGAAAAATGTACAAGTCCGTTCGAAAGCGAACCACAGAACAGATGATGGGTAAAACTCCCCTATTGCTCAACTCGCAGAATGTTTGATTTGCTGTCAGATGTACTCTGCTTCATAGAACAGCCTCGGTCCAAAAAGCCTTTTAATTCACTAGCGTTCTGACTGACTCTTGTGAAGGCGGACCTTCGAATCCCCAAAACCCCAGGACACCTTTTTTATATCCAAAAGAATCAGATCCAGCCATGACGGTGAAAGACTTACAGCTCAGAAACATTTACGGTCACTTCTGTTAGTAGTTCTTTACGGGTTAATCCGTTGTTTGTCCTGCCACATTCTCGCTAATTTATTACCTTGATGCTTTATTTTCGATCCTCGCATAAAAACATCAGTGATTCCAGGGTAGAATAAACATTATCTGGAGCTAATTTACTTCTGTCATCAATACTGAGGCAAAATGTGACATGTCAAACAAATGTTAATGTGGCAGTAAGACAAAAATCCTTAAAGATGTGAAAATGAGTAAAATGAATAGCAGAAGAGGCAAAGAAAGCTCCAGTTCTGAAGTCTTTCTGAGAGAAAATAAAGTTAAATGCATGTCAATAAATATTATTATTAAAAATATTATTTAGTCATTTAAACATGTTTTCTAAGGAGCACAAATAACCTTAATTGGTAAGCAAATATTACAAAGCTCTATGGGCCTCAATCACCTTTATTTTTTATGCTTATTTCTTTAATTTGTCATTTAAATGGTGTAATGGTTTAAATGGTGTTAGAACTGCAAGATTGAAGAAAACCTAATCATTTTAAATGAGGAAACATTGGCGAATGTCAGAACCTTTGTGTTTAAGTGGATTTTAAGAACAAATCTTCTTGTAAAGGGTTGGTTTATTTTATATTGTCAAAGTCAAATAAACTGTATCATCATCTCAGCTCTATACAAGTATAAAGTGAAGTGAGATGACGTGTCCAAGTACAAATAAGGCACACGGAATATACATATATAAATAAAGTACAAAATATAAAGTCTAACGGCTAAACTACAGTTAGAAAGCAAAAAAGGTGCAATTTTGGTTACATGAGATGTTCAGTAATTGTGCAAATATTGCAACAGCAGTCAAGTGGAGAAACAGTAACAACACTGGAATGTCTTTTTGTATTAGATATACAGAAGAGCTCCAGCTGTTTAATATGAATGTTATAAACAGACAATCTATTAAATAATAGTCAGTACCTCTATAAAGTCTAAACTAGAAATAGAAGATGAAAATGTCCCATTTTAGTTACTTGAGGTATTCAGTGATTGTGCAGCAGCAGTCAAATGAAGGAAAACTACAGTTACAATACTGCAATGTATTTTTGTGCATTAAATGTGCTTAAGATCTGCAATATATGTACGTTTAATATGTGTAGACTGTAGTTCATTTAGTTATTCATGTGACATTGTTGTCATGACACTAAATAACAAAGAACATCTGGTTTTTGTTACATTAGGAAACTTTTAATAGTATCAAGACACAACCCAAGGAATTACTTGCTATGAGTGTGATAAAGAAATTCAGTACTCTTGCTCATCACTAGCTACAGGAGGGAAGACAGGAATACGCCGACTTAAGCGGTTCTGAGTAACTTTAGCAAACGACGTAAGGCTCTGGAAATAATTAGCCTCCGCTCATTGTGGCTGTTATTGCAGCGCGGATATATGTTAGCGCTGTTATAAACGCAGTTTTCTTCTCTCTCTCTCTCTAGCGTTTCCACCCTCCGTGTGGTGTGTGTGGAGCTCTGCTCTTACTCCGGCCGGCTTTGCAGGGGCCGTTTCAGCCTAAATGTAGCCCCCGATGTCGCTCAGTGCCGAGTGACAAGACAGGATGGCAAACAAATGTGTTTTTTTACGCGGCGGGATGCTAACCAGACGCTAGAATAGGAACAAGTCGGTGTATTGTAGTGAAAAAATGGCTGGACGTTGTAGCTGAAAACAAGCCCTAGCCCGCGTCACTCCTCCGGGAGTGGGAACGGAGTTTGCACACACATACACACCCACACACACACACAGAGTTATAATGTGCCGTGAACTGACTGTTGGCAGGAGCTTGAAACTATAGGCTGTCGAAAATTCTCAGATTCAGTTTGTGGCACAGGAAAGCAGCGCTTAAAACTCTGCAGGAACATGTGTGTGAGTGTGTGTTTCAAAACTTGCACTGTACCGAAATGCCCTTATTTAGGCCTCGCCGCAAAGCCCCTTTCACCGAGACGGAAGCGTGTAGTGCAATAGGGAAAGATATTTCGGAATTCCAGCTATTTGCGCCGAGGAAACAGATGAGACGTTCTGATTTAGAAGTGAATGCTCTCAGAAAAAGCCAGCTAATCCTTTTATTATCTTTCCAACTCCGGATTCCAGGCAACATTTGCAAAGGCACAACACCCCCTCCACATCCAAACACAACAAGCTCTCTCTCTCTTTTTCTCCTTAACACACACACACACAAACACACACTCACACGCCCAGCTGTGCTGCATTTATTTCATGTGGCTCTTTGGCAGGAAAAAGTCATTATTCCCAATGCGAGACACACTCTGACTCGGAGCTTTGTCACCATCCGTAGGCTACCTGCTCATGGTATTTTAATACCTCAAGCATAAAAACACAGCTCTGCGCATACAAGCCGAGCTGTTAAGAGCCTGTTAAACGGCGCTCTGTAAAAGTTTGAGAGTTCCTGCCTCGCCGTTCCCCAATTAATCGCCGCCGCGGGGCCGGTTTGTGCGCTCGGACGGCGGAGGGAACAGGCAGCTAAAAGGAAACAACATAAGCTCACTGCAATATCCTGTTGTGTTTCATGCCTAATTCGAGTGTTGTTTTAGTTTATTACATTTTTCCCCTCTCTCAACTCTTGTCTGCATTAATATTAAAAATATATCCCGCGCCCGCTGCCCTCGTCTCTGTCCCGGGGCCGTGATCCTGCGAGCGCATGGAATCAACTCGGGATTTGCCGTCTGGGGTCATTTGTCTCCGAGAAGCTGAAATCTGTGTAAATATTCCTTGGATCGTTGGTAACGGGCGTTGATAGTCATGATGCTCGTCTAATTGTAATCATGACCGATGGGTCGACATGATGTCAAGGCCTGGGCATGAATAAATATTTTCTGTACTACATTTCCTCCTGCTTTAATACTTTTAACCATATGGGGTAGTTGGAAGAGTAACAGTTAGGGAGTTGGCCCCAAGAGTTGCTGTTTCAAATCCCAGACCTGTAAAGGTACCACTGAGGTACTCATGAGCATGGTACCGTCCCCAAGCACTGCCCCCGGGGCACTGCATGTCAGCTGCCCACTGCTCCTTCACAGATGGGTCAAATGCAGAGGTCACATTTCGTTGTTGTGCACTGTGTGCTGTGTTATGGTGTATTCAGAATGACAAATAATCACTCACATTAATTCATTTAATATTAATGGGTTATAGCTTGTGGGTAAATCAGCACTTGAATGGATTTGTTTCATACTGGAAATATATATTTTAGCTTGTTGCTAAAATGAGTCTGTTGGGATGGATTGATTTTATACTGTACTATACTATTATACAATCACACTACCTATTAACATTGTTCTTTTTGTAATGTTCGGACAAATTAGTTGATATTCATGTAACTATGCAGACAAAACTTCTCTTTCACATTTCACTTCAGTAACCATCCTTCTTTTTTCTAAGACTTTTCCTGACAACATTTACTGTGCTATAACAGTAGTTTGACTGCAGCCTCCAAATCGCTGAGGGATCCCTGAACAACACTTTAGATAATGTTTTGACACAGATGAGTTGGAATTATAACGATTAAAGAGTTGGCCCCATGATTGGAAGGTTTCCGGTTCACATCCCGGACCGGTAAAGGTGCCACTGAGGTACTCATGAGCAAGGTACCATCCCTAAGAACTGCTCCCCGGGTGCTCCCCAAAAATGCTGCCCACTGCAATTTCACGGATGGGTCAAATACAGAGGTCACATTTTGGTGTGATGCACTGTGTGCTGTGCTGTGGTGTGTTCACAATGACAAATAATCACTCACTCACTTTAATAGTGTTTCAGGGCTGACCAGCCAGACTAACAGACATTTGTGTCTTATGGACTTGGTTGAGAAACGTGGTTCTTAGCTTAAAGAGTTTTGACGTTGTGGGACATTCCTTCCACTAATGTTTTGTTCACAATGACAAATAATCATTCACTTAATGCAATTTACATAATTGTACGTTCTCCAGGCTCCCAGCATGCATAACATACCTTGGGCAGCAACAGTTCAACTATGACGTGTCAGCATCGACCGAATTGTGGAAAGTTTAATTCTCTCCATTTTTGGCACTAAGACCAGGTACTGTGCGTGAGATGTGAGTTTCATCTGCCCAGTTTGTTCCTCCCTGATTGTGTTTTTGCCTGATTTGTACCAAGCATGTTTACATTTTATGGTGATGAAACATTTGATGGCCACCAGTGAGCTTACGTAACTAGAAGCAACTGGCACACTGTGTGTCTTTTATTTAAAAATTGGTCTCTTTGACCATTTGATCATGGATGTGCAGAGCAGATTCAGAGAGAGAGGGAGAGACAGAGAGCCCTTTTTTGGATAGGGAATAGTGAAAATGCGTCATAGGTTAATGCCTTAATCAGTAATGCAGCAGGTCAGATTAAATATGAAAGATAACTTTTATGTAGCAATAATAAATCTATTCTCTTGATTTCTCCAGTACCAAAAGCAGTACCAGTTATGTCAGGGGTTATGGATAGTCCGGTCTTTAGTAATTTCGGTTACTTATCCCTTCTTATAATCTGCATCGCTGAAGTTCACATACATGTCCAAGTTTTTCTCGTTGTTGTACTTTCAAGAGCTAAAAAATTTACAGCTTATGTTCTAGTCATATTTCTGATTAGTAAAAAGACAAAGTGCCCATAAATATACATCATATTATACAGTATTATTTAATTGATAAGTTAAATGTATTATCTAAAACTGTATAATCCCTACAATGTATGAACTAGATTATGCTATCTATAATAAATGTATTAAAGAAATTACACCTAGGAACACCTGCTCATTATGGTTCTATGGAAATTGCTCTTACACGTTTTATGGATGCATTTGTCAGTGTTGTTGCATTTTTATACGACTTGGAATTAGCTGTGTTGACCCCTGACTTGGCCTCAAGCTGTGGGACGAACTCAACACTGCAAAACAGTCTGTGATTATACATGTAGTGCTGGAGTTTTGAGAGCTCAGGCCTTGATTGGTTAGTCACTTGTCTCCCAGCAACCAGTCTGTGTCTGTTTAAGCCACCTGGTCATGACATCATTAACGAGGTCATCGTCATGTGACACCCATTAACGACCAACCTTTTATGAAAAGGAAACCTCATCTGGTCCAAACGGAACATGCAGTCCTCCAAACGAATGGTGAAGGCTTCACCACAAACCTAGACATAAAAAAACCAAACCCTGTAGTGTTTTGATGGTTAAAAACCTCCACAATGCTGGACCGGAATGTGGGAGGGGAGTGATTTCAGCTCTGAGTTCCTGTCTATATCATCATCGAATTAAATGAATCCAGCATGTTGTAATTGCTGGATGCGTTAGTAGTCCATTAGTAATTCTTTATTCAGCATATGTGACCTAGGTTTACAATGAGCCATCAATCTGTTATTCTGGACAGTTTTATTTCCATTTTTCTTCACCGCCATCAGCGAAAGCATCATCATTCCTCCATAATGTTGTATTCCCACATGAGAACGCTGTGTAATGAAAGTGTCGGAGTTATTTCCGTGGGTAGAACAGCATGACTCGGCACTGCGACACTCTAAGTGAAACATCCTGGCGTTGAAAAGAATGAGGACGGAGGAGACGTTCCTGTGGGATGAGATCTTATCACCACACGTTATGTCATTCCCTGTCTTACACCTACAAGAATCTGATCTGTCATGCATTTTCCTGAAATGACTTGTAGTTCTCTTAACCTTTTAGTAAATCACACCACCTTTCTGACACATTTTTAATAACTGACAACAGCTAAGCAGTTTTTTACTCCTTCTTCATTAGACTTAACTGAAAGCAGGCTGCGCCCTCTCTTAAATAAGAGAGCACATTTATTTTTCGAAGGCCAAACACACAGACCTTTGGCTTGAAGAAAAAATTGGAATGAAGAAACCTGCTGGAGAAAGCATAGATCATGGAATTTCCTCTTCCCCCCTCCCAACGTTTGTGTGAACGCAGCAAACGTATATAAAGATTTATTAGACTGATTTTTGGACTCGCTCACTCAGAAATCCCCGGCAGCAGACCTCGGGACATGGCGGCCGCTGACCGCTGCCAAGACACCGTGTTTCGGAGTTGAAGGGAGGCTTTTGTGAGCCGTCAACACAGTCAGCGGAAGATGAAACGGCTAGTGCCATTAGCTAATTAAAAAACCTGCGGCTGGTGCATGAGGCGGCTTTTCCCCGCCAACACTCAACGAAAAACGATCTGTCTGGGCCCCAGCTCAGCTCGGCCCGAGAGTGGCGTTGATATTAATGTGTTTGCACCACCAACGTCCCCGACCTGTCTGTGCTGCTTAGCGGCCGCCATGTTGTAGCTAAACAGGTAGCGGTGGCTACCTGCCTGGAAGCTTCTAGAAGCAAACTCCACTCTGTTTACACACCGCCTCTCAGTGAACTTCCAAAGCCCACTGTTAATATTACAACTTTATTTTGTGAGAGAGGCTGTGCTTAGTTAAAGCCATAATCAGCAGTTTATTACTCCAGCTTGGTTTACATGTATGCAGATTTGACACCTTTATGCTAGGCCTGGGTCTGTGATAATCTGTATAATGAGAATACAAGTCAGGAATAATACGTTTTTGGATATTAAACACAATTACAAACAATTACAAACAAGCCTTCAGTTGTCGTGCTCCAGCAAAGCTGAAATTGTGGGTTGAGATTTGTCATTTATTATGTTGAAAATTCCTTGCATTTGATAGTTACTTTAAATATTAGTTAGCAATTCTGCTCATTATTACTGCCAAATAGTTGCTGCAAAGTTCATTCATCAAAAAATAATTACATTTAATACATGTGAGGGACCAAGACTAAAGGCACAAGGAATACAGTCAGTTTGGAAGAAATATTTATTTTTCTCATTTACAAGAAGGAGGCAATTTAACAACAGAAAAATCTTGGAGAGGCCAACGTATCAATAATACAACTAAACATGTAACTTAAACTAAGCAAACTAACTTTTTTATCTGACAAGACACAATAAGGGCCATATATCAACAGGTTGACCAGAACACAGGATACAAGGGGCTTACCACAATAACAAATACCAAAAATAATGAACATAGACCAAAACAGTGCCGTTTAAATTAAATTAAACCAAAGCAAAATCCGTCATTTAAATGACAAAGCGTCCTTGTCAGTTAAGTGGACCAGGCAGATATCCCCAGCATTCACCATACTGTAACTTAAACGAAGCAGAACATTAGTAAATGAAATAGTGCTAAATATCTTAACTAAATGTGCACATTTGACCTAGCAAAATGTGCATAAAAGACCATTTGCCATTCTAACATAAACAGTGTTGATAAACCAGTTAAATGTTAACTTTAACAGCTAATGTAAAAATGTGAAATGACAAGTAGCTCTTGACAGCAGGTGCTCCCCTTTAGGCTCTGTGGCTATGGCGCAACATAAAGTAAAATGGCTTTACTTATGCAAATGCTTTATTGATCATGTACACGTTTAATGTAAAGGTTTGTCTAAAATAAAAAAATATTAATTTATCAAGATAAAATGAAAAATCTAACTGATGCAAGCCTTCTGCTATGAAGTCACTTTCAATAACACTTCCCTCCTCTATATATAATATATACAAATTGTAACTCCGCTTTAAAATTTTCTTTAATTAATAGCGTTTTTTGATCCTGCTTGTCACTGATTGTTGCATTGTGGTGCCAGTAGCCCATATGTGATCCATATATTACCAAGATGAGACTTTTGGCGCACAGCATCTCAGACTTGTCAGGAGTGTTTTGGCCCTGCTGTGAAAGTCCTGGGAATGGCTCATGCTTGTTTTCCTTGTCGGATACGCCAGGCCAAGTTCTTGTCAAGTCATAAAAGGTTTGCAGTCAATCTGTACAGTAATGCAATCCAGTCTCTCCCCTCTCTCGCTCTCTCTCTTTCTCTCTTGTTCACTTTTATTCCGCTACTGGTTCTTCAAGAACTTTAATAGTTGTCTAATCACTGTCAAATCTCTTCTTATTGCCCAACTGAATAGTGTTGTTTTTTCTTTGTGGTTTTTGACTGTTGCATGATGCGAATTAGAGCGTACGCTGTAAAAATGCATACTTCCATCCGTCCTCTTCTTGGCTAGTGGTCGAGGTATCTGCACATTTTAGGTCCATACGTATGGAACGCCTTTGGTGCAAAAATCTTGTCAGACAAATACATCTTAACATTTGCCCCTCTATACAGGGTTAAAAACAAGTTAAATCAGCATCAAAACACACATTAGAAAAAAAACCTTTGTGCAACAAAATGCACATGCTTAGGTGGCTTTTCTTCTCATGTGGCCATATCAAGCACTTTAGCCAATGATGATCTTTAATTATGCATGTATTTGCATATTAAGATGTAATGCTTTGTTGGTGCCTATGCAAACAATACATACAAGATAAAAAATTTAAGTGATGAAATGATTACATTTGCTAAACTCTTTCAATACATTTTACATCTTATGCCACGCTGTTGGTGACTCAAAATCTTCTCTGCAGGGCATTTCCCCCTCTATACACAATGTTTAAAAAATCCACTGCTGCAGTTTTAATGCATGTTTTTATGCCTTAACACAGGATTTCCCCCTCCCCCTTTTTACAGAGGGTCAAACTGCCCTGTTGAGATGTCCCTGCCTGACGTTTTTTGCACCCACAGTGTTCCATACATATGCACCTCAACGCTAATCACGTTTTCTTTGGAATGCAAGATTACGAATCGGTAATTTCCCCAGCATTGAATCATGGTCCTAAAGCCGAAACATGAGCGTTCCAACGGAGGCTGACGGGCGCATTGCTCTTGTGTTGTGTCATAACTGTCCCGAATCCAAACCTGTAATAAGTTTAACCTTGTGAGTTTGCTGGATCAGTTTACTAATATGATGAGGGGACCGATTTGGGCTTATGCTCCAGGTCTGACTCGAGGTTTGTAAGGTCTTAATGTCCTGAACCCCCAAAACACACCGGGGACCTGAACCGCGCGCCTGCTGGCGGTAATGACCCTCATTTAGCCTCATCGTCCGACTGAGGGACAAAAGAACACATCTCCCTCCGGCCGGCTAATAATGAACTTCCTTGCAAAGGCAATTTCATATGTGATCCTTATTAAGCCAATATTTTCCTAACTAACAGAATGCATGTTATGGCTTAGTTCTTGGAAGTAGAACTGTATATGTGAGATGTCATATGATGAAACTTATACCTGTTGTTTTAATAGGAGGTGTTATTGAAAACTTTTTAATCATAACTCATAGCATAACCATCTGTATGTGTACTTTTTTTCTGGTGCACACAAATGTGTTCATTTTTACTGATAAAATCCCATTATGTAAAACACCTGGACAGAACACACAAATGGTCTTAAGAATGGTTCAAATAAGTAATTATTGATTAATCATAGATGTGTAAGGATGTACTGTATATAAAGTATAGTCTTCATTTTCTAATGATTAATTACGTGCTTATGATTAGATATTAGGGCCTGGTCAGTATAAAATATTAAGACTGATGCAAAGTTTGTTTTTAAGGGACCTTAAAATCGGGTTAATGATATCAGCCATTATTTTACTTTCTTTCCAGATACATAAAATAGATTTTTCCAGATGTTTTTTGCGGTTACTTCTATCTCTTTGTACTGTTTTTTTTGTTAGTCATTAGAAATATCAATACCAATTTATCTGCAATTAGCTCAAATTGTCTGGTAATATCTGCAAGAAATTTAATTATTCCGGCTCTAATTATGTATCTAATTGCTTATCATTAGTAATGGAGTGTTTTCGTTGTATGTTTAACATTAGTCGACTCCATATTTATGAGGCCTTGTGACAGATGTGCTGTTTCCTCCAGTTTTCTTCTCCATTGTTGGTATGTTTTCGCACCATGTGTCTGTTGGAGACGCTTCCATAGTAAATAATCACATGTCTGAATGCCATTAACATCACCCCCAGTCTGTCCACAAACATTTACACGCACCATCGTGAGCAAACAGGCCGTCTGCAGCGCCAGCAGATCGGATGGGAGCTGGCCTGCGGGAGGATGGATCGGGGCGTTTACGCTGTGGCAGCTGAGCTGAGGGCAGGGTGAGGACTGACCAAACTAACTCACCCTGCTAATAAACATACACAAAACAAGCACTGTCTTTATGCGGCTGCAGCTCAGACTGCGTGGACGGAAGCCGAGGCGTAGAGAGAGTCTGTGCATGAAAGCGGAAGTCTGTCTGAGTTTTAGTAGACCTGGCTCTGCCGCTCTGATTTTAGCAGCTACGCTCCAATTCATGTTAAGTTCTTTTTTTAATGACAACTCACTTGGTTTAGTGAGATTTGTCGTCCTGGGCCATTGTGTTTATTTGGTTATATTTGTACTTTGTTTCTTAACCTGGACAATAGAAACAACCGTCTGTTTTTGTCTTTCTTAGTAGTATTGGGTTAGTAAATGTAAACTTGTGTTTATGTATGTGTGCGGGTGTGCTATATATTAAGACAGTATTAATGCATGAAGATATGAACTTTATTATAAAAAGTTATTTGTGTGCCTAACACTGAGACAGTGTGTGTAGTTTTGGCACTGTGAATTGTGGTGTAACCTTGATTCCAGCATCAACACATGCTGTATATTGGTCCTAGAATCCGTCGCCTCAGTGCTTTGTGCTTCACATGTTGTGTGTGTATATACACACACACATCTTACACTCTTTTTGAATTAGGTTTCATATCAAAACTGACCTTCCTAGCAGACACTTCCACCACTAAATACTAAATCCGACTTACTGAAGTCATTATTAAAATCCCCAAAAAGCAATATCCAGAAAAAAACTACATTTCAAAACAAAATTGTACCTTCTTGTCACTTTTGACCTCATGTGGCCATTTTTGCCTCAAGTCAGAGGAGGAGAATTGTGCATTTGAACCTCTGAACATTCTAAATTAGTCATTAAAGATATACTTTTAAACTTAATGCTGCAATACTTTGCTTTTATGAACAATTATGGGCTGTTAAGAGAGCTATGTTTTGTTGTTAACAGTAGTTAACAAAAAGTATGACAAAAATGATCATTGGCAACCTTTTTGGACTTAAAAATAACCGTAATGGGCTAAAAATAGCTACAAGAAGTATATTTCATTTTTGTTAACAAGACAAGACAAGACTAAAATGTTAACTTCTTGTCTGACGACATTCAAAACGACTCATCTAGTTTGTTGTTTATGCCACAGTATGTAACTGTAAAACGAAATGCTAAGTCTTGCTAGTTTGCCACTAGTCAGTGTTATTGGGCAGTCGATTGTGTCATCTAAAATGGCAAATATCCTTGTGAGCAGATAGCCTCTAGGCACGGTTTTCCTCAAAAAAGTTTGTTAATGTTGGCTGGCATAATATAATAAGTTCAAGTTTGCTAGCTTCAAAGTATACAATGCCTATTTTAGCCTAAATTAATGTTTAATGCGAGGAGACATTCCTGACTAAAATGTAGCTACTTTTTTGTCACGTAAAACTATGAAGGATAGAAATGTCTCAAATGCGACTAAAAATAATCTCCATTATCGTCTAAATTTAAAGTAGCTGCCAAAATGAATGATGGTGAAGACAGTGTTCGCTTCGTACTGCAATTTACGGAAGAAAATAAACTTGTAATGAGCTTGTGTATTATTCTCTCCAAACAAGTAAAAAACGGGTCAATTTAACACATTGGAGCAGGAAGGCACAGCGCGGGATTAGGTCATGAGTAACTTAACACGTAGATGGAGAAGGGATATTAGATGGGAGAATGTGAGCTGTGGTAATGTGCCGAGCTCTCTGCTGCCCGCTCCAGCACCAGCCTCCGACTCATGTTACCGTTAAAGTAAACACGTGCGTGATGAGAAATTTGGACTTAAATACTCCATAAATATGAAAACGTTTACTGTGGAATACTGCAGGACAGTGAGGCCTTGTTTTTTACTGCACTTTCCCCTGCGCCGAGGGTGGAGTTCTGACTGACGGAGGTGTTTGATGGCATCCGTAAAGGTGTGACCGTGCCAAGCAAGATGGCACTGGGTGTGAGTAATGGTCCCTCTGCCCAAATCACCATTAGCTACTTGACCTTCTGCAAAAGTCATGCTGAGAGGTTTAAAGTGTATTGAAATAAATGTAAGAAAACGAACTAGGCTCTGTTACCTGCGACCCCGGTTTGGAAAAAGAATAAATAGAAGAGTAAAGAAGTATCATTTTTATTATTGAGGTAATGGTTAGGTTTAGGATTAGAGGCAGACGTAGGAATATCTAGCTGCAGTGATCGCTTTGTCTATGGTACAGTATGTCCCCAAAAGTATAATACTAAGTGAATGATTATTTGTCATTGTGGACACAGAACAGCACACATTGCACTAGGGCTGAATGATTTTAAGAAAATATCTAATTGCAATTTATCTGACAGATATTGCGATTGCGATTTGATTTGCGTTTTTTCAGTTCAGTATTCACTATACTATGTGTATTAAAAACTGTAGCATAACCGTACATTGAAATATGAACTGCGCTATACACTAATCCAAAAATAAGAATGGAAATACATGACTTGAATCCAAAATGTATTTAATCTAACAAAGATTATATAGAACATATACCTAAAGAACCATAGATCAATTCCCACCAAACTTTGGTTAAGTTAAATAAATAAGGAATAAGAAAAAAGAAATCTGGAAAATGGGCGAAAAAAATCGCATTTATTCAAATCGCTGCTTCGGTTGAAATTCGATAAATTCAGCCCTACATTGCACAACAAAATGTGACCTCTGCCTATCTGTGAAGGAACTTTTGGCAGTGCTTCAGGACAGTACCTTTATACTACCAACTGACCCCCAGTAAAAACGTTTACAGTGAAGTTATGCGTGTGAGTGCCGTGTGGCACTTCCAGCTGTGAGAGAAGTCATATTAATTTTCCACTGCAAGTTTCCTAATGTCTTCCCAAACTAAGGCAGGTGCACACCATGTTGCCCATCACCTGTACTGTGTGACGATGTAGGAGGTTACATGAATCATACTGGTTGTTGTTTTTTTCCATAGTTGGGCCCCTGAGCAAGACTCGTAACCTCAAGTTGCTCCGAGGAGATTGTCTCTGTAATTAGTAGATAGAAGATGCTGTGGATAAGGGTGTCTGCTAAATGATGTAAATGTAAATGTGTGTATTTTAAATATTATAACATTCTGGTGACTTAATTGTTGGTAGAACTGATTTAATTATACATTAAATTTACTTTTAGTATTAGTTAAATTTAAGTTATGAAGTTTTAGAGTATTCTTGAGTTAAGAAGGAATGAGAAAGAGAGAAGGAGGTGAAGCAAAGAGTCAGATAAACAGTAATAGAGCAATAGGGAGGCATTAGAGGATAAAGCGCACACACACACAGTTTTTTGCCAATACACACAGACTTATTTCCTCTCCACATCACTCTCACATTGTCCTCATTCCTCTTAGATCATGTTCATCTTCCTTGCTGATTCTCTCCTCGCGTTGCCGGTGCGGGTGGATAATTGATGGCCGAGCAGACGCTCTGCTGTAATACACTCTAATTAGCCATTAGAGCTGCTCCTGCCATCCAGAGTGAGAGCCGCTTTAGGCCAGTGATGGATCCACTGAGCAGTCTGTCAGCGGCGGCCCAACCTCAACGGCACAGCGGCCGAAACCAGATCCACCATACAGACGTCCCGCTTCTCGGGTGTTTGCTTTGCCTCCTCTATCAAATAAAGTCCACACACATTTAATGCAGTTTTAACAATAGTAACCTCAACTCATCTCTCTGGTCCAGTGTTGTCTCACTTGCAAAGATAAATAGAGTGTAACAGTGTCTGATTTTGCATCTGTATTATTGCATCTTTCATAAAGTAAATATTAAATTATATTAATTATATAGGCACAGTATATTTTCTATACTGTTGATTATATTAAAACAACTGTGTACAAATCAAGAATTACACTAAAAATTTGGAAATTGTGACATTAATTTCCCTAATAATCTGTAATTTTTACCATTCAGTTAATTATTTAATTATTTTATAAATATGTGCTGCTTAAATATTGGTTGGGTACAGTAGCTACAGTAGCTGTAGGTGTAAGCTGTAGCCTCACACCTCGTAAACAAACTGAGATGTAAATATATATCTCAGTGCATAATCAGTATTTATATTTTAAATGTATAATTTAAAAGTTTAAATATTGAGGTGTAAGATTTTTCCTCAGACTTTAGGTTCAGAAAGGTAGCTTTTATGGTACCGTTTCAGTGACAGAATGGTTTTGTACTTTGTATGTGTTTTTATTATCAGTGCTTGTACTCTTGAACATGGCTGGCTTTGGCCCGGTTGTGTTAGCATTTCCCTGGTACCACAGCATAAAATCTTAGCTTTTTTAAATGTCAGTGATTCTTTGTCATTGTGAACACACCACAGCACTGCACACAGTGCACCATCACGAGATGTGACCTCTGCATTTGACCCATCCGTGAAGGAGCAGCGAAAAACCGACATGGGCAGTGCTCGGGGAGCAGTGCTTGGGGACGGTAACTTGTTCACGAGTACCTCACGAGTACCTGTTGCATTTACCAATCTCGGAGAGCTTCCGATAACTAGGTGAACTCCCTAACCAATATGCTACTAAATGCCAGAGTTTGCTATGCCACTTACGAGCCTACGAAAGATGCTTGGTTATTGCAGGTAGTACATTGCTCCTTCGTTGTTTTATAGCTCTCTCTTTCCACTACTCTGTCACATTTTTCCCTGCCGCACCAACCTCCAGTCCGGTTTTCAGCAGCCGCTGGAACAAAAGGAGCATTTTAATACCTACAGTGCCTCTCTTGGCTGGGAATAATTTAGCTGCGAGCCCCTGCACGCTGCTAGGTCAAGCACCTCCATAAAGTCCCACATGCTTCCGCCATGTTCTCCAATTAGACAAGCATTAAAGCCGGAAAACCGCAGCAAACGGGTCAGATCCCTTCAAATGCTGCAAGTTCAATTTCCTTCAAAATGGCCACGTTCAAGAGGCCGCAGCAGTGAGAGACGCCCAATTTAGTCATCATAGTCAGCTTCCTGTTGCAGTCGCATCCGTGCAGGTTCCACTCGGCTCAAGTTGGTCCTGTCCAAATCTGTCTGAGAACAAGACGAGTTGTTCGAAGCAATTTCGTTAGTCATTTACATGACTACTTCCTCTGCCAATTTATCGGCACAGAGTTCGCCTCCATCTGGACAACATTCACTGGCCTAAGATTTGTGTATACATCACATCACATATAAATCAACTGTTCTGAAATTTCAGGGAAAAAGAGATGAGGAAATAAAACATCAAGAAAGCCATAAAAAGGAACAATGTATGAATTCATCTCAGTCCAACTCCCAAAAAAAAAGGAAAACAAAAAAATCTGCAGATCTCAGATTCAAATTAGGACGGCTATTTGCAACAGATGAAGCTGGCTGCTAAAAGGGGTGGCGTTTTTTGGATGTGGAAACGATACGTGTAAACTATGTCATGTGAATGTTTTAGCCAAGCTGCCTTTAATTTGGAACCCTGACGAAGCGCATGAGAAACCTGTCTCCCCTTAGCTGTCTCGCTGCATCATATGGATATAATTTTATCCATTCGCGTTTCTCTGCTCCTTTGCTGTGGGGCATTTGGAAGCGGGCAGAATTAAAGTCACATGTTCAGTTCGGCCTCTAGTTTTGTTGTTTTTTTTTTGCGCTGTAGCGGAACAACGTGTCGGCGCTTTCTCTTCTGCAGTTCGCTATTAGCCCCTGGGCCTTTCCAGCAGGAAACCTCACCTCACCAGCAGGAATGAGAATCAATTTTATAAGCTTTTAAGCAACGCTCTGATCACAGAGACGTGTTACAACCGAGAGGAACAGCTGCACTCCGTGTCTGAGAGTGCTAGACCAATTTGGGTGTCACTGCGCATTACAGGATGCTCATCAAACCATGAACAAAATCACGCCGCCTTGTTAAAAGTTGCACGCCCTTCACTATTCCCCCTGCTAATTACTAGTAATAATGTATGCATTGTTACTCGCCAGGCAAAGGTTTTAAAGGTACTGTTAGTGTAAAACCTGCGGCGATATTGCGGTATAATGAGAATTGTGTGGGAACTTTTGTAAGGTGCCAGAAAAAAAGTCTAGACCTATAAACTCATAGGCTGATCCGCCGGACCCCCTAATGGTTTGGGATGATGACGTCTACATAGACAATATACATATTTAACACAGTGAAACGTCTTTATGAGTAAAAATGTGTGGCTGTGTTTGTGTCTTGCTATAAAACGTGGTTGATCATGGACTTGGAAACAAAGTTTCCAGTGTGGGGAGTTGAAAATTAAAATTAGTGACAGTACTGATGTAACTTACTTTTTTCAGTAGCAAAGCTACCTTTAAAGTTCTAGCTTTAAAAGTATTTTTACACAAGTAGTGATGTAGCACGGCAGAACGCTACACCATTTAAAAAAATAATAAACTCTTATTTTTCTGTTTTTATAAACAGGAGTATTTTCAACTAGGTATTGATTGGTATTGAATTTGCAGTAGATCTGAAAGGCTGCCAATAGGCACACACTCACTGCATCACAGCACACTCTTAGCAACTGCAAGAAAGTCGGAGGATGAAGTTCACCTTGGCGAAGATGGAAGCAAGAATCGGTGGCCATTAAACAGCTTCGATGTAGTTGGCTACTTTTTCCTAAGTAGCTTGTACTGTAGCTAACTACAATATTAAAGCAATAGCTTAACTATAGATTGGCTGCTTTTAATCACGAGTTGCGTTGTAGTTTGAAAAGCTACTGTTTAAAAGTAGCTTCTCCAAATATCTGTACAAATGAGTGTGAGAAGACATGCTGGATGCCATTTGGATCCTAGATGCTGAATACAGTATTGGGGGAGCTCTTATGTCCTGCTAAAATCACCCACCATGCAGCTTTCACCTCTGGCACCCTAACCCTCACTTACCTCTCTTATAGCTAAATAGTGAATTCATGGTAAAAAAAAAAAATCTATTATGTTTATATTGTGTTGGTGCAATGCTGGAAATTAGAGCCTTCAACTATTTAGCTATGTGGTGTGTGCTCGGTTGTCCATGTCTTGCATAACTTAGTCAACTACACTCAAACCAGATTATTATGATTATACAAGAGTATGTAAATCAGTTTTTCCTTTCCGAAATAATAGTAATAAAAATAGAAGTTACACAAAAATTGAATAAATATAGTACCCCAAATGCTGAAGTAGTTCTCGAAAGAGCTGAGCACGCACTTTCCTACAGTTTGTTAAGCTGCAGTACTTGGGGTTCATGTTAAACTTATAATGTTACTGCAATGATTATGCTGATACTAAATTTTAATATTGAATACACATTACTAAAACGGACTTAAAGTTGCACCACAAAATTCTGTAAAAGCAAAGCATTGTACGTTTAAGGACAACATTTACCTTCAAAGACTGCCAAGTCAAGTCAGAATGTTGTCTGAGTTGTAAAGACACATTTTTTCCTCAGACTTTTCCCCCTTATACCATGAAAAGGTACAAAACTGTGCCTTGTGTTGATACGATGCTGGAAGTTAGATATTCAGCTGTTTAATGCGAACAGTTTTATGTTAGAAACAGATGCTTTCCTTTTACATTAACAGGGTTTAACAGTACGGTAAGAAAGTGGTCGCTAAAGTAAATTGAGGATTTCAGCACCTTTAATTTGGGTTCATGTTCGATTTGAGGGCAGCTCGAGCTTCTACTCTTTTCTCTTCGTCCTCCGTTGACCGTTTTTACAGCGCCCCGTTGCTGCGTCAGAGATGTCATCGTCCCAGCGCAACGTGCCGTCTCCTCGCCGCCTGACGCCGTTTTAAAACAGGAGGTTTGTTTTAGAAGCTTCGCGAACCATGCGAGCTATTTATGAGTGGTGTTTTTCCCTCGACACTGTGGCCTTTTTAGACGTCCGCGAGCCCATCGGGGCATCTCGGGGCCGGTCGGGTCTCATTTCCGCCGTAGACTTCACGCTCCAGAGATCCGTGTGTGCGAGCTTGTGCCACTGCCGTCGTTAATCAGCTCCACGCCTCCCCGACCCGCGCCGCCGAGCCCACTGTCACTTCGAATGTTTGCTGAAAACCGCGAGGGCCGTCACAGAGCCAGACGACTCCAGAGAGAGGGCTATCAGTAGGCTGGCGGAGGGGAAAGCAAAACACGTCCCGAGTTATTACCCTGATTAGTCCGCTAAACTGTTTTCATAAATACAATCAAAGCAGCCGAGGACTTGAACGCGCTTCTCTCAGCGTGCCACCTTGTTTGTTCAACTCGTCAGGATTAAGAGGGGGGGGAAACGATGACATTCACATTCAGCTTGAAAAATATTTTCTAGACACCAAAATGTTGTAAGCAATTAATTTATGTAAACTATATATTATATATCAACTCACAAGAAATATCAGTCCAGGAAAATGATTGCTCTTTTTCTATTTATCCATTTCTCAAACGATTTGTGGAAATAGAAAGTGGTTACACTCTAGGCCGAATTCCTAATCACATACGTAGTTATACATGTAGTGAACAGTATCAAAGACAAAAAATAGAAATTAGAAATTAGCAACAGATTAGGTTAAAAAAATCTTACAAGAAACTAAATTAAAATATATAGTAAAATATGCTCCTAAATATAAAGTATAATATGGGCACTAACTGTACATGTGCGTATATAAAGTGCAGTGTGCCTTTTAATGCAAAATGAACAAAGAATTAGCTACCTCATGCAATTTTTGAGAAAGGTAGTTGCAATATTTCAGCATTTTTCTGCAAAACATTTGATCCATTCCCTAATATTTGCTTGCCATCCGTCTGTATGATAAGTCTGTGTGAGAGAATCGAATTCCTCCCCGGCATATAGATGAAATTTTGGCTGACCACTGTACTTGAAAGATGGCCCAGAATGCATCAGATGGGGGAGTCATCAGTCCGTCACGTTGGCAGCCTGCTGGCACGCCGAAGGTGGCGCTGCCCCTCTCTCGACGGCCTTGTAAATTCAATTTAGCCTGAAATTTGTATTATGTTAAAGAAAGCAATAAAAGAGTGATTATTTCCCCTGCTCATGAATAAACACAGTTTTGGCACATCTGTAATCTGACTGTTTGTTTTAAAAACTCAGATTTGCAGCCTGCATGTTTGCGGTCAGCATGGGGTATCGGTGCGAGAAGTGTGTGTGTGTGTGTGTGGATGGTTTTCATGAAGGTCTTGAGTTATACAGAGGGTGAAGCTTGATTTCTGTTGAATAACAGCACAGGGTGTGGGGTCTTAATTCAGTGAGGTTTGTGAAATCTTCTTGATGGGACTCACGATGACATGTTGCGGTTGGTCTGTTGATGCTGCGTGGTGGCCTTGTAGTGTGTGTGTGTGTGTGTGTGTGTGTGCGTGTGTGTGTGTGTGTGCCTGTTCATGTGTCTATAACTATCTGTGTTGGTGAACTACCTCAGAACTTATTTGGTTACATACTGTTTTGCTCAAGTTGACACTTTTCCACTTGTTAGATAAATTGAACACACGCATTAGGACTGTAACAGTTCTGAAACAGACCTAAAAAAAACATGATATGCAAGTCATGGACTCAGCTCAGGGTTCAGGAAGACCGAACTGCAATATACCCCACCTCTGCAGCCCAACCCACTACTACTGCAAAAAAGTCATTTTTAAAAATATGATTTTTTACATTGATAATTTATGCTACAACACAAAAAAGGCAAGCTGTACTTTTTGTAAATATTACACATTACATGAGAACAATTTACATGTTCTGTCCTGATAAACATATCGGTCTCACGTCCCCTGTGTAGAGTTTTGTTTACAGCGCCAGTGTCTGAACATTTTTACTGGGAGTTAGATACAGACGAAAATAAGGAGGCACGAAGAAACGAACATTAAATTAGTGTGTCTCTAAAGTTGAGCCACTTCATATCTAAGCACTCTTAACATGGCTGTTAGAGATGAAATGATCCAACCTCTTTTGTCCGATCCTGATATTGGTACCCGTGTTTTGGGTCAATAACTGATCCGATAGCCATGTTTCATAAAAAAGCTGACTAAAAGGTCTCCATAGGTGGAAGAGACTGGAATCATTTTTTTGTGTGTAAGACATTGTAAAACAAATAATAAAAAACTCAAACAGGAAGCACATAGAGATGAGCATTAAATATTATAAGTGTTGCGCCTCTAAAGCTAAGCTGCTCATTAGCAAGCAGTCTCAAGCTGAGTTTATAGAAATCAACTGATCCAATGTATATTATATATAGGTTTTATAATATATGATATAATGCAATGTAATAAACATCCTATATATTATATATCACCACTCATAATGTTATGACTGCTGTGTTTTACAAATGGTTTATTATTCAACCAAAACCCCCCCACAAAAAAAATGAACCAATAAGCGCTACACCCCTAACACACACTTCCACACATGTACACATCTCTAACCCAGGTCACTCAGTTGTTTGGGTCGGATTTCAGCCTGTATTAAATGGCCAGGCCTCAATAGCGGGTGTCTGTAGGTGAAGGAGTCCGAGCGGCATTCTGAAGAGAACGATAGAAGAATAGAAGCTTCTCTCCTCCAGTGAAACAGAGGCCGGGCTCTTGCTCTCGTCTCGCCCAACAATACCCTCACGTCAGCCAGCGTTCTACCTGTAGGACACCCTGACAGGCCGCCGCCCACCGCAGTTCCTGCATCCGGATTGGTGCTCTGCAGGGCTGGGGGCAGAGTCGGGGATAAGGTGACCGCTAAGTGATTGTACAGGAAGATCCTAATAGGTGCCAAAGGCGGCCATTGTCGAGGCAGTCACATGTCGGGGTCATGTGGCTTCTTTAAGTCCCATTATATAGATGAGCTGGAGATATATTTCAGAGTAGAGAATGCGGCACTCACGCAGACACACACACACGTACACACACACTTTGTTCTGTGGTTAAATGTTTTAAGTGGGAGAAGATGTCGAGGCCGTGACCCAGCAGTTAGGTATTGGTCAGGTTAATGTTCTCATGAATAATGAGTGCTGTGATATAGGAGAGTGAAGTACTCCTACTAAACTCTGTCTCACTCACACACACACACACACACACACACATATACAGTATATAGTGGTAGTTTAGTGGCGTTTGGAGGGCTACTTTTAAATCATCTTCCACTACAGATTATGAAATGAATCCCCTAAAATGTCATTTGCAATGTTTTTTATTCCAGTGTGAAGTTAACTCAATGAATCCTACAGACTGTTTTGGAAAGAATGTCAGATAGCATGTCTTATTCGAAGGACTTCTAAATAAATTTCCTTTAGCAAATGATAATTTAGTTAGCATTTTTCTCGATGTCTTTCATAAAATAAAGTTGTGCTGTGACAGTTTATGTTCTATGCCACCCTGCCCTTTTTTGTGAGGAATTTCCATTGCTCATTACTCATAATGAGTAGCTGTAAATGTTTACTACAGCTACACCTAACACTAAACTTTACCTCTTTTAGTTTTTCTCATCAAAGTATAGAATTTCCTCTCATGAAGACTGGTCCTCACATACAAAATGTTATTCCAACGGCATGAAAATCAACGCGCACATCTAAAATATTTCCACAGCACTGCAATAAATGATGCACTTCGCCAACAATATTAAAGCTCCCTGACATTTGACCTCTCTCTCTCACTCTGTACAGTTTGAGGGCTGCAATAAGGCTTTCTCTCGCTTGGAGAACCTGAAGATCCATCTGCGAAGTCACACAGGAGAAAAGCCCTACCTGTGCCAGCACCCGGGCTGCCAGAAAGCTTTCAGCAACTCCAGCGACAGAGCCAAGCACCAGAGGACACACCTGGACACTGTAAGCACGTGGGCCATCCTGCTGGAGTGTGTGTGTGTGTGTCTGTGTGCTGTATTTCAGAGATCACTGCAAAAAAAAGTCTCTTACATCTCCTATTGAATGGTTGTTCATTACTAAATGACATCTTGGTTCTTTAATATGTATAAATGTGTTTTGGGAGAATTATTGTAAACATGCAGTTTGCAGCGTCCAATTGTTCTGACATACTTGTGTCCCCCAAAGCTGTATGTCAGTCAAGTATTGGAGTTTGTCCAAAATACCAAAAAGAATCGATTCCTTGGTTTAAGGTCACTTGGAATCAAAATCCAACTTGTTTGGAATAATCTCCACACAGTCATTTAGCAGCTCTTCTAGTGATGTCATTAAATAAGTTGGAAGAGGACAGAATATTTCCATGAAGCTATGTGGAGAGAGCATTTTAACATTGGAAATTAGGGGGCCTCATTGAACAGCTTTTCATAAGATAAAATTTAGCTTAAAATTTAGCAGTGCTGCCTCCAAAGGGTGAAGGGTACTCGTACGCAAATTTCCTTCATACTCTTACGTGAGTTTCCTTTGTACTCTTACACAAATTTCCTTCATACTCTTGGGCAAGTTTCCTTCAATTCTGCAGTTTAAATTGTACTATTTAAATGTCTTATCTTTCTTAAGAACAAATTTGAGAAAAAAAACATAATATTGGTAAAGAAGGTCATTATTCGCAACATCAGTGAAACATCAGCTTACTGGTAGCATGTGAAGTAAATAAATGTCATTTATTGAATTCCTATGAACTCTGGTTAGTTAAGACCTTTGTTCCTTGTATTTTATTCTTGGAATTGAGACTCAAGAACAGCACAGACTTTGAGCAACTGGATCAGGATCTAGTGAAGTCAAATGTGTACAACCTTACCGGTTGCGTAATGACCTTACAATGATGCATGAGAGATCGTGTTATTGATTTTGCACAAGCTGAAAATGTACGAGGTGGGTTTCTGCGCTGATGAGGGGGAACTGCGGACACAGACCATTTAACCCCGTGCTCCGTTAGTAGGAGTAACGCCACATCGAAAACACAGAGAGAGAGAGAGAGAGAATGAAAGAAAATAAAGAAGTAAGGTGTGTCTTGTGACTGTAGATTGAAGAAGGGAAAAGGGAAGGCTTTGTATAGTCATCCGTCAATTTCTCCCTCACTCTCTCGGAAAGACGCCCCGTGCCATCGCTGCCCCGCAATGGCCGAACTGTCACGGCCAATTAGCGCACACACTCCATGTGCCCCAGTGCTTATGCCACCGCACCCGAGCATGCCTCATATAGCATGGAAAAAACACTCCAGCTGTAATGAAAATGGTCCTCTGCTGGGCTGTTTCATATTCTCTTTCGGGTGTGCACGTGTGTGTGACTGCAGGGTGATTGTGTGAAAGCAAACGTGCTTAAGCGTTCAGAGTGCTAGTAAAAACAGTTATTTACAGAACGGCAGAAGGTATGAAAGGAGAGAGCTCATAAAGAGAGAATATCAGCTTTCACTTTAACGACCGCTTCACTGTGAGAAAAGACATGAAAAAGATGTGGAAGAAAATGGCTTGTGTTTGGAGACTCTGGGATTCGGGTCAGAGCAAAGAGTGGAAATTACTGCAAATTCTCTTTCACATTTTACTTTTCCAAACTATCTAGATTTATTTTCATAATGGTAAATAAAGCTTTAATGCCACCTAAATGATTACAGTAGATGTTTTGCATGTATGTGCATGAATACGTGAAACTGACTGAAATATCTCACCTTTTCTTCTCTTGTTTTCTGCTCTAATTTCTCAGCTAAAAGGTAGGTTCCTCTCTTTACCTATCCACTTAAACTGTAAGGGCTGGTTTCTTGCACACTGATTAAACCTAGTCTTGGACTAAATTGCAGTTACCAATAGAGCTTCACCACTGAAACTCAAAGCTAGTCTGGGCATAGGCTTTGTCACTGTTTCGGAAACTGGCCCTAAAAGTTCTCATCTTGATTTAGTCTTTGCATGTTCTGAACTAATGACTCCCAAATTGCACCTCTTGGCTTACTTTAGATGTTAAAATCTATTTTCTTCTGTACTTATTTGATTTTGCACACTTTGTTTCAGAAACCGTATGCCTGTCAGATTCCTGGCTGCACCAAGCGCTACACGGACCCCAGCTCCCTCCGCAAGCACGTCAAGATCCACTCGGCCAAGGAGCAGCAGGTGCGTAGGAAGGTAAGAACTTTTATCAGCCGGGTGGAACGGCGGAAAACATCTCATTACATTACATTACATCACATTACACAACCATAACCTCTATATAGTATTTACAGCTCTGCATGCCATTTGTCTGTAACATCTTTAAATGCATGTGAAACATGTTTACATTATCATTGAAACAAAACATAAAAGCAAAGAAGAATACAGAGATGATGATTAAAAGTCTTTATATTGCATGAAAATAAATAAATTCACAAGCAAATGAAGCTTTATACAGATAAAGGTATTTGATTTTATCAACTAAATCTAATCAATGATAATCTGTAAAAGAGGACTATACACACAGATTTGTCAGTTGAAAAAAAAGTCAGACCTGTAGTATAAATATCTCAAGAGCACAGCAGCTTTTCATCCCAAATGTTTATATTTATGGAAGGAATATATACAGACTGACTATATATATTCAGAAATACACTAATTTTCCACGTATTCATAAATTCATAAAACTATAGGTATTTCATTTTGTAAGAACAATGGGCCTTGTTTACCAACAGTAAATTTGTTCTTAAAACAGTTTTCACAAATATTTTGCTTGAATTCTACAGTGGTGTAATATAATATTTAAATATCTTTTTAGGAACAAATTTCAGAACATAACACTGCATAAAATATATAGGTGTTTTATTCTGTCAGTTTAAATGCATCTATCAGAATGTCATACCATACATACCACAAGTATGATATGAACTTTCAACTGGATTTCATAAATGTCTTACTAATTTAATATTAAACTAATATTAACTTATTAGGTTTCTTCCTGATAGAGTTTTTCCCTGCCACTGTCACCTCAGACTTGCTCATTAGGGGCTTAACCCCCTTTGTGTAAAGCACTTTGTGATAATGTCTGTTGTAACGAGCGCTACACAAATAAAATTGAATTGAACAGAAAGATATTTGTGCTAATGTAAGAAGTCTGCAACAATATAAATAGCTATAATTTTGCATTACTTAATGCTACATTTTTGCATTAATAATGCTATTCTGAGAAAGTTTGTCAAAAATTCAGAACAGAGACAGATCTGAAAGGCGGGATGTGATGAAGCCTGTCCCGGAGCGGAGGTAGAGGGAGAATTCTGTAGTGCTATAAAGGCAGGGAACCAGACAAAATTCATCCCTTTTACATCTTACTAAGCGTAACGCTATTGGACACGTGAGAGCTCATTAAGTCTTGTTGCTTGAATTTAGGTATTTGCTTTCATTTGTTAAATTAGGCCAGTGCAGGTAGCACAGATTGTAACAAGAGGACAGGTTGTTTCCGTTTCCTTCATGCTCAATCGCATCCTTGTCACGGCTAGGCGCAGTTGTTTTGTATTTAGATTTGTCTTTGAAAATCATTTTATCCGATCAGCAGATCAGCCTTGACCACATTCCGAATAGTGCATTCCTCATTAAGTCACATAAATATGAGCAGAATGGTCTCATTGTTGCGCGCGGCTAAGTGGCAGCCGGCCGATGCATGGAGTAAAGTTGGAACACATGTGAGCGCGAGTCGTCACTAACGAGGCCGCACTGAAAAAAATAAATAAATAACAGTGGCCAGATGTGGTGGACAAACGTCAAACAAAAGCTACACTCCGGGCCACAAGCAGTGCTCATGCAGCGAGTTGTGTAGCGTAGTGATTTTCACTATGTATGTGTGTTACTAGCATATTCTACTATAACATCAGAAAACTCCTGTACAGGATATATAAATAAGAAAAACAGTGATGATTCTTTATTAAAAAAGCTTTAGAAAACTAACATTTATAGTCATATTAATTTTTATTTTGACCTATGTTAAATATAAATATATAAGAACCAATTAGCTAACACTAGCAAACAGCAGGACTACAGCAGGTACCATTAGCGCAAAGGTCACACCCTCTCCCTCAGTTTTCCCTTCTAAAGCAAATATCTCACAACTGAGCAGCCAAAGGCTTGTAGCTTCAAACTTAAACTGTTATTATTATTTTTGTTTAGATATTAACTAGCTATTGAACTGGCAACCCAAAATGCTGCAGATATCAGAGTGGCTTCTTCACCACAGAGCCCTTCTGAGGGAAGCCATTATTTATATTTGGTAGCAAATCATTAGCAACGTTTACTTTCTCAGCTTGTGAAATGTCATATGTTCTGAGCTGTAAACACAGACACAAAGCCACCAATCAAAACCTGAACAGTTCACAAGGCCATTGCTGTTTCCATAGGTTATACCAAAACCATAAACATATTTTTCATATAAAGTAAGTGGAACGTACTTGCTGATGAAAGTAGAAATCATTTGACAATTGGATTTGTTTGTCTTTCTCCAACTTTCAACAAAGCCAACAACATTTTCACTGTTAATTTCTCCCTGTTCCATGATATTCGGATGGCAATCAATGTCTTTGTTTTGAAAGCACAACATCTGCTTGAGCTTGTTTCTGAGTTGCATGAATGAAAAATAACTTCTTAAAGTGCATGTCATGGCTCATTTACAGAATCTTCTGTTCTGGGAAATCATACCCAGATTTAAGTCAGCTTGAATTAATTTTTAAAAAGAATCTTTTTTTCTTCGTTTTGGTTTAAATCTTAAATGGTACTTTCAAAGCCAATCAGAGCTGGACTTAACACCAGACACTTAAGTTCTTAAGTAAATGTCATCCACCGTACGCAACACTTACAGTAAATCTCATTTCTACAATTATGGTAACAGAAGTTTCTCATCTTAAAATCATGAGAAGATACATTCCACCATATTTACACATTTGAGGTCCAAAAAATCACATCAACATTGGTCAGTTGTCAGTTGGGGGCAGCTGGTAGCATGATGGGGCATTCCCCCCATGATCGAATGGTCACCGGTTCGAGTCCCAGACTGGTAAAGGTACCACTGAGGTACTCATGAGCAAAGTACCCATGCACTGTTCCCCAGGCGCTGCCAGAGGTGCCCACTGCTCATTCACGGATGGGTCAAATGCAGAGGTCACATTTAGTTGTGGTGAACTGTGTTCTGTGCTGTGCTGTGTTCACAATGATAAATAATCCCTCACTTTCACTTCGCTAAGGGGCCTGTCTCAGTGTTTGGACTTTAATTTTGGTATTGCAAGTAATGGAAGGAAACTTACTTCAGAGCCTCAGTCCATGCGTCAGTCGGGGTCTCTTAGTTTTCTTACAGCAATCAATAAGACTCCAATCTGGAGTTCCCTTCAATTTCATAATTAACAGGTCAGTAGAGCGTAGATCACTTGTGCTCAAATCCACTTTAACCTTTTGATTGCTACCATACTTTACAATTGCTATCATTGTTATATTGTTAGCTTTGAACCTTGCTTTGTTTCCCATTTCTCATGATTTAGACATCTTTTTGGATCCTGTCGCTTCTGTATATGACCCTCATTGCAGCAGAATTTGAAATTTTCTCTAAATGTTACCTTTGAAGTCACCTGTGCATGACCTTTTGCCTTTCCTGGACCACTGCTGTAAACCCCCCCACCTCTGGTCTGAGTAGAAAGCTGCTTTAAACTAGGTTCTGGAGTTGCAGCAGATATGGGAGGTTGAAGAGATGAAGGAAGTTTTAAAACCCTCAGCCTTCATTATGCTTTGAGATTACATGTGTAAATTCTATAACTTAACAGGTAGGAAGGAAACTGTTGGATAAAGAGAGAAGAAGGTTCTCTCTTTATCCAACAGCTTCCTTCCTACCTGTTAAGTTTATCCTGGTCATTTTCTTGACCTAATTCCTTATGGGGTAAACTGAGAGAGATGGAAAACCTACTGGAAATTGGCACAATCACAGCTGCAGTAGTAACCATTAGAGGGAGTGTAGATGTGCATTGGTTTCCCTTTCCCCATCTCTGCATGTTTCCAATCAGGGGTTCCTCGTTCTTCTCTTAAGCCGTCATTTCCTACACCAAGCTGTGGTGAGGCGTCACCGCACAGCTAATGTGTTTTTGATTGAAGATTTTTGTTTGTTTCCTGTTCAGTTTACACAAATATCCTTCCTCGTTTGTTCCACAATTGCATTTTCGCTGTCCTAAAATGCCTCCTGCAGTCAGGAAGACTGTGCTGTCCTGGCGTCACTTTAAAGATGGGCATTTAAATAAATAAAGACAGACACCACTTCTGGCATATCAGCCTAGAGCTGCTGTAAGTGGAAAAGAATTGTCAATAGAGAGTTTTGTCTTGGATTGCAAAATGACATTATATAGGCGGATCAGCTATAGCATTATGATCATTGACAGCTGAAGTGAATCACATAGATTACTTTACGATGCCACCTGGCATTGAGTGGAATATATTAAGTAGCAAGTGAATATTTGATGATAATGTTGGAGGATAAAAACAGGCAGACATAAGGTTTTGAGAGATTTTTACAAGGGCCTAATTATGATGGCTAGATGACTGGGTCAGGGTATCTTTAAAACTACAGCTCTTGTGTTATATCCCTAGTATGCAGTGGTCAGAATCTACCAAAAGTAGGAAAACTGGTGAACTGATGATAATGTTATAGAAGGCCAAAGTTTATTGATACATGTGGGGAGTGAAGGCTGGCCTGCGTTGTTCAGTCAGATAGCTACTGACCTGTGTTCTAATAACTGATTAGCAGATGAGGACCTGTCCACATATGGAGCCAGACGTTTTGAGCGAATGCCTGTCCATCCAGCCCCTTCATGGCCCTGCCCACTCCCAGCACCTGCACTGCCATGCCACCTCTCAGCACAACCTTAATGGGAAGGAGGGGCGTTCACCTGCACTGGGTCAGGACATCTTCACAGGTAAACACCTCACACACATGTCTCGCCTCACATAATGTGTCTTTTGTTATGTAGTAGGTACCTGGCAGTGGATTACAGTATTTGCTTGCTGTTGGTTTTCAATAATGGATGGAGAAAACAGCTGAAAAAGTTTCACATTACCATTTTACCTTGAATGTGTAACTACTACAAACAATAGTTCTTTCACTCATAGGCAAAAATTTGAGTGGTGTTGAATGTTCCAAAAACATGAGATGTGTGTACTGTCCTTTTAAGCAGGTTTGCCCAGTTTTTTGGCACCAAAATTACCATATTATTGCCACATTATGTGGGGCTTTATGGAACCACTTATTCTATTGACCAGCCAAAACCAGCTTTCTGATTTATGTTTTTTTTTTTTTAGTATTTCTTTAGTATATTATTCCTCAGTTATTTTTTAAGTGTCTTACACTGACACATGAGGTTAAGGGACACAGCGACAGTAGTGCTGAAGGCAGAATACCAGCAGCCTGAACCCATGCCCTCATTCTGGCTTGAAAGCAGTATTTCAGTTGAGCAATTTGATTGGATAAGAGGTGTTCCAACACTTGTGGTTTGGTCACAGTAAAGCTGTAATATTCTTGGAGATGTGTGTGGTCCTACTGACCAAAAGTCTGGACTGAGTTTCTTAATAGAGTGTAGTGTACAGATGTTCAGACACCATCCACTTTTGGTCTGTCTCATTGGCTTATTTTCTTTACATTGTGTGTGATATTTCTGCTGTAATCCAGCCATATAGTATTATAAGTATTATATACCATTATATACCATAGGAATTATTTTGCACAACGCCTCTTTCTGAGATGACTATATTGTTTGTACATACTTTGTAGTGAATTAGGTTAGCCTTAGATGGACTCATTACAGGATCCAAAGCAAAGCCTCTTCCTCTAGAACCCAGTGTCATACCTCCAGACCACCACCATTCCATTTCTTGGTTGTGTTAGAAGTTGGTGGTTTTGTGGCCACATATGAATGTGTCTCATAGTTATGTCCTTGCAAAATAGGAAGTGTAATCACTCAACACTTTGTAAATTTTGGCGCTGTACTTTGTTAACTGAGTGACGATGTGCTGGTTTAAATCAGAAACCAGAGCTTAAATCACAAAATGGCTGTAAACACATTTCTTATCATTGCCACAAGCCCAATTTCTAATAGCCAAACAGCTGCCCACTGCTCATACAGGGATGGGTTAAATGCAGTGGTTAACTGTGTGTTATGGTGTATTCACAATGAAAAATGATCACTTTTCTGTGTTGTGAGACACGTCCATGTTCTTACGAAGTGAACTGAGAAGATGACTTTTTAGTTAAACTAATATAGACCTGGGCGTTACACCTTGCAACCTAAGCTCTACTTCATTACAGATTAACACTATTTATTTTCTTGTGTGTTTTCATTGTTTTGTGAAGACATAGAATGGAGTTGCTATAATTAGCATTTGACCTATTTAATAATGAGACACTAGATTGTGATACATGATGCTGACATCTCACCCAGCCCTACTTGTTTGCTATTGTTGCAGTGTATTTTGTTTATTGTAGACTAGTTTGATATACATTTTTAACTGTTTCTTCATCCTGTTCATCTTCTCTTAGCTCTGAGGTTACTGTGTGGAAAAGCACAGAGCTCAAACGTTTTATTTCTCTTACAGCGCTCTGACCTAGAGTTGGATGTCTCGAGACCAGTCTTGGTCTAGAGGCTGGTCTCAAAACCACTTTTACGCGGTCTTGGTCTTGTCACAGTCTCGACGGTCTTTGGTCTTGGTCTTGTCTTGGTCTCGGATCCCTCGGTCTTGGTCTCGCTGTCTTGGTCTTGCTGTCTCAGATCGACATAGTGGTCGGGAGATTTGGAGCCAACAGTATCCATGATCCAGTATCTATTAACAGTGATGCTCTTGTTCTCTCTCTCTCTCTCTCTCTCTTTTAAGTATTTCATCTAACTGTATTAGTTTTTCAATCTGTTATTTGTCGTCAATGTCTGTGTTCTATTGTTCTTGCCCTACTGAACAACAGGCTTGATATCATTGGCAGTGTGTTGTAATCACATGCCACTGCAGACATCAAGATCATCTTTTAAGCACTTCTCCTTATTCTTAATAATGCACAATTTGATGTGCAGTTTGTATTGGTATGTAGTATTTGTAGTTTGCATTTGATTCATGTGACATGTGCGCATGTCTTTATATTGTTTGATAACAGTATTTTACTTAAAATGGTGTTGTTTGACTAAATAAATGTGACCATTGACTTTTAAATAACATCTGCATATCACATTGTGTTGACTTACAGTGTAATTTGGCTAGTACTACTACAATGGGACATGATGCAATTTCAAGTTTATAATTGTGTGTCTTCAATTTGATGTTACAGTTTCATCTACAAATTAAGTATAATTGAAATCAGTTACATATTTCCCATTTTTTAGACAAGTGTTGGAGGTGTTAGCTGTTTTGTCAGATGACTTTGGGACCAGTCAGTACCCGTCATGTCAGTCACAAAAGTTAAGGGAGTCTTTTCATTTCGGTCTCGGTCTTGGTCTCGTCTCGACTTTGTCTTGGTCTTAACTCGGTCTTAGTCTTGGTCTTGCCTTGGTCTCGATACCCTCTGGTCTTGGTAGTGTCTTGGTCTTGGTTCAGGCGGTCTTGACTACAAGTCTACTCTGACCTTTAGCTGTGAGCTAAAGCAACTTCAGATTTTAGGACTTCATTATGAGATCCAGCCCTAATAAGCAGAGATTTAACAGCTCAAGTAGGAATGGCTGAATAAAAATGGCCTTTAATGTTATAAAGACCATATGCTACACAGATATTGCTAACATCTGCAACAGGCCGTTTCATGCGGTTCATGTGAATTTCCCATGATGCTTTAACTGTCCGTAGAAAACTTTCACCTTAAAATACCTGACACATCCCACTTGTGACTGTTTTCTCTTAAACTTTTACTTCCCAGAATACTTGCTGTTGGTTGGTTCAGGCTAAAGCCTGTGTCAGGTTTAGTGCCATGCCAGAATCACTACAATGGTGAATTGAGCATTTTAATCATGATTATGAAAAAATTGGACCGTAATACCTTGCATATGTGCCTACTGAAGTTAAGCGAGATCTGGAGCTACTTGTGTAGTAGTGCTATCTGTGCAATTTACAGGACAATTGCACCTTTCTGGCCCATTCAAAGCACCTCAGAGCAGAGACTCGCCCAGAGAAATCACCCTCGTTCCCCCGCGTGCCAGCAAGGAATCTCGTTTTAAAAGCCTTGGCTCGGCCTCTCCCTCGCTTTCCCCTCGCTTCAAAGCGGACAGCTTGCTGCTTCTATGTGCAAATGGCTTTAGCCCGGAGCAGCTGTTGTGTTCTTTCGACTGTTTGTTCTCCTCTGATTTCTTCTTGCTTTGGTCAGAGCTGGCCAACACGCCGCATGCAATGGCATTCAGGACGACTCGGCTCTGATCATCTTTGTTCCAGAGCCAGCAGGGAGGGAGGGAGGGAGGGGGAGAGAGGGGGAGAGAGAGAAAGAGAGAGAGAGATGTCACAAATAATCTTTTTTGTGCTTTTCAGATCATTTAGCTTTATTACTTTATTGATGTGTTTCACAGACAACCCTTTACCTGATTATAATTACATCTTGCTGTTCCATCGATCTATGTAAAACTGTGCATATATGTTTGTGTGAGAGGGTAGATGGATGGATGGGTAGATATTACTGTAAAAGTCATCAAATTTCTTTCAGACATAACTTTGTAGTCTCTACAGTCTGTACCACTGACCTGATCTTCCTCCTCCTCATGTGTTAAAATTTATGGCATAAGTGCTGTAAGTAAACACTGTGTTTATTGCAGTAAATTACTGTAATTATACAGGGGAATGCTTTACAGAGATGGTCAGCACTGTCGGGAGAAATGACCTCCTCCTTTATCCCTGGGACATTGCTCTCTCCTCTCTGCCCTCAACCGGTGCGGCGCATGAAAGCCGGAGCAATCTCACCATTACCCTGCCGAGCATTTCCCGTCGCAGTAGCAGATGTTGGGGCTAAAGGGGAAAGCATTTAAAGGGCTTTGATGGATGATTTTGGAATAATGAATCATGCATGTAACCAGTTCAGAAAGCTGTCAGCTAGGCCTCGCTTCCGCGGGAGAACAGCTGGAGAGAAACGGGAAAAGCAGAAGCGCGACGGCCGCGTCGTTTGGCCCCGGACGCTACGCGCCGCCGTCCCTTTGGGGGCTTCTGGGAAAATAATCACACGGCAAAATCACAGCGGCAGGTTAGCGGGAGGAGGAACTGGGGAGCCACTGTAGCGTTTTGGTGTTTCAAGCCTCGTAAGAAGGCGAGGGGACGGAGAGACTCTTTACGGCTTAGCGGGCCAGTGGCGTGATTTGGCAGCGAGCTTGCGAAGTAGTATATAATCTGTGGAAGGATGGTGTTTGGATCAGAACTCAGGCTTGTGTGCTGTTGCTGCTATTTCCATTAGACGACCTGGAGTTGAAGCAGCCACCGTTTTTTACAGCCCAAAATTTGGGTCTGCCTGGTAGAACAGGCTTGAGGTGGTGGAAGATTTGTCTGTCAAATAATGTGTCTTTGAAAATGTTTTGTTAACTCCTTGTTGACATTTAATACTGTATAATGACTAACTGAAAGAGCTGGACATCCCATATCCTTATTTGGACTGTGAGATAAAAACTATACAAGCCTAAATTTGAAAATGAAGATTCACTGCATGAAATGACCCAATATCCAGAGATATACCAATTGGATATTCTTTTGATACTCTGAGGAATATAGACCTGGAATATGCCTCAAGTGATATCAGGAAAATATGTTATCTTAGATATTCCTGTATTTGAGTTGCCTCATATTTAACAATCTGAAAATTTCAAAATCTTGAAGGTTTTGGTTCCCTAAAAGAATCTGAAAATTTCCAAGCTGTAAACAAACAATATAAAATAAATTTGTCAATGGGTGTCATCAAGACTGATACTCTTTTATTTCTTTCTACTTTGTATATAATTTTTTAATTATATATACACATTTTGTCACACTATCTACTCTGTGACTATATTCATATAAACAACCATTCTGGACAGATTGAAAATATTTAAATGCATTTAAGTCCACTTTTTGTATCTATTTTAATAAAACATGTTAAATCTGAACAAGTTATTTTTCATCCAAAGTTTGTGCCAGGTAGGCCAGATATGAAAGTGCCCTGATAGTTGATTTTAGCAGCACAGCTGGGTTCTATGCTTATTCTTTTAGAAAGATGCCCAGAGATCTTTTATGAGCTCAGAAAGTCGGGACCTCACTTTTATGTCTCATCTAAAGGACGGAATTTGGGATGCTGGGATTCCAGATGTGAATCATAATCTGTTGATCATCCAAACAGCAAACAGCATGTGTCCCAGCACTCGTTCAGACATGTCAATGTCCACCATCAGCCACGTCCACTCACATTGTATAGTAAGACAAACACAGTAGCATGTATAGGATGTAAAGAGACTGTATTGCTGTTCAATTTTGCAAACTTAGCCAAATCAAAGATGCCCACCGTGGACATTTGGCAACTGTTCTTAAGTGGATTTTTTCTCAAAACACTGTTATGCAGTTTTCACAAAGATTTTGACATTCAGTAATGTTTTCTCATTTGATTTGTTTTTAGATTTTACTGCATGCATATTTGGGCAAACCATTGGCTTACTGGGTTTTCTTCTATTCTACAGTTGTGAACCATTCTACAATTATACTCTTAAGAACAAATTTAACAAAAAAAAAAAAAAGTAAGAATTTATTGGTAAATGAGACCTATTGATGTCTGTTCCACCAGAATTCCTGGCATATAAGGTTGAAGCGGGCCCCCTTTATTCGAACCCACTCAACTCGATCATGTAACGTAGAGCGAATCGCAAACAGTGCAACATGGGAATTCCTTACTTTTTCCAAAACTCCTCTGATTGGATATGCGTTGTCATAACAAACGCATGTTGCCACGAAATCCTGTTTCATGAGGACAGGGATGGAGGGGGTGGGGGGCGGATAATTTGGTCAATGTGGCGTTTTTGCAGGGACTCCTCAAGGTTGATTTGGCCAGCTTTATGCATTAGCGTTGTTTGTCTTTCAGGCCTGTTCACTGGCTCCAATGCCACGTCAAATGGAGAGCCGGGCGAGATGCTGAGCCCCAGCCCCCACCTGCCCCCACGCCAGCCCCGACTGGACCGCGACATCACCAGCCCCCAGCACCCGCCCCCGCTGACCGCCGTCGACTCCTCTCACCGCGACGGGTACCAAACACACTACACACTTCTCATTAATCCGGTGCTGACATCCAAACACACACACACACACACTCACACATGACAGCATCCGGAATGTCCTCAGGATCTCAGTTTGGAGGATACCAGTGTGGATAGGAAAAGGTTGTGGCTCTGGTCATGAATGTCCCTGAGGGGGGTGAGATAAGCACTAATTTGGATGTTCTTGAGTCATACAACTTTTTGGGGATGTTTTGGGCTTGCAGGGCATCATGTTAGATGATCTTCACTCTCACAAGGAAGCGAGTATGATGTAGCACTATTGTGAAATAATTGTGTGTATGTCACCTTAGGGAGGGAGCTTTCGCTGTAATACTGTTCTCAGAAAGATTTCTGCCGTTATCATGACTAAATATTGCCTTTTGAGACATATTCTGATGTCAGGCTTGAAAAAAAGAGTGATGTTGTAACATAAAGGTGCATGAACCTCCCACTTCAGTCTTGAGTAAATCTGGACCCTCTACTCTTGCCACTGTTTTAAACTGGGGGTGGAATGAAGTGGTAATGAGGAGGCCGGATGAACCTTCATACAAGTGATAATACATAACTCGACACATGAGGTGTAGAGCTAAAGATGCTATAAATGTTACTGTAATTAACACAGTGATATTTGAGAAAAAAAATTAAATATTTCTTGCATAAAGTTAAAGCAAATGACTCACAGTGGGCCTTTTTTTAGATGATTCGTTATACAAATTTGTGTTCTTTTCATGCGTTCAGTATATTGACTTAACACGAAAGATTTATTTACCATGCAGAACACTGGCAGGACTTTTTTCCCCACTTGGCCATAGTAAGTGTTTATTTGAATTGTAACATGTTACCCAAGCCTCCGTCCGCCCAATAACACACACACACACACACACTGCCCTCGCCAGGCCTTTTAAAATACACATGCTGCCCCCCCCCCTCCACACACACACACACACACACACACACCGTCAGGGCTGCTGTGTATTTATCCTGCAGCTCCAGCTTTAACCCACATCACTTTAACACAACATAAAGTGCGGAGTGCCGCCTTTGAGATGTCAGTCGTCTTTAATTACGGAGAAGAGACATTCTCAAATACGAGATTTCAGAACGAATCTCTGTGCTCTGGCGGGGTTTCTGTAGGCCCCCGAAATGCATGCTGGGAGGGAGCGGGACTGGTTCCCATTAAAAGCCCCTGATTTCCCTCAGGAGCAACAAAGCAGGGCTGCAAATCCAATGTGTCATCAAGAAGTGTTGTGTGTACAGTAACAAACAAAAAATCTGGAACGAAACGAGCAAGAGGAAAAAGGGAAAGGGGGGAAAGTGCAGTGAGAGAGAAAGAGAGAGAGGGAGAGGGAATGGTGTAAATACATCTGTTCTCTTTAAACATTTAGGGGAAACAGATTTGAAATGCTGTGTTTCTGCTCTTTATCATAATTTCAAGCAATAAGCCATTGTTAGCTAAATCTACAAATTACAGCAACTTTCGGGAAGAGAGATTGTTCATCAGCTCCTAAACAATGTTGGACTGTTGTATTGATTGACGTGATGGCAGAGGCGAGTGCCGAGACTCCAACCGCTCTGCCGCTTATATGTCTGTGAAATAAATAGGACTAGTTCTTACTTAGAACCCCCTGCTGGAAAGAAGCTGAATAAATTGGCTGTGATATTTTTATAGTTTAGTGGACTAATGCTAAGAACATTTATTTAGCTTCATTAGCTCTATTTATTTATCTTAAAGCCTGCTATAAATCCCATCATTCATCTCATGCTGCATATGCTCCATTCAATTTTAAATCAACATTAAAATATAGAAGACATTTAGAACATATGAAATGTTCATAACTATCCATGTGAAAGATAATTTATAACATAATAATGCTAAAAAGAAATAAACTGACTAATTAACAGATTATTTCTGTACTAAAATAAAATTTATTTGATCACCTGCTTATTTCAGTGCAGTTATAGACTGAATATATGTGTAGTTTACTTTGTATAATAGACTTTTATCTGTTGTACTTATTTTGCTTCTACTTTTGTTTTAGCTTTTACTTTGAATACTAGAGAGTTTACTCTGTAGAAAGTTTTAGATATATTTAGACACATTTTAACATCAAATCACAGAAAACGTCTGTAAAATTAAGATTAAATATAAGATAGGGTTAGAACCTAACCCTAGAAATTACAACTATAATACAGTAATATGAATAAATAATTCATAATTATAAAAAATTACAGGAAAATAATTACTAAGAGAACCTAAGGAAAATTAAAGTTTGAGGAAATAAATCAACCCTTTTCAGTCTTAGAGGATTATTTTCACATCTGATTAAAAGACAGCTTTTATTAGCTCACATTTCTTTATTTATCTTGATTAGCTAACCTTTCTTCTTTTAAATCTGAGGAGGTATAACAGCTTTTTTCCTGGGCTATATGCTCCTCACCCAAACACTGACAAAAATGACAGAACTATTTCAGACCTAGCTACAGACCCGGCAAGGTCACGTTTGTTGGTTCTGCACAGCCTCCCTGATGTGATTGCATCTGATCTGGACGTACACTGCGGTGGACAGGTCAGTTTCCAGCACAAACACTCCGGCAGCCATGAAACCAGCTCAGGCAGCAGTGAGCTGTCATGTTCTCTCACTCTTTAAGGACTTAAAGCTGGAAGGTGTGTTGTTTTTCCAATGGAGAGAGAAACGACTCCAGACAATTAGCCTGGTGGTTTTAGAGCTCAGCTAACAATTACTGCGGCTCGGCGGCTGGCGAGGGTTGAGCGATGTCGCCACAGCGGATACTCGCCTAACAGCAAATGACATTAAATCATGGTTCACTGCAGCATGCCTGAGAGGAGATATTCTAGTTTTACTTGATGATTTCAGTGAGAATTGGGCTGAAATCTTGCACAGCCTTTAGGCCTACATAAAGAATTAACTCCTGAGTTACAGTCATCCATAGCTAATCAATGTGTTGGGGAGTAGCTAACACTACTATCTTAACAGCTTGAAGCTATTGATATGCTACCGAAAAAAAGTAGTTAAGTAGCTTATCAGTAGTGTGGCAACTTTTTAGCAAATTCTGTAGCTTTAAAGCTAACTACTTAAAAACTACTTTTTTACACGCTACACTAATAAAATATGTTTCTCTATTTGCAAAGACGGTTGTTAACTGTCATGTGTTTGTGATTTGTGTTGAATTTGCCCAAGTGGCACACGCTCGTTGCATCACAGTTCGCTCTTGGCAGCTGCGAGTTGGGGTCAGAGGATGCAGTCTGCCTTGGCGAAGAGGAAAGCAGGAAACCATGGCAGTGAAAAAGCTTTATTAGCTTAAAAGCTATTTGTTGTAAATGTAGCTAATTACCATATTAAAACAGTAGCTTGGTTGTAGCCTAGCTACATTTTATCATGAGTTGCTTATAGCCTGAAAAGCTACCGTTCTAAAGTAGCTTCTCCCAACACTTCTAATCAACTTAATCCTGACAGTCAGACTGACTGCTCACCATAACAGATGCTAACAGTAGCCCATGGAGATGTGATGACATCGTTTAGGAAAACCTGCCACACTCATATTTGCCGATGTCATTAGTTTTGGGAGAATCCACACAACGCTCGCTCCTCATATAGCAGTGCTTTATTCTGCCGTCTTTATGCCGCTTCGTTGCCAGGAGCTGCGATGCGCCACGTATGAAACGTCTACTTACACTTTCCTGAAGATGGAGCATTTTTGATTTACATGTTTAAAGCCTCGAGTACACACGCCACTGCCAAGGTCAACAGCGGCAGCCGCACTTGTTTTTCCCAAACGGTTTAGCAGGACATTAAACATTTTGACAAAATTATCTAACACGCTCGACTCGGGCGCTGCAGCCGCTGACCTCATGGCTAAATGTGTTTACACTGGCTGAAATGGGCCCATTTAGACTCCTTTTACTTGGTAAATACTAGCGTCACTCTCTTGAAGCTAATATTAAAAAATATGCCAGGGAAAATACGTCCCGCGATTGGCGGTGCGCAGAGTTTGAGCGTTCCATGTCTCCATTACTCTAGTTCTGGATTGGGCCCAGTGGGCTCCAGGGCTAAATGGGTGGCATTGGACCTTCATTTACTCGCCTCGCAGATCACTGCTCACACTGTATTTGCGAAAAATGTCTTTAACTTGTACTTAGTCCGTAATGGCGCAGTAACCCAGTAGGGCACCACCATTTTTAATGTTTAGTTATGAGGCTTTTCCACTGCATGGTGCAGAACGATATGCTTTCGAAGTCATGATCAGGATTACTGTGGGTTTTTTCCACAGCATACTGTACTGAAACTAAGTAGCTGCACACAGGGGCACATATCTAATGAGCAAAAAGGAGCACCTTTTACATCTAGTAAGGTACATTCATTGATTTAGATGATCAACCATGATGACTTATTTTTAAAGTAAAATCTTTTTTGCCTGATGTGGTGCATTTTTATAGGTTTCGCTACCATTGTGCTACTTTAGGCACTTTCAATATGTATTCAGGGTTCCAGAGCTAAATGGGTGGCACTGGACATTTGTTTACTTGTCTTCTAGATGCCTGCTCAAACTATATTTGTAAAAAAAACTTGTACTCAGTCCATAATGGTGTTGTAACTCAGTAGGGCATGGCCATATTTAATGTTTAGTTATGAGGCTTTTCCACTCCACGGTGCGGAACAACACGCTTTCAAAGTCATGATCATGATTACTGTGGGTTTTTCCCATAACGTACTGTACTGAGACTAAGCATCATGGGCATCCCTAGGCACATTTTGGAGGCTCTAACCTTTATACAATGTTTGTTAAAACCCATGAATGTACATGAATTTATTTATATGATCAATTATGATTATTTTTAAATAATTGTTTTTATCTGCCATTTTCCATAGGTAAAGCATGGATACAACACTATATTGTAAATAGAATGATCGATACCGGACCTGTGCCTGTGAAATAGTGCCATATCCATGGTGTGGCCAGTGAAGTCTCTCATTGAGATCAGTATCAAACAGACTGTAGGGTCTGAGGGGATATGTTACTGCATTAATCAGATATTTCATTTGGCTAGTAAAACATTTACAGACCAGAATAAAGCCAAATTGTAAGTAGCTACAGTGTGAAGGTAAATAATGAGATGAAATACGGGTTTGTGACTAATTGACTGGTCAGAGGAACTATGTTAGAACTTTTTCTGACTCAGCAATATACAAAATAAGGAGGAAGCGATATAGACAAGAGCTAATTATCTGACACTAACGTCACAAAGACTGATAGTAAAAAAGATGAAGTTAAAAAGATAAAGAAACCTTTTATACAGTTTTTCAACAACATTTTACATGTTTTTATAATTTTGAAGAAATTGCACTGGTTTATTTAGTTATTCAATAATGTACGATTCTGTCAGTGGACCTTTAGAGACATAGCCTAGTCATATATTAAATGTAATCAAACTTATCCAAGATCTCCATTATTAGTTTAATGAACATGGACTTGTAATATTTGAATATTGATTTTTGCAGGCTTTACTTTGTGTACTATTTTATTGAGGAAAAAGGCATTAGCTTCTTTGATCTTTTTTGCTAAATGAAAAAGACATAAGTGGAAGTTTATCACCCACTCCCCCTCTTAAGTTTATATTCCTCCTAAAAGATTTGTGTTGATGTATAACAAGCTAAAGACCGAGCTACTCTTGTTCACTGTAACAAAACAATGGAACAAACTTGTTCCTGAGCCACTCTTCCTCCACACCTCCACCACTCTGAGGATTCCAGGCCTCAGACCTTGATCCAGACAGTAGCAGTGTAAACAGTCCCTACAGAATCTGCTCAAATCTAAAGCTCATTTTCCTGGCTGCCCGAAGCTGAGATTGTTAAATTCTGGAGCGTTCAGGGACGACCCGAAGGGCCGGATCTCTTCCACCCAGCTTTCGAGCGCTAAGCAGAACCAGAGCTGTTCCCAGCAAACCGCGCCAAGACCAGGGACCTATGAGCCGCCTGCCAGAGGGGCTTTACGAATCCGCGCTCGCTCACTCGAACTCGCTGTGGCCCAGTCGAGCCCCGGCCGACAGGTGAGATGAGACGGACGAGGGACGGAGCTCCTGCCCTCATCAATTTTCAAAAGGGGAAAAAGAAGCAGCCTGGAATCTGTCCAACCTTCTGATCCCAGTGATGAGTGTGTGTCTGTATGTGTGTGTAAAGCAGTAGTTCCCAGACTTTTTCTGCAGGGCCCACCTTTCATAGGTAACAGCATTTGCCCTACTCCAGTCTCTAAAACCTGCTATATGTTTCACACGAGTACAAACTCCTGCGTGTATATCCCAAAACTAGGCAGACGCCATGGAAATGCTTATTTTTCTCAGTAATATACTGTGCTTCAGTAAGATAAACATCAGCGCTGTAGTTAACTGTGAAAGTTTGGACAAAATTAGATCATACGTTAATTTGGTGTTTAAAAAAATGCAGATCCACGTTTAAGTACGACACCCTACTTTTAACCTGCTTTCTTCAGCATTGTCTCTGTGTACAAAATTGGCTTTAATATTTAGCCAGCTACACGAGATAAAAAACTACAATGTTGACATGCTCAAATCGACTTTGCAGTTCTGAAATTACCACTCTTAGTTCATTTTCAACGTTATTCATTTGTCATGCCTCGAAATTCCCCCGCCCCCCGTTGGTGTAAGGGCCTCACTTTGCTTGTCACCAGCACTTTCTACGCGGAAGACCGTAATACCATCAACCCATCCAAAGGGGATTTAATCTGAAACTTTATTCTGGAGGGGTCACAAATCCTAAGAGGTTCAGGTGGAAGCCTGTCTGGCTCCGAGTCTGTGTTTAATAACTGCAGTACTTCATCACCCAGAATCAGCTTTCCCGCATGACGTTGTCTCGCGCTGGCGGCGGGTTCAAACCGCACTTTCACTCGTCATCTTGTGCTTGTCTTGTCCAATCCGTTTTCAATTTACTTTTTCCTCCAGAGCAGTGGCCAGGCCTTTCAACTTCTCACTTCTTTGCTATCCTTTGTCCATGCCTCTATCAAAGTACCTTTTTTCTTTTCCACTCTGTTTCTCACCGTCTGCATTTAATGAGTCGTGTTTACGCTCCGAGTCACGTTCGGTGAAACGAGCCTGCTTACTCAGCGCTGATTCATTCAAGCCCATTAATGCTGGGTGATTTTCACAGTCATGTTCCCAGGGAGTTTTTTATTTATTTATTTATTTATTTTAGACTTTATACTGACTCAGTCTGCTCCATGACTTACATATTTAAGCTAAAATATTCCCCTTTTGAGAGATTTTTCCTTGAGTTCTGGCTCGACTTTTAATCGATTTCTTGAAAGTATTTAACACTGACACCTAGTGGCGCTCATGTAACAGTGTTTCTCCATGTTTTCTCATGCGGTTTTGTGCACGTCTGACGTAATCTTCCATAGCCAAAGTACTATGGTATTTCGAATACGCAGAATCAGAAAGAGGAAGATAAGTATATAATATACCTGGATGTCGATGACTTTATTATAGCCAACAGACCACATCCAAGTACACTGTTGAATCCAAATATTGTATGCAGTGACAGAAAAATGTAACTGATTATGTAATATCATAAACATAGAATTGGTAAAACAGGCCCAAATATTTTCTAGTTACTCTGTGCTAACGTTTTGTGCCACAGTCTGGTGCTCATCATTTTTGGAATTAAAGGAATTTGAGAACTGGCATCACATTTTGGAAACAAATGAAAGAACTTGAACAATTTTGATCCAATATTTCTAGGTCTGGATTTCACAAATTGAGGCAAAATTGCTTTAATGCTTAAATACTGTTCATATCGGATACTTAAGTACTTTGAAAGAGATCTTTTACTTTTGGGAATTTTCTTGAACTTGGAACTTTTGAGTTTGGGGAACTTTACATTCCACTGGAACGAAATGTCCGGTTTGCTGAAATATGTTATTTTATTCTTCGGTAATTTTTGTTATACAAACAATTTAATGTGTAATTCTGTCACAAAAGAAAGAAAGAAAGAAAGAAAGACATAGAAAATCTTAAGCAAAGTTGTCTTTAAAACGAGAGAAGCTGATTTGGATAGGAAGAGTAGTCACACCCGCAGCTCTCCTCACCGCGGCCTCCTCACGCTCGGATCAGACAGATAGTCCCTCAAGATAGATGCAGTCCAGCCCCGGCAGGGTCGGAGAGAACTGGAGAGAGATGAGCAGGGGAAGGTGAAAGTCGAGGAGAAAGATGAATCCGGCGTATGAAAGATTCCCCTCATTCCTGCTGGCTGAGCGCGCGGCAGCTGGCAGTGATTAGGGCCTGATTCACTTTAGCTGCACATAGAGGCAGCTTGTAAAAATATGAACAGTATAACTGTTTCCTGAGTTTGTGCTGACAGCAGATCCCGGGGGAATGGCGGGCGCTGCGCAGAAACACATGGCGCGGATCCCTGGACGCGGGCAGCGAGCGGATTAGCGCCGGAGTCTTCGGCGCGGGATAGAGTTAGCCGCTAATGCTAAAAAAAAAAGCCGTGTGCTGCTATGGAAGAGTCTTACAGGACAGGTCGAGCGAGAATTTTGGTGATGTATGTCCCCATGGGAAGGGGGGGACGTGACTCATGTTGGTGGAGGAGAGCAGCGTGAGGGAATGTGTGGCGTTTTTCGTGATGAAATTAAGCTTGTGGAATGTGGCGTTTCAGGGAAAAGGAGGCCAACTGGATGGATGAACTGATGTCATAGGGAAATTCTGGTGTGTTTCGAATCAAATTCTGGTGGTCAGTGGGTAGTCCCGGCACAGCAGAGTTGATCCGTGGTGGAGATCGGGTTTATTTATAGTGCACTTCTGTCAGAGGTTTATTTATAAATGGGTTTTGTCATAAGAGGGGCGTTCAAATTCTGATGAACTCTTAGGAATACCTATAGGTCATCAGCACCCTTAACGGTACTCCACAGTTTCTCCTTATTTTCTGTTGTCTTTGGTTATATCAGCAACAGTGTCAAAGAGTAACTAACAACAGCACAGTTAACGACACTACTAACTTGTGTTTTTCCTGTAGCATATTTGTAGTGAAGCTACTCTTAAAAGGCTCTAGCTTTTCCAGAAACCTGTTTTTCAAATGTTGATATAGCATTGGAAAATACATCGTCACCAAATAAAAGCTATTATTTTACTCTTCACAAAGATAGGTATTTTCAATTAGCAGTTGTTTCTGATTTCTGTTGAACTTGTGGAAGTAGAAGTGGCATCAGTTGTGCCCATGCAGCCCATGCTCGTTACATCACAACACACTCATGGCTGCTGCAAGATGGAATTGGAGTACTCCGAAATGGAAAAGCTTGAAGCAAGAAGCCGTGGCCTTTATTCTCTGATTGTATGACTCTGAAAGGCAAAACGGACCGAACTTACACATTTAAATGTAACATGCAAGTCGAAAATCATAATACTGTACCTCCAAAACATCTTTGAATCCTTATTCTGATTAGGCGTAAATAATATAGATTTTTATATTACTTTTATATTTACTAAGAGTATCCTACAGCACAAATATTAAGTATTGTTTTGAGTCAACAAGTGGTGTCACACTAAATCTAAATCTTACTTTCAGAGAATCACAACCCCTACTGTGTTTATTGAAACAGTAAATGGTCACAAAGCTTTCTTGATTCTCGTAAAATCTATGTTATGCACAACAATTAAGAAAAGCTCATACACTCTTTGTTTGATCTTCCTTATTCATTCTTAGTTTCATCCCTGCAATGTTGTATGGAAACTTCTTAAATTGCATTTTGGATTCATTCAAATTGGCTGGATTCTTGGATTGTGAACCAGCTTGACTAGCATCAAGCAAAAAATAAAAGAACATCAGGACCCATCGTGATATTCTAAGCTCCGTCTTCATTAAACAGTGATTTATTTCTGGATACCTTGTTAACAGCCAATCCTTTACCATTCCAAACTCAACAAACAAAAACCATTATTTCATTTCCTGTCACAGTTGTAGAAGCCTTGCCACCACATTTGAGCTGTTTATAGACTTTAGTCACTCGTTATTAGTTCGACCATCTGCTGGCTGTAATGCTGTTTTTGAAAGGTAGATTCTTGATTATGTTTTCCGAACTGGCCTGCCATGCTAAGTGTGACTGTTTGATGTTAGAACCGTAAAGTTGGCAGAGCATCAGGTTTGGAACGTTTCCACTCAGTGTGGTGAGGGCCGCCGGTGACAGCTGTATCTAATGCCACTAACAAAGGCTTTATTTATTGGATAGTAATGCAGAAAAGCATCAGTAAACTAAAAGAGCTGCCCCTGGCAATGTCGCTGTACAGCATGTCACAGACACGCCCATCTGGACAGAAACACACGGCTGGATTTAATCAAAAACCATGGTCCAAAAAGTTTTATTATGACAGAGTTTGGGTAAGTATGAAACATGGTAGTGTAAGCATTATTAAAGCCTGCAGAGACATTCCAGCAGTGGCCTGACACACACATACACACATGCTGATCTCTCTTTGCTGTCTTTGTGAGGTACATCCTTTGACTGCCATCATGACTAGAAGTAAATAATTCTACTGGTACACCTAACACTAACACCATAACCTTAATAACCAGAGTAATTTTTTTTTCTTACTTCTTTTAGTTTTTCATATTAAACCTAAACCTTTTATCGTGACGTATCAAAATTTAAAAAAAAAACTTTTTTCTCGCCATCTCTCTGTCCCTTTCACTTTGTGTCTTTCTATTTATCTGTCTATCCATCCATTCACCAAATCTGTATTTCTACACTCTTTGCTCACTCCATATCCTTTCTGTTTGCCTGTCTGTATGCCACGCCCCTATCCATCCATCCATCCATCCATGGATCTATCTGTTCAACTATCCATCTGTTCTTTTCACTGTCTATCTATGGGTCTGTCTGTCCATCCATTCATTCTTCAACTTGTCTGTTCTGTTCACTTTTATATGTCTTGTCTGTCTGTCTGTCTATCTATCTATCTATCTATCTATCTATCTATCTATCTATCTATCTATCTATCTATCTATCTATCTATCAACTCTTCCATCCATTCATTCATCTGTTCATCCAATTATTTACCTTGCTACATGTCTCTCACTCTCTCTCTCTCTCTCTCTCTCTCTCTCTCTCTCTCTCTCTCTCAGGTTATCTGGCCCATTGCTCTCTCCAGGCATCAGTCCGCTGAAAGCAGCTCCGTCTCCTCCCTCTGTTCTGGTGGAGAAGCAGCAGAGTTTGTCCTCTACGCATCAGCACCAGCTTCATTCTCAACACAAGACCTCCACCTACTCCACCTTCCACAGCATCCCTGTCACTGAAGGTACGTCCTGCTGGGAGAGTCTTACACTCCCACATCATACCCTAAACTAAATCCTTGGAGAAAATCCGCCAATAATATCAGCCTTTTGTCTGGCTCACACATATTTAAACAAGCTGCTAACGATCTTGAGAAACTACAGTCTTTCTCACAGTTGCTGAAGTCCAAACCCTGATGGATGCTCTGTAGGAGCGGCCAGTAAAACATACAATGTAGCATCAAGATATATAATTACGTTACATAAGTTTTTGGAAATCCTTTCTAGATAACGATAAACATCTTTGGCTTGATTAATAGCCAACCACTAGTTTTCTCTAGATAATGTCCTAACTCAAGGTCATTTTCATCAGCGAACCCCACTGCTAGCTGACTAAATTTGCAGTGTTATTTTAGCAACAAATTGCTATAGATATCAGTGGGACATTAACACATGTTAACAACTTAACAATGAGGATTTGTTCTGTATGGATATTGAGTAGATATTTATTTTATTTTTTTGTCTGTGCTTTCTTTATTGCATTACTGTGAAACACTATAACCACTTTCATCTGTCCAAAAAAACCATTTGCACACAACATCTTTCCCATTTGTGTGTGTGACCTGTGAGATCATGCTGCTGAATCTTGTTGGCATTTATTTTGTTCTTTGCACACCAGTGAAAACGAAGCATGACCAATCACATCAGCGTGTACCATCCCATGCCATAAATAATAGAAATACATTGCACACTGATCAATGCAATATTTGTTTACTTGTTTTCATGATCAAAAGTATTTTTGAGCTTCTCTACTGTGAGCTTCTATTGTCCGTCAGGTTGTTTGCTTTTTCCAAACGTACCAGTGAGTTCTTGTTTCTGCACAATGATGTTACACGATGTTTCATTCTCATGGCCATGCAAATCAACTACATATGGCAGTGTGAATAAAGACTATTGTCAAGCTTGTTTTGAATTATTTAGAGATGCCTCAGCAATTACACCAGTTCTGATGTTTTGGCGGAGTTTCTGATGGATTTATTCTCCTTTTTCAGCCATATGATGGCATGCTCTGCTGCAACTTAAAAAATGGGCTTCAAAATTTGAGCTTATTGATTATATTGAGAATCAGTTGTAGTTTGTTTGACTATTCTTATTTGCATGAGGTAAAGTTCCAGTATAGAGCAGCTTTCCAAAAGCAACCCATTATTATGTGGTCTGAAGAACTTGTAACCTTCTAAATCCATGTTCAGGATCCATTGAAGCTGGTTGTAGTGTCAGACGATTGTGATTTCTCATGCTGTGTTGTCTACTCTTTCCTGGGGTTGGTCTATCTGTTGGTTGATTCATGGCCATACCTAGCAGCCCTTTGTTTGTATAAACTGTAGCTACCAAAGTGCTACTTTAGAGACATTTCTGAAACCTCAGTTCAGTACTTCAACTGTACTGCAATGGCTCAGAACTTGTAGCACATTTAGATTTCCTGTTGTATAAATGAATTTAAGCAATTGATGGTGCACCACAACGAGATGTGACCACTGCATTTGACCTATTCTTAAAGGAGCAGTGCTTGGGGACAGTAATATGCTCATGAGTACCTCAGTTCTGGACTTGAACCGGTGACCCTCCAATCACAGGGCCAACGCCCTAACCATTATACTACCAACTGCCCTGGTTCTAGACCGGGCAGATCTAACCCAGTAACAGTGTTGCTGGCACATTTGTAGTGAGATAGTGTCGTGCCAGTTAGAATGAGCTGCTGTCAGAGCAGTTTTTGTTATTGTGTCCTTTGACTTTTTATACCCTGTTTATCAATTCAGTAGGATGTCCTAAGACACTTTTACATTCCTCAAAGCGATAACTCTTACTGAATCTTATCATCTGCCCAAATAAACACAAGCACCTTATCAAGCCTATCAGATGCAACTTCTGCCAGTGCAACACTAATCAGAAACCTGGTAGTTGAAAATGCACATCTTTGTAAAGAGAGAAAAATAATTGTATTTTTGTAATGATGTAACACCTTGCCATGTTGCATTGCTATAAGTTACGGGAAAAGCTACAGCATTTTAAAAGTGGCTTTGCTACTGAAAAAGTAGTTTGGTTAGTAGCATTACTAATTTTAGTAAGCTACTCCTCAGCATTGCTGGTTTGCATCTCCATTGTTGGTTTTTGACAAATTACGTAGATAGTTCTGTTTATTATGATCTCCACATTTTGACCAATCAGAAAGCAGTGACACGGTCAGCCCAGCTGCATCCCACTTTTGTGGTGCCATGTCAGTGTAGATACAGGTTGAGTACGGATCGCTTCATTTTAAATCTAAAAACTAGTTTGCGGAATGGTGCAGTTCCTGGTGTCAATGGAAAAGCTTTAGTAGAAAACAAGTGGACTTAAAAGACCTGTATGTTAGTTGACTAGCAGATGTTAATGTACTGTAGGTCTGAGTTTGCAAGTATGACGAAGATGTTTTTTACTGGACCACAGAGCTCATTATGTCACTCTGTATAAGAGCATAGTTATTTGGCATTAAACTACAAATAAACAATAAATGTGCGCCATAAACCAAATTCTGTTCTAAATCTGGTTCATGTGAAGATGTAAAAGAGCTTAGTTCCTTTATTGTATTGTAATGTGGTATGATAATGACGCTGTTATTGATCATGCAGATCAGCTGAGCCAAAGCAGTGAAATTATCCCGATCACTGGCAGACCAACTTATAAGAGCAGCCATATATTTACTGAGTATATTCCGGAGCTGAAACTTCTTCACCTGCAACAAAATGTAAAAGTGAAGCCCTGGAGACTTTGATGAGGTTTGGTTCTTGTGTTTCAAATTTGCCAGATTATCGAGGAAACTTCCAGAGCTGCTTCCATTTTGGGGATAATTACAGAGTGGAGCAGGCGGTCAGCAGCCTCCACCTCCCTACAGAATCCCACGGTTTCAACCCACACCAGCACAACGGCTACCACACCACTTCCACCTCCACAGGTAATCTCAAGTTATTCCAGGTAGACTTTCCCTGTTATTAAGACAAGGAGCATCTGTTAATTAGTTCACATTTTGTTATCCTGAAAATAATTTAAAAAACACTCACACAGCATTTATATTTAAATGACATTTCGATGTGACGGCGTATGCTTAAAATCTGGACACGAAATGACACTGTAAATAGTTCTTATACACCAGAGTTAATGGTCTGGTTGGAATTTATTTGCTCAGTAAAGAAAAAAACGAACGAACCCTTCCCCATGTACTGACGTTTATAACGGACAGCTATTATAGTGTCCAGCCTAAGCTCTGCTCTTTGTAAGACTCCTTCAGCTCTGTTCTGCTGTTCTCTGAAAGTCGGTAAAGAACTGAGGGGGAAAAAAGTCATCAAGCAGTTAAATTACTGATTGCACCTTCAACAAAGACTGAAATATTAGACACCGAACTGAATTTGTGCATTTGAATTTCCATATTTACATCCTATAGTGTTTCTGGGAAAAACATACTGCAGTTAAAATAACTAATATAAACCTACTGTAGTATACAACTAATATTAGAAAATACTAACATAAAAGTACCAATTCAGCAGTAAGGAAATGATGTTGTAGAGTCCTCCTGGTGCTGCTGACAACGATAGTTGGAAACTAATTAGCACAGAATAAAACATTTTTTAAAAAAGTTGTATGATTAACATTTACAGCTTAATCTTATCCATAATGACTGATTTTAGGAACAGTTTCCCTGAGAGCAATTTGGGGTTAAAGGTCTTGCTCAAGGAGCCCATGATGGTAGTGCTGGATTTGAACCCATGACCTCTTGGTCCAGAGGCAAGCAAAGTTTCAAAGGTAGAAGATTAATCCCTATCGGAGACGCAGAGTTCAGAGTCTGTCCCGGGACTACGGGCACAATGCAGGGACCAAACCTGGGCGAGCGCCAACACACCACAGTGGGCACACACTCAGACAAACACCTAAACGCCAATTTAGAGTAACCAGTTAACCTATAGCGCGTTTTTGGACTCTGGGAGGAAACCAGAGCACCCGGAGAAAACTAACACAGGGAGAGCTTGCAAACTCCCCGCAGAACCAAACAGATTAAACACAGGACCTATGAGGCGACAGTGCTAACAACCGCGGCACTGTGCCACCCATATAAGAACAACTTGTAACATAAAACGTGCCTAAAACACAAGATTTTTTCTGTTTTTTCAGGTTTTGGCCTGGTGCCAGACCTTAACGTTTCCTCTTCGCACTTCACCTCCAGTCCAGACGACAGCGTCTTCTTCCAGGTGGGCAATTTCGAACGAAGCCTAAGCCAGATGTCCTCGGTGTACACTGAAACGTAGAGCTGCTCCATCACGCACTCCTCCAACCAAGCTCTCCTTCATCTCTCTACCTTCATATCTCACCTCTCCTTCTTCATTCCTCCCTGTTATCAAATGTGGTTTTCCACATTTCATCAGTTTGTGGTTTTTTACCTGTCACCTTCTATTTATCGCTAGTCGCAATGTCACCTGACACATTAAGAGGACACCATTAAATATTGTGTGGTTACCTCTGAATATCCAGGTCTTTTTGGGAATCTTCTTACAGCATAAAGCTCCATGGGCCGGTGTTGTCGTCGTGAGCAGCAAGCCAGAAAATGAGAGCAAAAAAGTCTGTGTAATGTATAATTCAGCCTCACTGGGTTTACAATGTCATAATGGATCAGAGTTGAGCTGAACCACGTCAGAAACACAACACAGTGTTAAAATCCCACAAATCCGTTCTCACAACAATTTTTTCTCTCTCTCTCTGTTGCTCTGTCTCTGTCTGATGTGTAGAACAAAAAAAGAGAAAATATTTAGTACTGCTGTGCTTTGTCAGTGAATGTTTGCAATGTTTGTAGTCCATTTTGGTTTTGTGTTCCTTTCCCAGATGAGGTGGTTTGTGTATTTTATAAAATATTGATGGGTATTAATATTCACCAATTTCCTACCCAGTGTATAAAATGTACAGTTTGTTTAAATATTAATTATTATGTCACGCTCATGTCTCGGAAAATAAAATTCTCTTAACTATTGCCTTCTCAGGTGACTAGTGTGTGTTTTTACATTTATACAACCAGGACTAAAATATTTTATAAGTACACATGAAATTACTGGCTCCCATGACTGAAATCAGTCTGGTACATAGATGCTGGAGGTATATGTATATGAAATTGACAAACCTCAGCAAAATCATTTGCTATGGACGTATTATGTACTGACAGTTTTTTAAAAAAACATTGCAGAATTGTACATGATGCTCTAACAACACTAATCACAGCGCTGTGCGTAAACCAGACCAACTGGGTTTGCTTTATGCATCATGGATAAGGCTTAAGCATAGTGGGTTTCCATTCTAACGCCCATTTTATTTGGTTTTGGTTAAGTTCTATAAAATCTCCACTTCACTCTCCAAATATCTATGGGAAAAAAATCTGCTCAAAATGAAAGCGTCAGCACTTTCCCACACTTTCTTCTCTATCATCTAATGAAGTTTCACACTACCATCTAGTGGAGAGACGACCACAGTGTTCATTTATTCGGTTTAAAAATATACAGTATATATAGTTGAACAGAGGGAATTTTGAGATTGTGCATCATTACAAATGCTTATTTTGAACAATTTTTTAAAAATCCTTTTTAAACAAGTCTTTAGAAATAGTTTTTGGTGATTCCTAAATGATATGTCAATTTGCAATAATTTGGTTAAATCTGACATGAATAAATGAACCCACAACAGCATGGATAACTCCAAGTCAGCAAGGGCGAGCAACCTGAGGAGGGTTTTCTTTTTAATCACTGTGTGCTTGTGGTTGTTTATGAGCGCTTGCTCTTCCTGTGGATGTAGCTCTGGTAGTAAAAGTTGCTGAATAGCAGGATGAGGCTGATGCAGTAGGCGAAAACCACAGCGTTCATGGCGTCGGGGAAGTCACACTCAGTGAACAGGTTGTAGCCGGTGTGCGTGGTCAGCAGCACAAACTGGAGCTGGAATTCAAGGAGAGGAACATACAAAAGATGAAACCACAGCGAAGTGCCGTACAACCACGCAACAGGTCTATACAGCAGCAATCTGCATTTGACAGTAAAGCTATACTGTAATATGCATTAGGTGTTTTAGGGTGTATGCCATTGAATTGCTTACCTTGCCATGAACAAAATATGTGTATACATCCGTATAAAACAGTAACTTTTTTTTACAATACAACGCTATACTATACTGTTCATTTAGACGCAGCCCTTTGTATTTCTCTTTTTCTAATTTTTTGTTTACCTTATTGAACAGTCTCATGACAGCATATTTTCCTAGATTATACAGTAATACCTCAGATTAATGTTTTTTTGACATGCGTTTTTTTCAAAGTTACATCACTTATTCTATAAATATATACATACTAAATATACTAAATTGTATACAGTACAGTGTTAAAGAGGAAGGCTTTTTTTTTTTTTTAAAGAAAGCTAAGAATTTTTCCAAAAGGTATGAAAGTTTCATTACTGAATGACTTGCATTTCTATGTGATGACTCTATTAAAGACATTTTGGTATGTTTATGTTTTAGGCATTTTTTCGTCTTAAGTTATATATTCTAGAACCAATTAACAATGTAAGGTGAGGTATTACTGTACATCTATAACTGTCTATACAACAAAGAAAAAGTACTACTTAACTACTCAATAGTAGTTATTTTAGAGTTAAAGACTAATTTCTCAGAAAAATCACTTAACTCTCATTACATTAAGATCAACAAAATGCTTTTTAGGATATGACGAATAAAGGCAAACAGTATTGTGAAAAAACCAAACGTGTCTGTGAATAAAGTTGCATCAATAAAATGTAATCAAAAGGTATTGTTCTTCAAAGAGAATCTCAGAATTTGCATTACTAGTGCTAGTCTTAAGCCAGGCTTTTTGATGTCAATTTAATATATAACTTAATGGTATCTCAAATGACACAAAAATGCCTATATAAAATAAAGTAAGACTGTATGTGTTTTGGGAAGTGATGTGATTGGTGCCAGGCTCACTGTGAAAGAGTAAGTTTTGTGTGTTTTTGTACCAGTTGTAATGAGGTGAGGTATCGTTTCCACCACAGATATTTCTGCATGTGTGGACCCAGAGCTGCCAGTCCATAGTATGAATACATCACAATGTGCACAAATGTGTTTAACAAGCCGATGAAGAATGCTGCAGAAACAAAAACAGAGGCTTCCCATTCTCACAGTCCGCATAACTGAAATATAGGTTGATAATGTAAAACAATGATGAAAAAAATTAATGCTCCTACACTGGCCGCCGGCAACGAATTTGACCCCGGCCCACCAGTTAAAGATCATGGTTCCGTGGTGATACACATGCAGGAAGGTGAGCTGGTTGTTCTTCTTTCTCAAGATGAAAAAGAACTGAGAACAGAGAGTGTCAGAAAAATGTCAAATTTTTCTAGAATGTTCTCAACATTGACTCGCAAACTCAATCAACTACTGAGAGTGTAATTTTTTTTCTACAAGTTTCCAAACTGGTTTTGATACCTGAACCCAAACCTACTGGTGTTTGCTGGTGAATTTTGGTCCAGGGGTTTTATGGGCTGATTGCATTCCTGATTTACTCACCGTGTCACTGAGCTCAATAACCTTGGAGAAGAAAAACCACCAGCAAACATTGGCCATCTGAGAAGGGGAGAACATGAAAAGGAGAGTTAGGACATCTAAGAAAGACTCACAGTAAGCAACTAAATGTAAGATGCATTTTACCTTTAACATAAAAAGCTTAATGAATGATTTGTAGTATGTAATTTCGGTGGATCGGGGCCAATCCTAAACACTGTCCTCATTGGGACTAAGGCCTGCCTCCTGTTTAGCGGCTTTAAAGACAAGCAACTGAGAGACTTAAGAAAATTTGCAAATCTGCCTAAATGCTGTATCTTGTCTTGGATTATTTGCTTACAAAACTGAAAATGTGCAAGTTGAAACTGTTGTATTTTGAATATCAAATAGACTAACATGGTTAAAGCGCACACAACTACACTATGTACAGTCAGATCACTGGCACTGAATATGCAATAATACTTGTGTTTTGTGCATTAATATGTATGTTTTGTTTATGCCTGTTACATAAAGTTTTGTCAGTGCAAGTAGATCCATATAATCAAATATAAGAACAATATAAATGTGCAACTTCATTTAGAATTTTTTTTTTTTACAGGAAATACTGACATTTGGTCAGTAGCACTTTCCACAACTGTTTACAAATATCACTATATCAAAACAATATATGTGACTAAGAATCCAAACAGATTCACTGTGTTATAGATATGACAAGGATTTAACAATCAATATAAATGAAAAAATGCTGGATCAGATAGTGAGGATATACATAAACTAATCTTGCCACTTTCCCTTTTTGACTTAAACAACAGCAATACAATGCCAAATGCATAAATGTAGCATTTTTAATTACATTTAAAATGTAATTTAATGATTGCCAGTTAATAAAATAATAAGTACCAATAGAAACTAATTGTAATTATCCATTCATTCATTATCTGAACCACTTAATCCAAACCAGGATCGCGGGGAGACCGAAGCCTATCCCGGGAATTTGCGGGCGCAAGGTGGGGAACAACCCTGGGCAGGTGTCAAGACACTGCAGGGAGCACACAATCACACACATATTCACACCTCACAGGGTCAATTTAGATTCGTCAATTAATCTACAGTATATTGCATGCCTTTGGACCGTGGGAGGAAACCGGAGCACCCAGAGAAAACCCACGCAAACACAGGGAGAGCATGCACAACTCCACACAGAGTGACCCTACAGCCATCCCCGGGGTTTGAACCCAGGACCTACTCATTGTATTGATATTCAAATTAGGATTGGATAACTACCCTCATAGCAAGCGGATTGGTACTGTAGTCAACAGGCTGACAGAGGTAGCTGTAGTTTGACACCCAAGATGTCACTAAAAACTAGAAAAGAATAAGCAGTTTTAGTGCAATAAAATGTAAATTTATATGGGAAAAAAGTAGTTTATATGTAATAATATGTAATATCAAAGTCATCCTGCCACATTCTCACATTAGCTAAGAGAAGAGCATCCTATCAGTTCATCAGTACAAATCGAAGAAGAATCAAGATATTCACCTCATGGAACATGTACACAGATAAGCAAACCATGGCAAAGTTATAGACAATAAGAACATATCTGAGATCCACTGGCTCCCTGTTTCTCATGAGTTTGGGTCCCAGCCATATGATTGTGAGATAACACAGAAAAATACAAAAGACAGGCACAGGTGAGTAGATAAGGAACCAAGGATCTGTTCGCTTATCTGGAGTCCACAAAAACAAAACAAAACACACACAGACATATAAGAACGGATTAATCTGAAACATACAGTAGCAGTCAAAAGAACCCAATTTGGTTAAATATATATTTCTCAATGACGACATCCAGGTATTTGTAACTTTTCTCTTTAATAGGGCAACTTGAAATTATTGTTACTGCTGTGGAAATATAATAATACTATAACATAAATCTTATGCTAATAGTAAGCATTATGGCTGATGTTCTTCACGTTGACGCAGTGACCCAGATAACATGTCCACAAGGGTTTTTTCAAGGGCCGAATCAAGGGCGTCATTTGGGCAGCCCTACTCGGCTCCACATGGATTTGTCCCCAGGTTCCATGGTGGCCCCACATGTGGCAGCCCACCTGGATCCCTACTGGGGCTAATATGGGCTAAACTTGGGCAACTGCACGATGCCCATGTATGGCCCCACTATTGTATGCCCATTTGGGTAAATGATGGGGTTTTAACAGGCTAAACATGGGTCCCTTTTGTGCAACTGGGCTAAATTCTGGATGCTGCAAAGGACATTTTACCAATTTAAAAACTATACAGTAAATGTATTTGGTTTGGATAAAATCAAATTAACAGCATTTACTATCTTTACACAAAGTTAACTACTTCTATAATTCTAATTTAATTTTAAAATGCATGTACTGTATGTGGCTCATGTTGCTAACAGGTGAAGTAGGCAAATAAAGACTGTTCCACAAACATTGTTTTCAACTTTGTCAAGGCATTTCATAATAAAAAATGAAAACATTTACAAGTGATGAAGTTCATTATCTGACTCTGAATTTCAAACTCATAAAAGTACCTCAAGTCCTCTGTTGCTATCTACTGGAAAATATATGTATACAGTACAGCATTCCACTTGCGATACAGCACAATAATGCTTGTTGAATGGGTTCACAGGATTGCTGAAGATGGATCAATTTATGCTTGCACTGTTAACGTAATTGATCATTCTTTAATACTCAACTTAACTGAATCCTGTCTTACTGTAATGCTAGAGCAGAAATTCAAAATACTGGGGCTGCACAGCATAATTAAACAAATTCTGATGACGCTTTGTGATAATTTGGTTCATTGTGCTTGCATACTCACAAATGGAATTAAGAAAGAGTTTGAAAGCTGTTTTGTTAAACACACAAGTTAGATTTATTCATTTTTATTTAGCATAAATGGCTATAAGCTGAATTTTAATGCATTTTGTTTTACTCTTTGGAAGGAAAGCTACTGCACCGGGCCTCAGCCATAGTTTCAACAGTTTCATCCCTTCACTTTTTAACATTTGTATTAATAACTTCACAAAGTAAAATTTTCTGTTGGAAATTTAGAGTCAGATAATGAGCCACTTGTAAATGTTTTCATAACTTTTTTTATTATGAAATGCCTTGACAAAGTTGAAAATAATGTCTTTATTTGCCTACTTCACCGGTTAGCAACATAAGCCACATACAGTACATGCATTTTAAAATTAAATTAGAATTATAGAATTAGTTAACTTTGTGTAAAGATAGATAGATTTATTTTTATCCAAACCAAATATACATTTACTCTATAGCTTTTAGATTTGTAAAGTGTCTGTTGCAGCACCCAGAATATAGCCCAGTTGCACAAAAGGGAGCCATGTTTAGCCTGTGAAAACCCCATCATTTACCCAAATGGCCATACAATAGCGGGGCCGTACATGGGTCCAGTGAGGTCCAAGTATTAACTTGCATTAACAAGCATTAACCAAGTTAACCCAAGTTTAGCCCATATTATCCCCATTTGGGATCCAGGTGGGCTGCCACATGTGAAGCCACCATGGAACCTGAGGACAAATCCATGCTCAGCTCTTCAAAAACCCACATGGGCCCCACATGGACGTGTTATCTGAGCAAGTACAAATAAAAAAATGAAGAAAATAATAATACTTGTTTTGATATAAACAGAGTATTGGTCCTTACCTCCATTCTCCACAATCCACTGATGCATGGATTCAATTCTCTGCCAAGCTGAAGCCATGATTTTTGTCTAAACGTCAAAAACATGTAATACAAAGTTTTCTAATGAAATGACAACATATACTTCAACTTAAGAATTACACAGCCTGTCTGCAGACGTTTACAGTTTATAAATCCAATAGTTCAGAAATATAACTTATTATTTAAAAAAATAATAATAATAAATAAATAAATAAATAACAAACATTTACAACACTGAGATCGAAACAAGGTCACAGAAATCTGGACTTTGCTTTTGCACCTAATGAATGAAGTAAAAGAGGAAATCGGTGCTCATTATAGACGCATAACGAGCGTAGAACTGACTTACATTAACAGAGGTAAGTTTGAATTGGGGGAAAAAACGTTGTTTTAATAATTAAATATCCACCAAAACAAACATAAACCGCCTGGACTAACTGCAACTGACCGCAGTCTCGGTCTAACTTACCTGTAGGACGAAGACTTTGGACTAGAACACCGACCACCCGGTGAAATATGATAACGCGACAGTACACACTTCTACCTACACAGGCTGTGTCCGCTTTATGTGTTAATTTTTGCCTAAAAGTTGCTAAAGTTAACCTAAAAAAAAAAAAACCAATCAAACAAAAAAAACACCTAAAACTGCGAACAGACCAATAACAAGGTTTTGTATGGGGCGGTAAAAATGACCAGTGACAATAAATGGTACATAATTCTAAGACTCTTATTTTGACAATAGCAAAAATAAAAGTTCCGGGCTTTCTCTCACGCGCTTCAAATATTTTCACAAAACGCGTTTAATCTTGTTAGGCGGCTAATTAATGACTTGAGGGCCGGAGAACGCAGATACAGGTTTAATTCCAGACGCTGCCGTTTAAAAAGTGTTAAATTGTTTTTGTAAATATATCACAAACCATAATAACCTTAGATCGCTTGTTTTGAGAGAGAGAATATGTTAATACGTAAGGCATGTTCATGGCGTTGAGAGATTTCCTGGATGTTATTCATTACTTTTGCAGTGTATGCAAAATCACAGGCTTGAACAACCCAAACGGACCTTCTTTTTACTATCATATTGTACCGATTCCAGGGTATTTCTAGGCCATGACCAAGGGCATTTTGGCAGCAGGATGATGTGTGTGCGTTAATCCCTTGCAGACATTCACACACCAACTGTTAATGTGTAGTCTGTGCATTATCAGCAGATAATAAAATATGTGACCTTTGAAAAGTCTGGTACACATAGATAGGCAAAGATGAATCAACAAAAACACTAAGTGGACACATACATAGAAGATAAAAGTAAAAAAAACGCTTGTTTTATTATTGATTAACAATAAAATTATATATAAAAGTTTTTAAAAGAAAAGCATGATTCAATCAGAATAAACACGTTCTTACATAATTCATGTAAAATACAGTAACCGTTATTTGTTTGTTGGTTTAAAGTAAAGACTGAGAGTGCGCTGCTTTGGGTCTCCGCTGGCATCAGCTGCCCGGCGCTTCCTCGACTGTTTGGCCTGATCGTCTTTACCAGCCTTAGAACTTTGCTTATTATTCTGAAAAAGGCATGGAGGAAAAAGATTATTTTAATATACACCATCCAATGTCAAACCAAGTTTCCCTGACAGTGGGCTGAAATGCAGGTGGTGCAGCTCAAATGGAGTGATGTTTTAGTGGTTAGGATGCTCGCCTCTAGACCAAGAGGTCTACCTCCAGCACTACCACCCCTGGGTCACAAAGCTTGGCCCTTAACCCCAAGGTGCTCTCAGGAAAACTGTCCTTGAAAGAAGAGGGAGTCCTTCTGGATAAGAGCGTCTGCTAACATGCTGTAAATGTAAATGCCAAAACTGGGTTTGGATTAATGGATAAGGACCAACAAAAGAGTTAGATATAAAAGTTTCACTAAGAGATAAGAATTATAAAAATCTGCACACATGGCCTAGTCTCAAATTCTCACATTTTTATTAGAATATTTAAAAGACATTTAGAAGGTGATCCTCCCCTGGGTGCTATTTGTTTGTTGGGACAAGATGTGGAACATAGTGTTACTTTGATCTGTCTCAATATGTGGAGGAATATTTTATCTTATTTTTTTTTAATTAGCCCACCAATTAATCCATAATAAGTGCCCATTAAGTTTACATGTTTACAAGTTTACCTCTTTGTGCTTTTCTAATGGAACTGTGTCATGATAAAAGCTGCCGAAGCTGTGATCTGGACAACGTTGGAACATTTTATCCTATTGTTCACAAAAATAAGACAAATCTTACCTTTGTATCTTTCAGTTTGCTTGCGGACTCATAAAATAGCTTCATAATCTGAGCGGACACAAAAATTTAAATTCAGGCAAATTCGCAGAACGCTGTCCAGTAGAATATATAAACTGGGTCAAACTCAGACCTTTTTGACGCCAGTGGAGACAGCCGCCTCCTGCAGTGCAGAACCTGTCAGCCAGCAAAACTTCTGAAGATCTCTCTGCACATCAGCAAAATCACACACACTGGCGCTGTACACCACATATGTTTGGTGGATGTGTGAGAAGATGTGGACCACCTGCACAGGGAGATGACAACAGTAATTCACGTTAAGCTGCAAAAATGGCATTTTTTATTTCTTGCTTACATTTATGGCATTTAGCAGAGGCTCCTATCCAATGCACAGTATAGCAAAGGAAGCAGATTTTAGAGAACATGAAAACATTTTGCTTGGTGCCAAATTTGATTTCAGTTATTTAAAAGAACCGATCTAGAAGAAGCCACCATGGCAAGCCACGAGTCCTACTTCTCTGCTTTCAGCCGTCTCCATCTTTCAAACGCATCTCCTATGCAGATCATTTTTTTAATTTTTGTTTTTGTCAAGACATTTTTGAGAGTCATACTGAGGCCTTTTAGTTTTAGTAACGTCAGATTACGTCAGAATGCTTGTAGCTGCAGCTCAGTTGTAACTGGCAACCTGGATGCCGAAATGGTACGGACTTTGTGATTGGGCGACTGGTGGGTGGCGCAACAGGCCAAAACAGAAAATCAAAATATAAACACGATTTGTGTGCTGCAAATTGAATTTTAAAATGTGAATATTCTGGCTGTACTCATTTTTTTAGTGAGATCAGTATGTCAAATTAACATAATTCCTTAATGTCTTGTGCCATATTAGGTTCATTTTATGATTATTTTTTATACACATATAGCATATTGCGTATGACATATTTCTAACATACAGCTCCTTTAATCCACAATCTAGTCATATTACTATCATAAAAATGCCTCTAACATACACTGTTGGCTTTAACAGAGAAACACTCACCTCTCCCAGGTACTGAAATGTCTCTTTGTCCAGTGATGATCCCAGAATTCTTTGCACTTCTCCATTTAGCAGTTCCCTGTGCTTCTTCTCAGTAATACCCTCTTCCAAGAGCATGCTGGGAAGCTCCCACATTCCTGCCAAGAGCCCTGGCAAAAACATGGTTGTTATAAAAGCCTCAAAGCTCAATAAAAATAAAATATTAGTGTACAGATTATTGATCAAATTCATGGTCGGGTTTCCAAATTCTCTGCTGTGTTACACAAGCAAAATGGCTCAGTTTCAGTTTGTCAGAAATATATATACACATATATATATATATATAGCCATAAGCAAAAAATGTCCAGCAGAAGAAAAATCCTATTTTGGGAAGCATATTCAGTTCTAGCCATTATACTGTATTTGTGATAGTGATTTTCTACAGCAGATAAAACAGCACAGCATATTTCTCCATCCCAACCACCTCCAGGCCTCAGAATGATTGTTACTGGGCAGCACAGAATCTATAAATAGGAATTTGTTTTAAAAATAACAACATACACTGTTTTATCCATGTGTGGCTTGTGCAGGACCTTTAACAGCAGACAAATTCATGGGAGTTTACACTTCATTTTTACACACTTAGTTACACTAAGAGATTTGCAAAAGAGTCTTTGGAAGGAAAAAAATCTCAAAAACTTGCTTTTGTGAAACAGCATGTGTCACAATTAGACTGGACTACAGCAGACATAAAAACTTTGTCATTTTCTCCCCTCACCTGCACGTTGCAGGGAATAATATTTATCTCCTCTGGGTAACACTGGACACTAATGCATATGGGTTTTTTTTTGAGAAAATGTCCTGTGATTAGGGTTAATCAATATCACTGATTATTGAAACAGCTGCCGATGAATCTACTGATCGATTCGTTGTTTACAATATTATGTTACCTATGCATTTATTAAATAAACAGTCTTAAACAGGAGTGATATAACATAATAAGACGACAGATGATACAACTGACCACAGCATTCTAACTACCTATAAATGAGACTGATCAGCTAAATAGTGGCTACATTACCAAGTTGTGACTGCTAAATTCATGACAGTTTTGTGGGATGTTGTACCTTTACTAGGCCTCTGTGTGAGCAGGTAGCGTGTTTCCTCGTCCTCGCCCTGCCACTGCACAACACAGGTAAGCGTTCGCTCCACACGAGGGGCTTTCTTCACAGGTTTTCGTGGGTAATTCTGCACGCCCATGCTGTCGTCCCAGTCCTCGGACAGACACAGATTACAGCCTGTGGTACTGGCTGTATCAAAAAAAACAGAAAAGGTTTAATGTCTCCGTAAAATGTTGTGGTGTTTGCTGCCAACTGCAATGAAATGGATAACTTACGACAGTCCTCTATATCTGGAAGAGAGCTGCTCAGTTGTGGGTTGAGTTTTTGGAGCATTTTCTCTTGTTTCAAGCTCACCTGGAACAGGAAGAACAGGGAGTGTTGGAGAAAAGCTAACTAAAATTAGTGACAATACTAGCTTAACTTTGTTTTGTAGCTTGTCATTAATGACTTTTGAATAATTTTTTAAATGCTGTATGTGTAAAAATACACATCATTAGAAAAAATATTTTTCTCTCTTTACAAAGATGTTTATTTTCAGCTACCAGGTGTTTCCGATTGTTTTTTCTGAATTGGCAGTTGATAGGCTACCATGACTGCCTGTTGCACTGCTGCGAGATGGAGTCCACCTTGGCCAAGATGCAAGCAGGAATCTGTGGCTGTGAACTAGCTTGGATGTAGTTAGCCACTTTTTCTGTGTTGCTTGTTAGTTTAGCTAACTACTATTTTAAAACAGTAGTTCGGCTGTAGCTTAACTTCTAATCACAAACTGCACACTGCTTCTTTACAGAAGGGTCAAATGCAGAGGTCACATTTTGTTGTGGTGCACTGTGTGCTGTGGTGTGTTCACAATGACAAATAATGGCTCACTTAAATTCACTTAGCTTGAAAGGCTTCCATTTAAAAGTACTTTCACCAACATTGCATGTGAATGTGCATCGATATCATTCATCAGTTATTGTTTATATATAGTTCCCCAACACTAGGAAAAGGTTTAAACTCCCAAGAGTTTTGTATGAAGATGAGGTGTAAATGGGTTGAGGTCGGTTCTGATTTACCTTCCTATAGGCGTGACAGTGAGGCTGAACAGGACACTTGGCACATAGAGGAGCTTTGGGGGTGCAGACGGTGGCTCCCAGTTCCATCAGAGCCTGATTAAAATCCCCAGGTCTGTCTGGGTCCACTATGGTATCAGCTATGTTCCTAGAACAGAATCAAAATCCATGGTATATAATTACACCTTTAACCAAATGCAGTGTATGCAAATCAGTGGGCTAAACTATAAACCAAGACAATGAAATGTGTAGCTAGAATAAAAGAGAACGTAAGTGCAGCTGATTCTCTCCATACCACAGAGCCTCTGTGACCTGAGGGCTGGTGCTGTCTGCTCCAATAGACCGAACACGACACAAGACCCGAATCACGTTACCATCCACAGCCCCCGTCACCTAGACAACACAGCGGTGAGAAAACTTCAACTAACCTTAACAACCAATATTTAATTAAAGCTTCATTAAAAGTGTTTAACTGTACAGATAAAACAGAACAGATTAAATAAAGACCTATACTGTTAGCCAAATGAAAGTCTATGAAACAATAAAAGCAACAAAAAGAGACTGAAGTCTTTCTAGGTTTTCTAATTAAACTGGTGCACATTTATTAAAAGCTTCCATACTACTCATGTGTATACTGTAGTACACACAAAAACAACTAACTTGTTATGTTTACCTGTCCCAGTGCGATGGAGCCGACAGCCCCAGCAGTGTAACGACCAACCCCCGGCAACTGCTTCTGAAGCTCCCCTGAAGTTTTTGGCATCTCCCCACCCAAATCAGAGACCACCTGCAGCATCAGACACAGACAATGTCTATGAAATTCATGACAAATAAAAAAATACTAGAAAAAGAAAGAAAAGTATACAACAAAAGAAAATACTTTAAAATATATCAAACTAAAAGTACAATACAATAAAATATCATAAAAACCTTCTGAGCTCCTTCATGTAGTCTCCGGCCTCTAGAGTAGTAGCCCAGACCTGCCCACATCTGATTCACTTCCTACCAAGAAGAGCATCAGTTGCCAGGTCAGATGTCGTTGTCTGATATACAGTATGAACATGGATAAATAATATATTTATGTTTTTCTATATTTTACCACCTGCAGAGAAGCTTCTGCGAGTTTCTGCACAGTAGGCCACCTCTGATGAAGAGAAAGACACATTAAAATAAAGCTGTAACATAAAAACATACCCATGAAAAAAAAACAATAGAAAAAAGTGGCCTGCCTTCATCCATTTATTATAGTAGTCTATCACGGTGGCCACCTGAGTCTGTTGTAGCATGACCTCTGAGACCCATACTGGATACAAACAGAACAACACAGGTCAAATTATACAACTACTTCTACACCAGCTATTATATCTAGTCCCAGGTAGTAATATACCACATCCTATACCACAAAAAAATTTGGGTCATTAGTTATACTATAATTTCCAATGAATGAGGCTAAGCAAAAAACTGTTGATCATGTTCACTTGATATCAGAACTTAGAATTACCTGCATATGTCCTAATGTTGGCATCTTTCTCTGTCATTGCCTTTAAGAAAAAATTAATTTACCCTTAGCCACACAACATTTTACTATGTCAATGTTAAATGGATGATGAAAACAGTAAATCTAGTGCTGTGTGACATTACCACATTTTACCTTTAGCATATGCAACACTGCAACTAGACTTCTACATATAACTTTAGAAGTATTAACTGATAATATCTGATTACAACTGTTACAGTCTCAGCAGATCTGCACAGAAATTCCACTATATTTAGGTAAGTGATTGCATCCTTGCACTACAGAATAACTTCATCGCCCATACCAGCGTACGCCAGGGAAGCTCTCTCTTGGTCTGATCGTACCAGCACAGCAGGCGAGAGCCAAAGAGTCTTATTTCAGCAGGATCCTTAAATCTGTGGTATGAGGGTGACATGGCAATCTTCTCTAAAACCAGACAGAACCAAAATGATTAAAGCATGACATATGGACAATATTGACAAAGTAACTGCACCGGAGTGCCTTCCAGTGTGTGGGAGATTGCCCTGTGGCTGTGTGTGCTAGATAATTGCTACACGCTTATCCAACCATGTAACTATGCTAAAGATCTAATCATATGTGTATAAGCAGAATTTAACTCGGCTAAATGCTTTAACTGTAGGGGTATAACACTACAAGAACACTACCACAATATCAAATCTGAATTGTATGAAAAGCTTTACACTAGGGTATCAAATGTAAACAATGTGAGTTGGGTTTTTTTTCAATTTAGGAAAAGATTTACAAATAATTTTAGAATAGTAATAATAGAGTAGAATAAATAGTTTTTCTAAAATTGTTCCGTAAATAAATGAATAAACAAATAATAGTCCTAAATAGGCACCAGGCCCGAAAGTTGAAACAAATTACCCCCCAAAAACATCGAACCCACCGCTAACCACCGCACCAATGTATTTTCATTTCACTGTTAATAAAAATAATCAACAATGGCAAAGATTACATTTATTAGAGATTTTGATTGTTTTTTGGTTAATTGCCCAGCCCTACAATGTACTGTGTTCCACAGGTAAAAATACTATACATGCGGTATTACTATTAAGAAATATAATATGTGCAATATTTTTTTGGGATATTCACTGGTGTGGGATGTAAAGAACTGGTTTATGAGCATCATAGCCACATTTAAACCCAACTCCACGGTGCTCACCAGTAGTTTTCATCTGTATATTTACATTGCACTCGGGTATTTCAGGCTGTCTCTATGAACCTTTTTCTCTCACTCCCTCCCTTACAGTCATTCAAAGTCATGATGAACACATTGACCAGATATCATGCAATGGAAAAGTAGATAATCAGACAACCATGGGATATGAGAAGACACTAGAGTTAATATGCAAAGACATGGACGTCGTTAGGTCTATTTTGATCCCAAGCCCCCCTAAAAATACAGTAATTACTATACTATTTTTAAATTATATATCCATACATTTCATACAAGATATCACTGTGCGCAGATACGCACTTAACAAATAGAAGCAAGACTATGAATTGAAATTAAAAAATAATAAGTCTAGCTATCATTATTTAATTAAAATTATGTACTGGCTGTTTAAGCTGCTATAGGTAGCAGGCGGGCATCAGGACATTAGCACCCAGGCGGAAGCTACATGTCGCTACTTGTTAGCGAGTAGCAACCAGAGCCCGTTTACTATAACAATTTCTCTGGTAGCAACGTTTATACTCAGTTCAACAGAACAATACTGTGAGAAGGTGTCAATAACTGTTCATTGCTTAACTTTATTTATGTTTCCTTAAGTGAAAGTAAAGTGACGTTGTTGGGTATTTTAAAACTAATTTAGACTAACTTGCTCGCATAATGCTGCTGTTATAATTGGTTATTGTGATCAAAAACCTAATGGTAAAGTGTCCCTGTTTTTGCTGTTGTACAAATATATCCTTCAGTTTATATAGCAGATGGATATAAGAAAATATTTTGAAAGATTGAGGGAGAAGCAGGAGAGGGACAGGGGAGCTGATGCTGAGGGAGCATGCCTGATGATGAAGACTGGTGGAGGCCACCAAATTTTCAGCCCTCTATGCGCGCTAATTCCTTCCTACAACCCTGGGGGCTAAGCCCCCCATGTCTTTCAATCCTAGTGACGTCCCTGTGCAAAGGCAAGGCTATCAACTGCCTGGGATTTAAGATTAAAAATTACAGCAGTGACAATACACAAAAGGAGACAGTCTAAACGCAGTGAATTAAACCCAGGAACTGGAAGCGCAAGTGTTTTATTAATTTATCAGTCTGTTGGAATGTTGGCTAAAATAAGCACACCCGATGTTATTTCATTTCCCGAAAGGCGAGTTGTTAAATCTCCGTGATGTCCTCCTCCTACCTTCTTTCATCGGACGGTTTTCTCTCTTCTTGACTCGGCGTCCGGCGTGTTCCAGCGCTGCCCGTTTCCCTTTCCATACTTTGGATCCTAATGGGCTCATTATGCCACCCACAACTGCTAACAAATGAGTATGTATTTAACGCTGTTAACGTCTTTTACAAATCTTACAAACTGACATTCATAAGACTAACCTGCTATCCGACCCTACTTTACTGTAAACATTTTGTTTTACGTTGTAAACGGCGCTAATCCCGCCATCTCTCCACTTCCTTGTAGGCGGGAGGCGCTCAGCCAATCATGTGCCTTGGCCACGCCCCTTTCCAGACCACTAACGTAACTCTTATAAAACAAGGACATTTTATTTTGACAATTACGGTTGTTGACTTCATTTATTTTACTATGCAGTGGGTTTTAAAATATCATGTAGGTTCGTTCCACTTCTGCCAATGATTGTTAAGATTCTTCATTGTTCTCTTCAAGTTCTGCAAAAAAAAAACAAATGTTATCATAGAATATATACTATTACATTATATACATTTACTGCATAACTACATTAAATATTTCAGTTTAATATTCCTTGAAATTAAAGTTGAGAATTAGAGAAAATTTAAGAGACTGGGGGAGGCATGTACCTTTTGTAATATTCACTTTGTTTGACAGTAAAATGTCCACCTGAACGTCATCCATGTTCGTGTACAGTAGCTCTGCATCTTGCTAGAAACGTGGAAAGTTTTATTGCCAGGCATTCTTCAAGGGCAGCTCCAGAAGCAACTGTTTATTTAATACACCACAAAGGTGCTCTGTTTTGTAAACTACATAATAAGATTTCATTTAACATTAAATTATTGGATTTTAACTCATTTTATCGTTATTATGAACATGAGTGCTGGTGCCTGTGCACTGTGAGGCAGGCTTACAGTAAAGGAGTCAAACAGAGCCGACCCCATGGCTCTGCGAACATGTTCCTCCACCACAGGGTATAGCCGGACAAAATACTGTATAGAAATGAGAAAACAGGTTGGAGGAGCATTTTACGTGCTTTAACTGAAATGTATGAGAGAAAAAAGATGCACTGGAAACTACATTTGCATAAACATGCATATACAGTGTCAGTTTATGTGAGTGTGTTTCATGTGCACCTCCAAAGTCAGACTCGCTTGTCTCTGAGATTCTGCATGCTCCTTATTGCCCATAGCACATAGTAAATTGTGAACTACTCCCAGATTGATGAGCTCTTCATGTATATCGGGTCTTCTTTGGGCCATTGTCCTGCATGATTTACCAAAGTGTAACACATTAATGTATACAATTTCTATTACATGTCCATAGTTTTACTATCTCTTCATCATTTCATAGCCTTTTTGTACATTTCTAATTTATGTAATTCATGCTTTACAGTATCATTCAGTAATGAGGTTACCGTAGAGCTTTAGCTGCTGCAGCCTGTTGGACAAACAATGGCAATGAGTCTGTCATGTTCATCACATTGGGATCTAATGAAAAAAGAATCATAGTAATGGAAATAAAGGTGCTCAAATAGGCTAATATAAATGTGAACCTGCATTAAACGTTATCAGTGAAGTCAATGTTTCACAATATCAAAAAAGAGCACCATAGATAAGGAGTACTCAGTAAATGGTGAACAGACTGTTAAGGGGAAAATAAAGGAAAGTTATACCCTCCAGGATCTTATGCTTGCGGGATCCCTCTCTGACCGGTTTCAGAAGGCTGACCACACCACAGGTCAGTGTAGTTCGTACCTCAGTCTGCAGCAGCTCTATAATCAGCTCTATAGCTATGAAAGCAGGGGACAAACAAGGCAAAGTGGACCAGATGTTAAAGAACTCCTTAATTAAATCTTCTAATCGTAATATGAACTATGACCACCAAGTCTCAGTTTGGGTTTTCACTCCAAAAAGCAATCTTACCCTCATACTGCACCTCTAAATGGAAAGACTGCAGCAAGTTCAGCAAAGGTTCCACAATACAGGGATCAGCCGTTTTGACAATGGACTGGAAAAAGAAATATAGATATTTATGATTAGTTGGGTATAAGACTAAAGATTCCTTATCATAAAATTGACTCCATTAAAAGTTCAAAACTACATAAGTGAAAGAACTAAAGTATATGATATAAACAGTACTTCGGTATTAAAAGTACTTTGCTGGTACTAGTAAAGGTTATTCATTACAAGAAATACTTGAAACAAAGTCTTAAAGTTCTTTAATTTGCTTGTTTTCAAAATATGATGCATATTCTCAATTTCCAAAAAAATGATGAGGATCAGATTGTGGCGCAAATCATCAGCATGTCGGCACACTTTAACTTGTACATATTTGGGCATGTTGTACCAATTCAATGTTTAGGATTCCATAAAAGCCTGCGGGTGGTGATATCACCCCTTCAGTATGCAAAATATTAAAATGTTTTTGTGCCCATCACTGCAGACAACTGCAGTAACCACTATGGTGAGAAAAACATATTGAAGTAAAAAGTGCATTCATGATTCAAGTAGAGGAAGAGCTGCTAATGTTGATAATACTCAGCCCAAGAATAGCCAAAATATTAAACACTACTTGTGTCTCTATACAACTGCATTGTGTCCAGTGTGATGTACCTGCACTGTGTGTAATGTCTGGAGTACAAGCTGTTGGGCCTTCGGGGAGGTGCAGGTCAGCAGTGTGATCAGACTCTTATACACCTGCCTCTGATATAAGTAATTGCCATGAGCCAAGGATTCCAGCAGTCCTGAAGCTGTCTGCAAGATTTCTTCTGCACTGGACTTAGCCAAACACTCTGATACTGATCTCACACCTCACAGTCAAAAAAGAACAAAGCAAGTAAATGTTGAAGTCAGCTTATTAGTTTGCATGTTTGCTCTAATAATGCTGTCAGAGTCTTTCTTTCTAAAATATTTATCTTTTCTGAACTTGAATAAACTGAATATCCACAATCTGCTTTTTTTGATTTTTGAAATAGTGATCATTCGTTCAAATGCAAATGAAACCATGCAATACTAATATCTACCACTGTCTTGCTATGAAATCAACCAAAAGTAGCTGCAGATGTACTTCATAGATGATAGCAGAAGCAATATTGATTTAGTGTCAGTTATTAAACAATGTGGGATTGTGTGTCGTCTACATATCTATACCATCGCAGTTACAGATGAACTCCTTGTACTTCCTCCCAGCATTGGAGACAAGCTGAAGCAGCCGTAGAGCTTCCACCTTGCCCTCTGCTCTGATCTGCTCCTGATCAAGAATCTCCTGCAGCGTCTTCACCCCTCCTACCTCCAGGAACTCCATCAGATAGTTGTGGCTGACAAATCAGGAGAAATCCAGAGTGAATTCAGCACTCTCCAGGCTCCACGATGTGTATGGATCAGTATACACACATTAAAACATAATCTTACTTGCAGGCAGCTGACAGAAAAACCCCAATGGCTTTCAGCTGAAGGTTCAGACATGTGCCAAACATGTAGCTGAGGTCAGGGTAAAGGAATCATCAAAAAATCTTGTAAATGACTGTAGTCATTTACAGCCAAGAGGTAAGAGTTGAGAATCAGTCAAGCATATGTTGTGGCTGTGCATTCTGACTGCCTTGTGTAAATGTGAATTACACTTAAGTACATTAATTTAAAAATGATAAAAAGCCTTTAGATTCTGATATGTGCTGGCACGGTTTTGCAATCTCAGTCTTGGAGAAATGTTATATTCACATTGTAATAACACAGAAGGAATGGCTTGATATGAGAAGTCAACTATTTGACAACCAAAAAAAATGTGCAGTGTAAAGGTACTCCAAGTCTGGAAGTGGATTTGATGTCCTGTTTATACTATATGATAAAGCCCTTTATTAATCCACTTCAAATTAATGAGAGTGAGTAGTCTGGACTGTATTTGGATACGTGAGTCTCAGCCAGGCCGTGAGGCGGGCGAGGAACAAGCTGGCAGCCTGTGAGAACTCCAGTTCCAGCTCCGGACTAGTCTTCCCAGAGTTTTGGTCCAAAAAGGTGCGCAGCATCCTGCAGCGAACAGTGTAGTTTCCCTCATCCCATTCCCGCAGGAAACGCATCAGCTGAGCTGTAGCCGCCTGCTCCTTACTCATAGACATGCTGATTATGCATCAAGACTGTAGAACACATTTTATTATATGAGTTTTAAAAAGCATATCATCTTTATTACCACCAGGGGTGTAGAACCAAATGCTGGGCCCTATACACAAGCAGTCTCCATGGCCCCCACCCTCCCATAATAAAATAAAATTCCCACTTGGGGCCCTATTAAGTGAGTCCCACTGTCATCCTTATGATGATGATGAGGACAGGCTTTGATTGTGAATATGATTATCAGCACACGCCTTCCAGAAATCCAGCACATTTCCAGCATGTGTAGCTGCACAGTGACAATACACATCATGGCATATTCTATATAAATAATAATATAAATGAATTGATTAGATTTGTGCTTAGGATTTCAGAAGACAATAGTTTTACTATTAATTTTGTTGTGTGAAGCTACCATTTGGAGGTAACTTACATAACCGCTGAACGGAACTTCACAGGATTTCTCATTCAAGCGGTGGACGAAACAGCCCAAAACAATTAAAAACGTTTAAAAAAAATAGACTGGAAGGTCATGTCCATTTTGTACAAAACAGTGAAATCGTACTGGTCAATCATTACAGTAGTATTTGTCTACAAGACTACATTACTAAGAAGGCTATGGCAGGTGGGACGTTTTCACATTTGGCAAACAGCAGGCAAGTAGCCTGTTTGTTGAATATGCAATAAAATTTTACAAAATTAAAGTAAACATTTGAACATGGCATCACCACCACTACAACTGTAAAAACATGACTTCTTACTGCTGCAGCTCGAAGAAATTCCGTTAACGTGAAACGCTTAGGCCGATACTTTAACTTTGGATATTTCGGAATACGTGTGCCAAAAAGCTTCATTCAACACTGCGTAAAACGAGACGTTAAAGAATATCTCCACGTGGACCTTTTTAGTATTATTCAGCTGTTAAGGGGAACGTAGGAGTCGGGAAATGTTTACCGTCGCTAAGCAACGGCACGCTCGGACGGCGTCCAACGAGGGACAAACCGTCCTGCCATGGATGGGCGGATTGACAACTGTGACATTTTTCTTCATATTTTGCTTTTAAAGAGCTGAACGTACTGGTGTAACCTTGAGGCACTGTGTCTAATGTCTCATTTTCCGAGGAAATAATAGAGAAATGAAGGGTGGCTTAAGTTTTGTACAGTACTGTAAATTTGCGTAAGAAAGTGGGAACGTTGTTGCTGGTTCACTCTAATCTACATTACGGATGCATTCAAATGTTAGAATAATATTATTCCAGAGCAAAATCAACTCGATAAGGTTAAAAAACAGAATGAGAGTTGACTTTTCACAGAAGACATGGAAATAATAATAATAATAATAATAATACACACACATAATATTAATAATAATAATAATAATAATAATAAATAATAATAATACAAACTATTAAAAGAATATTCAAAAGACTGCACCTCAGAATTTGTGTTTGCACAGTTTTATTTCACAAGAAGAATGACATCTGGGAGAAATTCATGTTTGGCCTGCAGTGGAAATGCCATTTCCAGACAGTTTTTTTCTGTCCAAAAAGATCATCACTGAAGTCAGTCATATTTTCATTCTCATAAACCAGCTATTAGGTATCTAATATTGTAATTGTTACTGCAAATGGAAATTTGGTTATACTGCAATCATCAACTGAGAATATGAATGCAGCTATAAATATTTTTAATCAGCTATGCAATACAGTGACAGTGGAACTGTAAAAGTATTTGACATGTTTGAAACAGATTATGGCTGCTATGCTCTTATCTCTGATAAAATTGTTGACAGGTGTGGCACTCCTGCTAGAAATAAGCACAGATTCAAGAGAGTTGTAAAGAATAGAATGCTTTGTCTTTGATGTTAGTCAGCATCCTTGCTTGGTCTGAAAATAAAGGTTGCAGTTGATTTTTGAGAAGAAAAAAATCTTTCCTCTTCTTATTTTTTGGCATCTTGAACCTTCTGAATTTCCTAAGAAAAAGATATAATCAATTTTAGACAGATTGCCAGACCTGTTCACTGTTGTTGACCTAAGGAGTAATGAAACTTGTGAATATCTGCAGCATATACAGTACACTAAAAATAAAATGAATATTTTAATTTTACCTCAATAAGAACACTTTTAAGCTTCTCGTAGGCTTCATTCAGATCATCGTTTATGATGACCAGGTCAAAAACACCTGGCTCCTTACCTGCACAAGGAACGTAAAGCAGGAGTAGTGTTAATATTGAGGCAGAAATTGGAATGAGAGCATTAACAAACACTATGATTTGGTGCTTACTGAGCTCCATGTCGATGCGGGCTGCCTCCAGACGTTTCTGTAAACTTTCCTCACTCTCTGTTTGTCTGTCTCTCAGACGCTGCTCCTGCAATGTGTGTCCATATATATGTTTGAGGTTTATATGAGCTAAGAAGCTTAGAAGCTTATGACATTATGTGTTTATAGGATGTTAAATGGCAAATATACAGTCCTGTGATGTAAAATTTGAGCACTAAATGACTAAGATAATATATAATATAATATAATAATAATATATTACCTTTTTCTTAAAATGTATATTTTACTACACAGCACCTAGGCAAAAGATACAAAAGAAGGTGATCTGTGTCTTACAAGAATCTCCATGGACGGAGGCTGGATAGAGATGTAAATGGGGTTCAGGTCAGTCTGTTTGATGTTTTTCACACCTTGAATGTCTACATCCAGAATGCAGATCAGGTTCTGGGCCTGTACATCCTCTATGGATGATTTACTGACAGAAGAAACAGCAGAACAATAAGTCATTTTTCCTTCCACCCTCCCCACTTTTAGTGAAACAACCATGACTTGAATATAGAGTGGGATCCATCACTTTTAACAAGATATCACTATTACCATAATGTCTTGTATGATCACTCTGCAATCTGTATAACCTATTAACAGGCCTAAAACCAATGTCTCAAAAACATGAAGGCCACTAGAGGCTGCTAAGAAAACCACATTCTATTCACTGTTAAGTAGTGAACATGACTGCAGTTTTTATGCTGAGTACAAGGTCAATCAGTCATCAGTCACCTTTAAGAATTCTCATCTTAAGTTCTTCATCTATCAAACCTCGTGTATCGATGTCAAAATGGTACCATGGTGACATGCCATTTCAGGCATGTACAGTACAAGAGGGACACTCTACCTAAATACCTAAAAATGCCAATTAAAAATAATTGGGAACTTTTTGTCTTTAAAAAAGAGATACTAGTCAATGGCAGATCCTACTGTGCCATGGTGGATTATGAGGTCAGGAGGATTACACTTAATGCAAGACTCAGTGATTCTTTCCTGTTTGTTAGAACTTAATCTGCCTGAGATTAAATGGGATACCATGACTACAGATCTGTGGATGTCACTATAGATTGCTCTGGATCTCAAGATAGATTTGGTGGCGCTGCTTTACCTGAAGTGACCTTAATGTTCCTGAGCAGACACAGGCTCAATAGAGAAAAGTGGGGAAAAGGTCATATAGAAGAGTTTCTCTTGACCCTTATATTTATTGCTTGAACAGGCCTTATTATGCATAACGTGTTGGATTAGAGACCACTAATCATGGTGCTGTACCTGGTGCCATACATGTTTCCCGAGAACTCAGCGTGTTCAATGAAATCACTGTTGTTGATGTGCTCCTGCATCTTCTCTCTGCTCACAAAGTGATAATCTGCAGAGGGAAGACCAGCAGATGGAGGATCACCCAGAAGACACTGAAGGTTATAACAGCTTGTTAAAGAACAGGGTACAAGGGTCAAGAGGTCTAACACATGGAGATCTCAAGCAAAATGTGAATACTGGGTGCATTTAGTCAATATATTGCGAAATATATTGCTAAACCAGCGAACTTCTGATCACAAGGCAAATGCGCTAACCGTTATGCTACCAACTGCACCATTTGGATGGATATGAGTTGTGCACAGGATTCAAGTATACTTAAAAAGATAAATGTTCTAACTATCCCTCCACAACAACCAAGTGAAAGTCGGGTGAGTTCTAAAGGCTACAGCGGCATCTGAATATGGTACACAAAACACAAGCACATCACAAACCACAAAAAGAGACAAAAACACAAGGTATGGAGGCACAGACACTGCCTCAGGTCAGGTATAGATATATTAGCAAGAAACATAAAAGTGGGTGCACACAGCAAAAATATCAGAAATTACTTAGATACTCATTAGCATGACAACAGAATGATAATTTAAATTTCTAAAATACTGTTTCTATATTATTATTTTATTGTTTTATGATACCTGTAAACTTCAAGACTGCAAATAATTATTAATGAATGTAGTATTTTAAACATTATCAATTATCATAAACATGTTGCTAAAACCAATCTATTGCAATGCTAATGATTTTGCAGGTTGCAGGGTATATGTTATTGGGAGACTCTCAGGTTCATCAGGTACATCTAAAAAAACACAGGGGGCTATTTTCAAATGCTTTTTACTCCAAAGTTCACACTGGTATTGAGATATCTTATTGAAAAATGAGCAGAACTCGTCTTATCATGGCCTGAATGGGTAAATGATTTTCCAAAGATTTGGACTTCAGAAAGATGAAAGTAACCCCCATCGCTCTCTCTCCACAGTAAAGATCTAAAAAAGGATTATTTGAAATATGGATCATTTAATAGCTAGAATAAGATCTACACCTTCAGATGATACAGAGGATAAGACATCTGCTACAGGGAGTAATGTTGCCCCCAATAGCAATGGGAGACAATTGAGCCCTATGGAGAAAACAAAAAGGCACATTGGGGATAAAAGGATAAATTTACCCCATCACTTTCAGATACAGTTCACTTGGGAGTAAGAAGCAACAGAACTTTATTTTCAGTGTGTTTTAATGTCAAGCCGTGGTCCAGGGACAGACAGGCTTTACTGGAAAGGGGATTGTGGGTAGAGAGGTTGTTTGATTTATAAGGGTCTTTGGAGAGTAATGGAATCAGACTTTATCATAGATAATTTTTAGTTTAATCACTTTACACATTAAAAAGGTATGTAAAAATGTTTGTGTTTGAATACCTTTGCTTATGCATTATACAGAATGTACGTATATTTGCAGAATGAAGATTTGCCGATCTGGGTTTATGTATTGTAAGAATTGTAATATTAATTCAAACAATTGTATTTGTATTTGCAATCTTTAAACTCAAATATGTCAGTTATGTTCATCAATGCCTTTATTTTAGATTTACATCAAGTTTTAGATTGGTTTACATCAAAACAGATGATCCTGTCATAGCCTACCTTTACCATCCTGCTCTCCAGGACGAGGATTCCTGGTTGTATCTGTGAGAGAAGTAATCACTCTTAATGAACATGGTCTAACAGATGGTAAGATATTCCCAGAATTAATTCTGAATGAAAAGGGAACCTGCTGTTGTGAGACTTACGGGAAACGCTGAATCCAAAGACTCCCTCATACTCATTCATCAGCCTCTTAAGCAACGTACTTTTCCCAGCCCCAGATGGGCCACTCAGAACTACAGGTCTGGGTCCAGACATTTTCCTGGGAGGTTGGCAAAACACAGCAAATATGCACACTGAACAGACTGTATCCCTCTATTTATTACCATCAATTACACCTTTCTCAGAAACATTGGTTTCTTATATTTAATAATGTTAACATCTCCAATGAGGACTTGGTCTAGTGGCAGTGTCCACTAAGGGGCAGGCTGAAGGTTGTTGGTGTTGGTGGCCTAGTGGTAGACCACTCGCCTTTGGCCCAAGAGGTTGTGGGTTCAAATCTGACCACTGGCGTTATCAACATTGGGTCCCTGAGCTAGACCCTTAACCCTAAGTTGCTCTCAGGGGAACTGTCCCTGAAATTAGGCAATATAAGTCACTCTGGATAAGAATGTCTGCTAAATGCTGTAAATGTAAATGAAGGCTGTATATAAACTTACATGGACAACTATCTACCCTGCAGTTGGGCATCTCCACGTCTTAAAACCCATGGCCTAATTCACTGATCCTGTCATAAGTAACTCTACTTATTGAGCACTGGATAAGAGCCAGGTATTTGTGGACAAATTGAGAACTGACCAATTTAGAAATATGATACTTATGATATGATATTTTTTAAAGATTATCGGAAAACAGTCACCTTATCTCTAAATTTCTGAGCTTTTTGCTCTCAGTGGCACAGATTTCTCTCTTAATTTATGTCAAAAGCATACTGCAATTAAATGAACAATTGTCTGCTTTTATTAGTGTAGTGGCAAAAATGACACATGACTTGTGGAGGTCAAGAGTACTTCAAACCAAGACATGTATAATATGAAATCTTCAAAAATAAAACACCATACTGTTGCCTCCACCATAAACAATAAGAAATCCAAACTCTCTACAAAGCATGTGTTGATCTGAAACAGTTAAAATGTGCTGAAGAAGTCAAGTTAGGCCAGGGAAGAAGATTAGAGAGCCATAAGCCAGCAAGAGCAGCAGAGCCCAGTGACCTGACTGTCTGGCTGCAGACCTCCTCTGTGGGTAAGCTCCTCTGTCAGGACCTCTCCTCTGAGGGAAAGGAAATGACGCACAAGGACGAAGGACCGCACCTAACCCAAACCCTAACCATAACCGTAGTTATATTTATGACTTCATTTCCTTTCCCTCAGAGGAGATGTCCTGACAGAGGAGATTTACCCACAGAGGTCTGCAGCCAGACTCTCTTGGTCTGACTAGATTCCTGACCCAAACTCTCATCCACCTGCATGACCAGATTTACAGTGCTGTGTTAGATTAAAAACAAACGAATCAAACAACAACAACAATAACAATAATAATTTTTTTAAGTGCCTCAAAATACAAAGTATAAAAGTGTCCCTTTAAAACTCTTCTACTTGAACGTTACACCGCGATCCAACCGAAAAATGTACACCGGATGCAACTTCACAGCGCATTCGCCAAGAATTGCCCTTAGACCTTAAATTCGTAGATGCTGTGGAAAATACTCTCTGGCTCACTTTTCATGTTGGTAGTCCTATGAGTCCTCTCTTTATCATCGCGTTTAGTAGTCGCCTTTGCTTCGCACAAATATCCCCCTTTTTAGTAATGTTGTGTCTCCTATGTATACGTGTTTGCGTTGTTCCTGACGTGGCTGACATGCACCAGTAACACCATGCACGACATTTTCTGTGATTTTGAAGCAAACAGGCGGAAAATGAAACTGGCCTTGATGTTTAGACACGTATATTAATATCATAGACACTTGACCCAAATGCATTACCGTTTTGAAAGAGTAAACAGAAATGGAATTTGGCAAAAGAGAGAGAGAGAGAGAGAGAGAGAGAGAGAGAGAAGAGAAAAGACTAGAAATTTGATGCTGTGTCATACTTTGCGCCCACAAAAAAGTGATTGAATTCTATATATAAAAAATATATAAATCTTCCAATAGCAAAGTAGAGCTGGGCTCCAGAAATATAGTTTATTGAAAGTGAGAGGGTTGCTGTTATTTAGTAGTTCCTCATACTGTTAATCTAAAATGCGACCCTGTGTTAGCAATACGTCCTGAATATTTATTTGTCCAAGACTATAATATTGACAAGAAATTATAAAAACCTACACAAAATCCATCATGAAGTTAGCAAGTTCAACTGAAATTCAATTAAATACTGTTATAATACATCAATAAGGAATTTTATTTATTCATAATGACTGAAATATACATGCTACAATTCAATTAAACACTGTGTTAATGCTTTTTTTTATTAGTTTATTTCAAATTTAAGATCAGCTTAGTTTTAAGAACTTTCAAACACTGTTATAATCTATATGGATGTGGTTAATTGTCTTCTCTTATTACATATGATGTGGATTAAAACATTAATGCATGTTCTTCATTACAAGTATACAAATATATTTGCAAATAGACTAAGCTCTGAAGCTTTAACCTAAAAAGGTTAAAATAAGAGGTCTTACCCCTTCAAGGATGCGCAGGTGTAGTGTGTGGGAGTGACTAGAAGGTGTGTGTCAGAGTTTGTGGTGTTTATCTCACCGACTTACTGCATCAGCTTAGTGCCAGCAACAATTACCACCTTACACTCCCTACAGCCAATCAGATTGCAGGCCTCATCATCCACTTGCAACCGGTGCTATGAGGTTAGTGGAAAATACTGAAGATTTTGTGTCTTTAGCAGAATATCAGAGAGGTCAAATAATGACCTAGATGACTTTATTGATGTAGAGGAAGTACGGAGGAAAGATAGAAACAGGGCAGTTTGTGCTGTCTCATTACTTGCTGTACTATTTTTATCTGATGAAAATCACAGATCGGTTGTGTAGCCTCACCTGCTTATATTGATCCTGTCTAATAATACTCTTAGCAGGTTATAAACTACAGTAACAGTAGTGGCATTGTCATGCTGATGATGCAGGTCTGTCACATGATCACCTGCTAAATGAGGTGTATGGGTCAGGTGACTGGCTGACTGACATTTCCTCAGGTGAAGACACAAGACCTCAAACCTTGACATTAACAAATTCAGCTACCTAATCACTGTTCATGACCTTTCATATTTCTCTTGTTGGATTTTACATTCATATTCCTCTTGTTGGACTTTAACACAATTCACCATGCTGCTAGCTATAACACGTTGTGTATACTGCATACATTATATTCTATATAGTCTACGTCAGCACATTAGTCACTTGCACACTGTATGTAAGAAATAGAGTTATATACTGTTATTATGGTTCACCACTTAAGCATTTTATTTCATGTACCATGCTCCCAATGTAAATATTTGTGTATTGTTGCTCTTTAATTTTAATATATCTGCTGTCTTTTTTTTACTGTGGGCTAAAACTATTTACTGCATAGCATATATGAGTCAAATAAAAGAATCTTGAATCTTGAACCTCCGTGCCAAACTCTCTTCGTCATTGTTCCAAAAGGTGTGGTGTTCAACAATAGTATGCATGTTTTTATGTCAACATACCATATAATTATACCATTCAAACAGGTTGACTGAGAGAATGTTAATGTATGGTTTAGTGTGTGGTGTGAGTTCACACACTCAGGCCTCGTTAGATGACTTCTGTCTGGTGGGGTACAGCAGGTTTGTGTAATGTCCCCAACTGTGGGATTTAATGACCGAGCATCACTGAGCCCCGACAAGGCTAATCCAGATCTAACCTAATTCCTCTCAGATACTCTGCTGTTCCACTCAGAGCTGCAGTCTCACAGCTTTAGATCCGGAGACATGCTTCTATTAGCCCTCTGCTAATTTACTGCACCTGTTTGGAAGGGCAAACGTAAAATAAATCACATAGTGTCTACGGTACTGTACATGTATGTGGACCTGAGGTGAGAAAGGTGTTATGAGCAATAATATTCAGTGACCACAAACTTAAAACTTACAAAAATAATCATTTTAATAATATCCACTGAGCCAAATTCTAAGACTTAATGATTGTTCTGTCTACAAGTACAATTGCTCATTAATGTCATTAAAGAAATGTTCTGTTTTTAAACCCTCCATATTGATTATATGTTTGCTATGCAGGTTACTGTATGTAGTACATTGACACTAATGGTATAATTTGTATGATCTATTAATAAACTACCTCTGCCTTTCATCTTTTTCCTTCTTGTTTTATAACAGGTCTGATGGGTTTAAGAGGTTAAGAACTTTAAATCTTTACTCAGCTAATTATAGACTTTAATTGCATCAGGATGTATGTCAGGAATTAAACTCCAATCATTTGTCTATACAGTTTGAGGGTTAACACTATCTAAAATATTAATCTGGAAATGATTGATTGATTTTTTATTGGCTAAGCTCATATCAGCTCATAATTAAGGCCTCTTTTGTTAATGTGGTCATTACGCAACCTATCAGACATGACATTATCATCACATCAACTTCTGAGTCAGTATCAGTTGGTATTCTGAGCTTGTGTGCCTTTTATAAAATAAAATAAAAAAATACTGGACTACATATTTAGTTTTCCTTTGAAATATTCATAATCCAAAATGAGCAAACGAAACCATTATCCATGTGGTCATTTATTTACAAGTAAATAAGTGTCAGGTCAAAACTATTAAAAGTGCTTTATCAGTCAGTTACTCCGTTCAGACATAAACAAAACTATTGCTACTACAGAAAGTTCTGACCTTTCATTGTAGTTACAACTGCAATAAAAACAGTTTAAACAAGAACACAGTCTAGCAAATGTGGTGAGTGAAAAGGCTGCTTCTAAAATGAGAGCTGGTGTTTGCATTTAATGCATACACACACACAGACACACACACACATCCTTGTACTTATATAGTAGTGAAGACCTCCATTGACTTCTATATTGTTGTATCTAAATAATACTACACCTAACCCTAAACATAACCCTAACCATAACCTCAGTAACCAAAAGCTAATCTTTCTACACTTTAAGTTTTGCAAATAAACTTTTTTTTTGTAAAAGCAGCTTAAAGAAGTGAGGACCACTAAAAAGTCCTCACTTCCCAAAAATGTCCTCACTCTGCTGGATAAAAACTCATTTTGGTTCTCACTAAGTAGCAAGTACAAGAACACACACACACACACATTCACCTATACACTCTCTCAAAAAACACACAGTCAATGTCTGACACCACAAATGATACCATTTCTTAATGACTAAGTGTACCAATAGTTTAACTAGCTAAACACAGCCCTATTAGATAAATGCTGTTATAAAGAATACATTGTTTATTTCTCAGTTAGACAGTAAGTTAGCCCACCAAAATGAACAATGCTATAGTATTAAGTCTCGAGGGGTGGTCTTAATACCTTTAAAACCTTGTAAGGAAGTGAGAACTGCAGATTTCACACAAGATAAATGAACATGAGATGTAGTAGACTGCAGTAACTCCCTGATAAACAATGACAATTTCAGTCAGGTCACTAAAATATAATTTTCAGACAATATATTGGAAGCTATCTAGAGAATTTAATTTTCTTATTTTCTTATTATTTTAAATCATCATTTTTGAGTTATGTAGAAATGTAAAACAAATTACAAATATTTTTGAGTGTTAAACTGCTGCGATATGAAATAAAAACATACTATCAATACTCGGTAAAATCTGTATTCACTTTTTTATAACCTACATTATTATTCCTCATAAATGATACTAATTTATACTAATTAAGTCATAAATGTGACTGGTTTCTATGAAAGAACCATGACAAAATACCTATAGAAAAACCTGTTAAATTACAGTAAGGAAATTAAACAAGTAATAAAGTGTACAGTTTCCCTTATGTACTAAGACATTTACACAAAAACGATTAAAGAGAGGAGAGAGAGAGAATCTAATCTGTGTTTTAGTATATGACTGCACCTTGCTGCTGTTTAACAAAGCAACGTTTTAGCACTTGTGCTTTGAGTCTGTTTCTCTCAGTGAAACGTAATAGATGTCAGTTCACTATAATTGTGAGACATGCTGAACGGCTGTGACATTACAGACATTGTGTTCCTAAGCAGTCAGGGGGCTGCAGTGTGAATAAGCTTGAGAAACTTGAAATCGGGATTTGGATTACAGAGTTTCACCAGAGCTCAATGTTTCTCATACATGCTGACCAATCACACGTCCAGGACTTCCTTCAGGGCAAGACAGGAAGTGATGTCAGGCTGTGTAGGCATGGTTGAGCTCTCTCAGACATAGAGAGAGAGACATCAGAGTGCAAACAGGCAAATGTCAGGGTGGCCGGTCCGTGGCCCCATCACAAATACACACGCCTCAGGTCCCCCGGGGAGGTGATGGTGTTACATTGAGGACACAGCTTTTTTGCTCCCTGTGAAATAATTTTACATTGCATCAGAATCAGAATGAAGTAAGTTGTCACATACAAGGAGTTTGTTTTGGTGGTTGGTGCGAAGAGATTAAGAGCAGAAAGATTTTTGAAAATGTGTTTTTATGTACAAGAAATGAATATAAATAGAAGAAAATTGATATTGTTGTACAAAACTAAGCATTTTTTTTGCAAGAGAGTGCAAGGATATGCATAAGTTATTTAAAAAGTTTACCTGCACAGAACACAGAATGAAAAAAAGTCAGCACATGAATAAGCTAGAAGCAGACAATGTGTAAAATGGATTTAAATTAATAACCAAGTGAACAATCTGAACTAAGGATGTGCAATAGTGCAGTGTCCACTGTATGAGAGGCATGACATGACTATATAGGAGTGCAAAAACACAGTACAGGGAGGGAGCTGAGAATCTTACCAGCGTGCGGAGCCAGCACTCCTCACAGTGCACATGCCAGCACTGAATAGACGTGAGAGGGATGGTATATGAGTCCTGAAACAGTAACAGTAACACTATTCACAGGGAACACAGCGATCTCTCAAAATGTATTGTATACAAAATCCTTAATAGCAATTAAGAATGAATGTGCAACCTCTTCAACCAGTATGTAAATAAAACTATCTCTATTTTGACAGTCTTTATTGTCTTTATTTTTTATTGTTGACTGTGTCTTGAAGTAATGTCCTCCTGTTAATCTTGACCAGTACTTAACCTGTGTATGTATGTGTGTGAATGTGGGCCAGTGCAGGTCTACCATGCAGATGAGGCATTTGATCCGGTCTCCACGGGTCAACTGCTTCTCCAGGTCTCTGATGCGTGTCTTCAGAGCTTCCAGTGTGTTGAGTGAATCCTCTGACATGCTGAAACACACACACACACACACACAAACACAAACAAATACTAATGCATTAAAGTTTAAATAATTTTTGTATATAATAATCCAACCCTGTAGCGCCCACATGTATGAGACGCCTTGCATTTCTACTCTAGGGGATGATTTGGAAAAGCAGAATATAAACTAGTAAAACTACCAAATATGTTTTTTTTTTTTCTGAAAAAAGATTTTTCTTTTTAAACCAACATATTGGTGTTTCACAGGTCTGGTGTTTGTATAAATACTTAATAAAATACTTAAGTATTATATAAAAATTTAAGATCAGTCAATGTTGGAAAGAACTGATAGGAAATTTATGGAAATGAACTGTAAATGAGACTGAAGTCGCAGGGGGAAAAATCATAAACCATACACAAATATTTGGCAATTGTCAGAACTTAGTGGTTTCCAATAGGAATACATTTTATATATCTATTCGGGGCGGCACGGTGGCGCAGTGGTTAGCGCTGCCACCTCACAACGAAAAAGTCCAGGGCTCAAGCCCCGGGTCGCCCGTAGGGCCTTTCTGTGTGGAGTTTGCATGTTCTCCCTGTGTTCACGTGGGTTTTCTCTGGATGCTCAGGTTTCCTCCCACAGTTCAAAAGCCTACAATATAGGTTAATTGTCGACTCTAAATTGGCCCCGTAAGGTGTGAATGTGAGTGTGATTGTGTGAGTTTGTGTGTGCCCTGCGGTGTGTTGGCTCCTGTCCAGGGTTGCTCCCTGCCTTGTGCCTGTAGTTTCCGAGCTAGGCTCCGGTCCCCCCGCGACCCCAGTTGGGATTAAGCGGTTTGGATAATAAATGAATGAATAAATGAATGAATATCCATTAGGGTCAAAATTCCAGTTGGATGCACTCAAAACTTTTTTCGAGGTTTGGAATCACCCACTGTTAGCTTAGAGTGCACACAACTTTGATTCAAGACTTTTAATTCAATTTTACATCTTTTGAAATCTGCTGTAATGAGTGTTAATGAAAGTTGTCATAAAAAATTATAGTAAAATAAAACAGCAGGCAGGCACTGAATTGTGTCTGTGATTCCAGCATTTGCAAAGCCTGAGGTTTTGGGGACTGCCAGCGTGACTACATACTGCCTCTGTGTAGTCATGGCATTAAGCTTGTTGATTGGGTGGAAGGTGGAAGTCCACACTGTCGTTTGTCAAGACAGTCCGTTCTCCTGCACTTCTAACCTGCTTGCGCCCAAGTGTTTCCACTTTCTTGCAATTAAATGGTGCTCATTCAGCCCCCCGTTAACCCCCTGGTGGTGTCATCACCTCAGGGCAGGCAAGGCGTGACACCGGTTGGGAAAAATAATCCCTTACCCACTCCTCAGCAGTCAGGCAAACGAGTGGGACCTACTCAAAGCTCTATATTGTTGACAGGTGAAAATACTAAATGGCCCTGAGTATGAAAATGTCTGTAATTAATAACTTAAATAAATAACGTTTCTCCAAATCTCACAGGCAACCTAGAGACAAACAAGAAACTAGAGCTGGAAGCAATAATAAAAACACTACACAAAATTGATTTACTTTCTCTATGGATGAGGATGAAAAAATGTGCTGTGTTTAATGGTAGACAGATGGAATGGAGAGATGAGATTACACATGGTCACATCGCATAGACAGATTTAACGTGGATCGTTTGAGAAACCATTTGCCAAATGTCATGTTATCTGACCCAACAGCTCTGAAAAATGAGACCATCAACTGATTAATGACACAGTCAAGAATTTCTCTCTCTCTCACTTTCTCACAGACACAGAAAAGATGTCCAGGGTAATTGTTCATGTAATCTATGATACTGAGATATAGTTAACACACAATCAGGCCCAAGCAGTGTATCAAATTAATATTTACACAAATCAGTTGGACACACTCATACATCTGAGGTTCTTGAAAATATAATATTGTATTCCTATTGTGGCCTTTAATATATATTGTTGACTGTGTCTTGTAGTAATATTGTGCCTCATTTACCAATATTTTATTTAATGTATCATATTTTCCCTTAATTTGTTCTTCAAAAGATTTAACACATTTAACCAGTATAATATTGTGACACTGAAGAAAACCTAATGACCTAAGGTTTTGCACAAACAGGCACACAATAAAATCTGCATAACAGTGGCTCTTCAGCAGTTGTAGAATCTTACAAATGTTTGAATCTTCATGAAACCTGTGTGAGTGGAAATCACATGAGTGGAGTTAGCCCCATGATCTGAGGATCGCCGGTTCGAGTCCCGGACCAGTAAAAGTACCGCTGGGGTACTCATGAGCAAGGTAACCTCCCTAAGCACCGCTCCCTCTAAAACTGGCCACTGCTCATTCATGGATGGGTCAAATGCAGAGGTGACATTTTGTTGTGGAGCACTGTGTGCCACGCTACGGTGTGTTCGCCATGACAAATCACTCAATCACCTCACTTAAGAAGATATATACATATTACATGTATGATGTGTTACATATTACATATTGATGGATATTAATAGCTATATAAACTGCTGACCTGTAGGAATATCATCCTCTAATTCTTGGTTCTGTGTGTGTTCTGAAATAAATTACAGCAGTGGTGAAGGAGTTAGAAGAGCTGTTTTAAGATATCAGTAGAAAAAGAGAAAGGGAAGAAGACAGAGCCTTGTCTTACATCTCTAGCTCACAGCTCTTGCAGGTTGGAGAGATGCTGCTGTTGCTGCCATCTGCTTTGTTGGACTCTTCACTACTCGTAGATGGAGTTTCTAGATGCAGAGAGCAGAATGATTTAAACTCAGAATTTTCTCACTCAATCCCTAACTATAATATGCACCATATTCCCACTTCTTATACACTTATAAAAATCCTAACCAACCAAAAAGAATACTGCTCTCACCTGACACTGAGCTCTTGATATGTCCAGGAGACAACCTACAGGACACGTCCCCACTAAGAACAGAGAATGAGTACAGAAAAAATGAATGACTGATGTAAACAAAGAATAAAAGGCATTTTTATGTTACACAGAAGACGTTTAACAGGACTCATACTTTGTTAGTGACTGTCCATCCTCGACATCTCTCGAGCTCGGGATGACATCTGTCTCTGTATATCTGGGAAATTTAAGTTAAAGAAAAATGTCTGGAATAACCCTAAATTGACATCTAGGTGATCCATTACAAGCTATCATTTTAGAAAGATTACAACAGCAAATGGAGTGAAACCTTTTCCATAGTCTTTTTGTCATCGATGAGTCTGATTAACATCTTTATTCAAAGCAGAACACAATCATTTCATTTAATACAATGTTCCCAGTGTTAATATAGCTGAACACTCTAATTTTCATCCTGCTGTGGCATTTATATTTTTATAATGTGATTTTTGACATAATAAAAAAAGGCATTCAAATTTATTTTACACTTAAGTCCCCTATTGCATTTGCTGTGATAAAAAAACAAAACAAAAGTTGTTAAATATCACTTAAATGTAGCTAGTACTTTTAACTTGTGCAAGCCTATATAGACACATTAACATCCAAAACAGAACACTTGTACGACTATAACATTTTTAACAGAGCTTATAATGTAGGATACTGTGCTTTCCCATAGTTTAGTGTGTCATCTCCGTCCACATCCAGGTCTATATCACTATCCTGATGCTCCTTCGATGTGCTGCTGACCAGACCTGAGTGAGAGGATAGTAGAGCTTTAACACACATCATGTGATTATTAGGGAAATAAATCACAAGTGTCATCAGTGATATGATATTTTATCAATTCAGTGATCGATGTGAGAAAATATCAAACACTGATTTAAAACAATGACTTTAACTCATATCAAATCTCTAAAAGTATCTAAATGATCGTTTCCCATTTTTAGCTCAAGCAGACATTTAAATGAAAATACTAAAACTATTAAAAACTAAAAAGTTGTGTATGCAGAATGTTTTAAGAATTGAGAAGGGAAAAAACCATAAAAAAATTGACCTCTAGCAATGGGCTCATTGATTATTGAATCAATGTATTGATGGAGATTGATATCAATATATTATTACACCATAAGTGATTATGGTATAAAAAGGATAAATCAGTCGTGTCAGCGCTCAGGCATGATATTTAAAGTACTAAATAACAACAATTGTATTATAAATTTTGCATGAACTTCTGGAAAACAATCTCTTGCGCTAAGCACTTTTGACCAGCAGGTGTCTCTAGTGAGCATTTGATGCATCAAGAGGAGAGTGTGGGAGAGCAACTGAGAGAGAGAGGGTTTGTGTGTGTGTGTGTGTGTGTGTGCATATGTGTGTATACCTCGAAAGCCCCTAAGGATGGAGACCACATGTGTTCTTCGATGCTCATTCCATTCATACTCATCTCCTCCTGTACCTACAGAGCCATTTTCCACCACACACACACCATCTCTCTGTGGGAACATTTACACACATACACACAAACGGCACAGATATAAATGTCTTCTGTAGCTGTTAGGCACTGCATTTACCTGTCACCTGCACAACCGAACCGAATCTAACATGTACCCAAGTGACAGCTGACACAAATCTAATTGAACAAGACCATAAACAGGGGTCCAAGTGAGACAGCAACTCTGTCTTGCAGCATCACCTGTGTGTTGTGGTTGCTTTTTTGGGTGGAGTATATATGGTGTGTATGTACCATCATAATTGCGTGTATGTTTTTCTATTTGGATCATGCGTTTAGATTATGTGTATGTGTACCTGCTCTTCCTCCGCTTTTCTCCTCTTCAGCTTCCCAATCCGAGCTGCTTACAAACAAACAATCAGATATCAGCAGCAAAATCAGCAGACACGCAATCTACACAAAGTGTGTTAACCTTCACTTACACCTCCTCATGGACTTTTACTATCCAAACAAAAGCTGCTTATAAAACTTGGTTACACACAGCTCATGTACCAAAAAATAGCAAATAGAGAAGGATGTGATTGAATATTAGCGGTCATTCAGAAAAATAATGCCATTTATTCTTCTTTCTCAAACACACAAACACTGAAAATAATCTAGGTAGTTATAAAATGGTTTATTAATCTTGAGTAGAATCACAAGCTAGGTGACTGTGTGCTGTTAAAGCCTCATAACCTCAGAGCAAAGCCTCATTAATTAGTTAGAATACGATCAATTATCTGTAGCGAAAGGGTCATTCACTCGCTTAATATTGTTTTAATCTCAGTTATTCTGGCTGATTGTCCAAAGAATGGACTATTTAACACAGCCTTAGATAATCTAGAAATCAAGAATAATTTTTGTGTGTTTTGGGATTTGGGCTCTCAGTGCACTCACCCGATCCGTGCTTAATGCATTAATAAAAATACATTATCCAATCAAGTTTTAGTGCAATGTTACAAATCATCCTGATCATGTATGCCAGGCCTGTCATCTATCTCTTACTACGAACAAAATCAGTAAAATGTTTTATATTTAAAAATATGTACACATGTGTTATATATTCATTTATGTATAAATGTCAGATATACTAATTCACTGAATGCATTTATGGGAAAAAAGTGCATGCATTCGAAGAAACGCTCGTACCACTGAGTCGCGCCTGTCTGTTGGTCCTCACACGTAAAAACGTCTGTGAAGAAATAATAAAAAACACAAATCAGGGAAAACAGTCACATTCTCACGTGTATCTAAATTCTAAGAGCATTTGACACTCAAGTTCTCAGTGAGAGTATTTACAGATCCAGTAGATGGCAGCACCACAGTGTGGAGCAGATTACAGCTGTGATGCCACAGATTAGGACACTAATGTTTACAACAACAACAACAACAACAACAACAACAACAACAACAACAATAACAATAACAATAACAATAATAATAATAGTAGTAGTAGTAGTAGTATTGTTGTTGTTTAATTTACTTAAAAACAATACTGCCATGATTTTAAGTTAAGACTGTATTATGATCTAATTGTAATAACAATGATCAAATTATAATAACTATAACTATACAATAAATATAATAACTATACTGTTATTTTACTAAAAATCACAATAAAATCATATGACAGTCATGTTTACAGTCAAAATACCAGGAAATTAGGGAGGGCAAAACTTTTAAACCATATTGTATGTCAGACGGTCAATTAAAATCTCAGAAAAAATGTTTATCTATGCAGAATGTTTTGAGAAATGAGCAAGAATGAAAATTTTAAAGGATTGAGGATTCATTTAATTTTAATACAACACTGGCCACAAGCAGCTTTCTTATTAAACAAATCTTTGTTGTATAAATCTGATATGATGTCAAATTCAACATGAGTACATGAGCGTAGTAGGAGCTGTAATCTCACCTGGTACCTGTCAGAATGTACAGCCTCATCGGCCGGCCGCGGGGACGAGCCACACGAGCCTCCCTCACACTTAATGTAGACCGAGAAGATGGACTGGAAGGAAACACAACGCACAAGGGGAGGAAAAGAGGAGAGATAAATGAGGAATGGTAATTAAGTGAATTGTAGGTATTTACATCAGTAGTAAAAGTCCTGTAGCACTTACTTTAGCCGGCCCTGCTGAGAGACTCTCCCTCTGTGTCGGAATCTGACTGTACAGAACAGACACATGACTCATGTCAAACACAGATTAAACAACAAAACCAGCAACTACAGGACTACTGCATTCTCACATTCCCTCCAAAAAATCTGTAAGCAGTTCATCAGACTGCAGACTTGTTTCCGCTGAGACATTTCATCTGTCCACAGTGTTGTTCTCCTTGACAAAAGTAAAAGCAGTCATTATAAAGTCAATGACTAGTTCATGTTCCTTAAGATTATTGTATTTGCTTTTGCTGAATTTTCAGATTATTAAAATTCAATTAATTAAAAAAAAGATTTATAGAGAAAATATTAGTCATTTAATATAATTTTCCCTATAAACATCTAAATTGCATTTTGCTCCTACTGAGACATGAAAACAGCACTAATGAAGACACCGACATGCATTTTAACCTTAAGTTAAATCCCTTGGTTTTGCAGTAGAAAAATAAACATTTTAGATGTTAAAATTGAGCTGTTCATCTAAATAAAATCCAACATGTGTCCTGTACCTACATAGACAAAAATAAGCCAAAAACAGGGAACAGCAGGAATATGAATATTTTTATTGCACACGCATTACCAGTAATAAAATAACAGCACGTAAAGAGAAAAAAATAAACATGTAGCACTACAGAAACTGAACAGAACCTCAAAAAACTCACAGAGCATCAGCAGAACAGCAAAGCAACCTTTTCAGAAAAGCCAAGACAAAGAACCATGGTGGTTAGATACAAAGTAGCTCAGCTTTGTGCACATCCGAAATTATATGTTAGTCTCTGGCCTGTCTGACTCTTGTTTTATTCTGTATATGTACAACCCTGATTTAGTGGAAAAATGCAATAGTTTGATTGTGATTTATTGTTAATCTGTGCAATGCAAATGGTTCTTTCTTTAATGTTCAGCAGATGTATTTTTCTTTACATTAAAAGTTTTTGCAGGTGGGCTCTAAACCAATAGCGATGACTTCTCCTAGAATTTAATCATGCAGTTTTCTCACATGCACACACACACAGAGTCCAAACTGTCTCCTTACTGTTTCTGTATGGTACGGCTGCTGTAACACACCCTTGGGCCGAATACAATTTGACACAATTACTGTCCACAGTTCTGTCACTAAGCAGATTAGAGCTGTAATTTCTTTATTGGAGATATCCTTCATGCGGTCCGCGTGTCTAATCCCTCGCCCCTCCTTGTTTGATGCTGATAGTGGACGTTTTCACGTTATTAGCTCGCCCTGGTTTTCACGCTGGCCGCCTGGAGCGTGAGCGGCTGTGAAAAATGTCATGTGGAATGCGACGGCGTTTAAGTCTGAGCTGCCAGAGTGATGGAAAAGCTCTGAATGTGGGGAGGCATCCCACAGCTGCCCCATGGCCACTGATCAACATACCGTCATGACCTGGAAGCATTTAATGCACGGGAGGAAGGGCACGGCTAATGAGGGCGAACTCTGTATGTGTGTGTGGGTGTGTGTCTGTTTACAAATTCATTCTAAAAGTTCCTGTGAACTTTAGTAATGTTCACCAGATTTTTTCCTTCATTCATATCTTGGACAAACTGGATTTAAGCAATAATACTTTAATAAACTAATTATTTAGATATAATATAATATACTATTATTGTAAAACTATTATTATTACTATGTAAAGGGCTATTAGAATATATAAAATTTTGAGTAAATATTATAAGGGTCTGTTTTTGCTTCCATTTTTATTTGTGCTCATAACTGACATTTTTTATATATATATATACACACAAACATGGAAGAGCCAGCAGACTACTAACTGGTTAAATGTGCATCATACAGCTAAAGCAACTTACAATAAAATCATCCAACAGTTCAGTGGGGTTGTAGAAAGAATTGAAAACCAATTAATATAAGGTATTACTTTTTGCTGCAACCCAGTAATGTAAGGCATTACAAATAAAATTTCATTAATATTATACTCATTAAATATTTAAATAACGTGTTACAACACACCTGCAACCCTATTTTAAGTGCTTTGTAATTAATTAAAAAAATTACCAAAACCACGAGACCTTTGGCGCATAAGAAAAATCTTTTAAAAAAGCTATTTTTTGTGCCTACAATAATTATGCTGCACCACATTGCCCTCCACTGGATGTAGAATGAGCTGCAGTAAACTACAGTTTTGTATTTTTAAATGCCAAGTACTGAAAGTACTGAAAGTTTTGCTCTGGCGGTTTACAGTCCAACTGTTGTTTTGTCCTGTACAACTGTGTCATGAAAACTGACTTCACCGGACTGCCACCACAGCTGCTGTATCAATAACGTTTTACTCTGGCACCTTTGAGGCTGTCTTTATGTGAGCAGACATACATGTGTCAATGTCAGTGTGTGTGTGTGTGTGTGTGTGTGTGTATATGCATTCATACCTGAGCTGTAGCTGACTGAGTCGCTCCATCTCCTGCTCCATGTGCTCCTGGAGTTCATCTGAACGCAAAACAGCCTGACAGACGGGGCAGACGGGTGCATCAAACACACTTTTCACCTTACCTACAGAAAAGATGGAGGAGAAGAGAGGAGATGAACAAAACAGAGAGATGGAAAAAACACAAATGAGTCTACAAATGAGGCAACTAAAAAGCAATTTAATTTCAATGATTTTGAGAAACATGGTGCAGATGCCTTTTCAGGTGTTGACTAGCAGGATCGGGTGTGTTAGATTAGAGCTCTCATTATTGCAACTGGTTTGCTGACGTACCAAAGTGCAAATCTACTTCATATGTCGTTTACTGTCTGTGGGTTCTCAAAACCCGATGAGCAAAAGGCTGAAAGGTGCATAAATTCATCATTTTGCCTTGAGATGTTGTGAGTAATGGAAGCTTTACTTTATTGTGACTTTGACACTGCTTTGAACTGATATTACAAGAAACTAGGGCTGGATTATCTAGAACAAGCTCTGCAGTCACTAACCAACGCTGGTTTCTCAGTTGTCAGCTACTTGTGCTTGAGTATAAAATAACACAATTAAATTTAGTTAAATTTGTGTTAGTTAACAACCCCTGACAAAGCTGTTACGTTTGTTGTAGATGTCTGCTTAAAACCAGTGTTGTGCAAGTTACTTGCAAAGTGTAATACACTGTACATTACTTGTTAGTGGTATTCAAATGTAATCCGCTACCTTACAATATTACTGTCTCAGAATTGTAATTGTTACATGACTTCTGTAACTTTTCAGTTACTTTCACCAAAATAACTGTGAAGATATAACTTGACATTCTAATATGAGAAAAAATATTGCAGATCATTACATGCCCAGTAGAAGGTGATGTTTTGTAGCGTAATGATTATGGGCTAAACAGTCTACAAACAATATGATTAATATAACTGGCAAAGTAAGGACTTAAGAGACACTACAAGAACATTAATAGCCAAAATGAAAAATGACCAGAATTTGAATATCATAATAGAGGTGGAATAAATATTAAGTCTAGGCTTGTTCATCATTAAACAAAACAAAACAATATTTCACATTAATGCTTACTATAATGACAAGAAAAGATGCATTTTTCTTACGATTGTCATTCCTTTATTCTCTTTGAATTCAAGAGATTCACAACATAAGTCATGCATAATGCTCGAGGTGTTTTTTCAATTTGCTAGTGCTATTTCTCAACGTTCTTTGGGGTTTGGGCAAAGATTGCATTTGACTAAAACATTTCTTTTTATCCCTGATAAACTCAAAGTAATGCACAAACGTCCACCTCGCAAAAGTACTGTCTTCTGCCATCTCACCGGAGAAGGAAGCCTTATGTGATGATGCATCAGCAAGGGCCTAACCAAACTACCTAACAGACATACAATCCCACATTTTTAAAATTCTTATCAATAGATAATTAATATGAGGTCTCATGTCTTGCTGTTTTTAAACAAATATATTTTTATTAGGTATGAACGACGCTAAGCATTGAACATGGCCTGGAGTAAAATATTACTGAAAAATTGATAAGTAGTGTCTTACATTACTATGTTACAGAAAAAGTAATCCATTACTGTAACTCATTACTTTTGTAATGCTACATCTCCAACACTGCTTTTTAAAACGTGACATGTTGTAACGGAGGAGAGGATATGTTGTGGCTAGTGTTATGTTAAACTGGACGCCACATATTTAGCACTCCTTGCCAAAATGTACTGATTTTACACCTGTTCTAGATTTCTATAGAGTGCACTAGGGCAGGTGATTTGCTGTCATGTATGATGTCATGTAAGCATCAGACTTGTAGTAAGTTAGATACTTTTAACCCAAAATATTATTATAACAGAGGTCTGTTTTTGTTCTATTGTACTCTGAAAAAGACAACACAAGTCAACTCTCCTAGTCAGTGTAGCCGGTTGCATTATGAACTGGCTGGCATTCTGCAGTCAGCCAACCAACTATCATTTTCTGTGGCTCCAAAGAACGCTGAACTGTGATGGGGTACTGAAAAAAATGTCCCTCTCTTCCCACCTTGAGGAGGATCTCCACAAATCTACCACTGACAGACTGGAGAAATCTATTAACCAAATAAAGCCCTGTCAACAGCGCCACATGCCAGCAGAAAGTCAGGACAGCGCCTTCTGCTCCGTCCAGCCAGTCAGCGCTAACAAGGCCAAATGAAAGCAAATTAGATGAATTAAAAACATGGATCCGCAGGAGCTCTCAAGCCTGGCGCCTTTTGAGAGGTGTCAGGTCGCCGTCAGCTCTTTTCATCTCTTGGCTTCATCCTAATGAATTCCACCGACATGCATGGGCTACAACATCCCGTATTGCCTCCTGCAAGCCAGCATCAGTAAACAATGAAATCTCTGGACTGAAATTGAATTTATAACTGACCATTATAGATAACGCCTCAGACCTAACGCAATGATAAGAGGAATTGGACGGATCAGGAATGAGGCTCATTTGCCTCAATGATGATTCTTTGGGGACGCGTATAATTCTGTTTGTCTTCAATTGTCTCATGGAAATCAGTGTCTTATATAAAAGTAGAAAAGCTCAGTGATATGAATGTTTTGACTAACTACACACTTAAAGGGATTATATATTAAAAAAATTACAAGAGGAACAGAAGGATAGAGATGGGGCTGTACATTCCAACATTGATGATCATATACCAGGCATGAACCCAAACTGCCATTCATACCAAATGTCTAGCTCCTATCCTGTGACGTGTATCTTTTGTCGGCTTTCAATAGCGGAATAAGAAACTAGCTGAAAAAGCAGGCAACCAGAACTCCAAAGCCCTAATGTTATGCGAGACAACAGGTCGGCTCAATCATCGGCTATATATGAAGGTCCATTGTTTTTCCTGCACCATCGGGCGTGATCACATGCGCCAGCATCCATATGACAGCTACTTTCGAAGCGACACACTGATTCAGAGACGTCCACAAGCTGACCTTTCCAGAATGCCACATCCCAAACGGACGTTCTGTCACATTACAGCAATATGTCAGAAGCCAAAAAGGACAACACTCCATGCCCATATTTCCCCGAGACACAGAGAGGAGGGTAACTGGTCACATGACCTGGGGGTCAAGCCAACAAGGGATCCCATACGCTTGACTGACGTGGCTAACACTAGCGGCCGTGAGGTGTTCTATCACCATGTCATAATGGCAGCCGGCAACAGAGCAATGCAGGGGGACGGATTTAACATATACAGTTAGCCTGAAACCTCGCTCCTTCTTAAAGCTTCAGCGCCAAGCAGACGGGCGGAGATCTCTTACAAAGCAAAGGCAGGCCAGGCGAAATGCCATCACCACTGAGATAGGACAGCAAGCTAACACGAGCCCCTCAAAGACAAAGCAAAGCAAGAACAAGGCTTTTTTTTCAGGACCAGCTGAAAACACTCATATTCTCTTACATTAGGTCATGAATTTGCCTTTCAGTACTGTCGTAATGGGTACTGCCCTTGAGTAATCACAGAGCAGTCGGAAGGAGGTGTGTGTATGTGCTGTAAAATTGTTTGGGGTGGTGTTACTCCCTGGCAGGTTTTCTGAGGAGACGTGCAGTTATTAAAGTGAATTGGCCCTCTCCACACCTGCCATGTTGCACCCCCCCTTCACATGGGCCAAACACCGTCTGGTTCATATTTAAGACATCAAATGTTTTCTATTTATACAGGGGATTTCTATCGTCTTAAATATATGCTTTCATGAAGGGCGAGTGGGCTGTGGGATAGGACGCCGGTGAGCCAGTTTTTTATTGAGAAAATAATGGGCCATTGAGGAGCCTATTTTAATGGGCAAATATATCAGGCAATGTAGCAACACACTGCTGTGGAAAGTCGCTTCCTTCCATTTTCAAAGGTGTTTTTTATTCTTTTCTTTCTTTAATCAACTCGAGCTCGACCGCCTGGCATTGAGCTAAGTAGAACGGACGCCGATGCATGTCACGTCCACTTTAGAAGTCTTCCAACAAACACTAATGATCATTGTGTAATATAGCTATGATTAAGGACATCAATGCCCCTGAAAAGGAGCCATTACAGCAATACGTTCACTCAACCCCTCACCCCACTCCACATGGACTACTTAGAACACTCCCTTTTACATTTCAAACTACTGACCGGGACGTCAGATCAATCTAAAAGCCACAGCAAATGAGAATTTCTCAACCAAATCAATGGATGCCATCCTTTCGACTGTCTCTATACTTATGCTTCATTCGTCCAGGCAATATTGATTGTACCATTTGTGGTCATTTAATGGCTTGGTCAATACCAAACAAAGGTGGAATCTGCCTGTCAGATGGCTGTAGCTACACTCTATTGCCAAAAGTATATGGACCTGACCTGACCATATTTAGAGTACTAGATATGAGCTCTTTCCTTTGGCCATTCCAAAGGTTTGAGCCTTCAGTGTTGTGGACGGCCTTAAACAAGTTTTTGAAATGGGAAATGGGAATTGGAAAATGGGAACTACCTCCTAATTGTCAGTCCACCATCCTAAAGGATCAGTAGGTTTGAGATCAGAACATTCATGTTTTTTCATACCAGACTCATCAAACCAAAATTTATTGACATGCAGTCAGGTAAGGTCATGTTGGAACATAATGCCACTGTATTCAATGCTCAAATGCAACATCTACTGAAAGCATCAAAGTAAAGCTAACTCCATATTAATCATCACCATCCTCACAGACTACAATGTTGGTTTCCAGAGGTCCTAACACTACACTCTACCAAGTTGGATAAGAATAAACAGTGGCCAGGATGCTTAAGAACTTTTTTTTAAAAACTTGATATAACGAGATGTCCAAGAATGTTTTCGGAGACTTTAATAGATACATCAGAGAGCGCTCAAAACAGTAAAGTGAGTTGTTGAGAACTGGTCCCAGGCATGTGATGACTGATCAGAGTTGCTCTGATATCCCTCAGCTATAAATGTCTCAATAAAGATGAAGAATAGAGACACACTCGGCTGCTCACTACAGACGTGGCTCTCATCACGACTTGGACAGAAGAGTCCCAGAGGCACGTATAAACCTGGCTCAAGTTCTAATGGAGGACAGACATCTCAGATCCAACAGGAGGAAATACAGACATGTGATGATTCCCATGGTGAGATGCACACACACACACACAATAATAATAATAATAATAATAATAATAATAATAATAATAATACACACAATAATAATAATAATAATTCTGACTGAAAGATTTATGTTTCATACCCTATTGCAAAATATAGTAATTGTGCCACCTTAATTGACTTCTTCAGCAGCCCCAGGTTGGTCCATGGTGACTATTTCTTTAATTAGTCACTCTGCAGTTA